>CM066044.1:16070794-16288102 GCA_033557465.1 Ichthyophis bannanicus | reverse complement strand
AAGTCACTGTATGGGTTGAGCAGGTGCAGGAAACTGTGTTGATGATGTAAGAAAAGATTTGGACACAGCTTGAGAATGTGGTCTAGACTGGCAATTCTACAGCTGATTAACTTTTCCGAAAACTCAATATCAATTCTTCACCAATGAGAGGTGTAAGTGTTATTTGATGGCAGTGCTAGCGTTTGCTCCTAGGGGACACATCCACCAGTTACCAAAGCCTATTATCTGCCCCAAGGGAAGAAAACACCTTCCCAGGTAGAAATGGACGGATATCCAACAGTTTTGATGAACTTAATGTTTCCACTATAGTAGAGAGGCTCGGTCTCTGAATAAATGTTGTTCCAGCTAGTGTGTTTAGTGTTGATTTGCTTTGTCTTTGAGATAGAGAGTGGTTTTTGAAAATATTCTTCAGAAAGAGAAATGAGAGATTTCGGGGGCTCTTGGTCCAGGGACATTTTCCAGACCTGGCTCAGGAAATTCCCAGCCACCGCAGGAAGGAATTCCTCCTTCTCCAACCTAGGGTTTCACAACTGGAGGCAGTATTTTTTTTTTTTTCTAAAATACCCCCGCAAATGTTTGATAACTAATGTTCCAACTCAGTTTCCAGTTCCCCAGGTTGTGGAACCTACGTCGCCGTAGTTTATATGTTGGCTGTATCATGCATAGACGTTTCCTGTATGTTTGTTATATTTTTAATTTTCCTTTGGAATTCCCTACTATATAGGGAGGGAGACTGAAAGATGTTTCATTGTTTCCTTTTGTCTATTTAAATTTGCCTTCTTGCTTTTATTCACCCAGTACTCCTTGTTTTCCTACAAGTTTATTTATTTAAGTTTTTTTATAACATTTTATCATTTCAGTCAAAACGGTTTACATTGTAACTTAAAATTGGTAATGTATATTAAATAGGGACAATGTGATTAACTTGCCATTTTTCTGAGGCAATGGAGCGGTTAAGTGACTTGCCCAAGGCCACAAGTAGTGTCCTAGTGGGATGCAAAACCTTGGTCTCTTGGTTTCCAAGGAAAGTGCTCTAACCATTAGGCTACTCCTCCACTCCAAGTGATTTGTGGTTACACTTTTATCTTTAACTATACTAAATTGCAATAAATATAGTAAAAATTAAAAAAAAAACAGTAGGCTTGATGCATTCCAGTAGCACAAAATCCATGGAAAAATGATTAACTGCTCTTGAGGACTGGTGTCACAGTGCCCTTCTAAGCATGACATCACAAACAAAATCTGGGACATGCCAGTCTCCAGCTGCTGGTGAGGAGAGACAACCCACCCGTCTGGATTGGAATGGAGGGATGATATGGAAATCTGTTTGAAAGTATAGTCTCCAGAATACAGTAGGACACAGATGAGGTCTTGCTAATGACAAAGAGAGAGACATAACCACCTTCTTTTCTCTAATGGTAATCTCTCTCACTCTGGTTCTCACCATTATCTTGTTGTACTGTTTTACAACCTTGACTTCAAATATGATCAGCTTGAGAGACCTCTCCTAATTGGTGCACATCAGTATCTCACCCATGCCATGTATTGGTCCCTTGGACCTATGCATTCCAGAGTAAAAATGCTGCCGACACTGAAAGCAATTAACATGCTAGCAGATCTGCTAACCACGTTAATCACATGGAAACACATATAAGAAATACAACGAAGAAAGTATACTTCAAACTTAAAATCCTAAAGCAGCTACGCCCACTAATGAACATACAAAACTTCCAGCAAATAATACAAGCCATAATTACGCCTCACTTCGACTTTGCAAACCTAATACTTCTAGGCACAACAAAACAAAGCTTGAAAAGACTTCAAATTGCACAAAATGCAGCGGCCAGGACCATTATGAAGGTTCCCCCATTTCAACATATCACTCGATACTGGAGAACTTACACTGGCTACCGATACAAAGCCGAATAGTAATATAAAACTCTAACAACTACCTTCAAAAAACTCTAAACAACATGGCACCACCCACCCATCCAACCTCATCACTAAAGAAACTGCTAAAAACTTACACAGGAGAGATCATACAAACGAATTAAGGACTCCGAAAGAATTTATAAAAAGCCAGAAAGATAACAAACAAAAAGGCATTCTCACATGCTGCCCCATTCTATGGAACGCCCTTCCATGATGAAATGAGATCACTTTTAGAGATCAAAGAACTCCGCAAAAAAAACTTAAAACGCACCTGTTCACATCACACTACGGATCTTTGCCAAACACACCTCCCCAGCTAGGAAAATGGATAATACCATGTCAGTTTCCCATAAACCAAACTGGATTGATTTGACATATGATGTGAAACTCCAAATGCTTATTATCCTTAAATGTCACATACAACACTGTATTTATTACTCATTTTGTTCCCTGTAAATAGTTCTTGCATGTTCCATGTAATGTAATATAGTTGTTATGGTTTTAAGCTGTTCACTGTAAAAAACAGACGCCTGTCTGTTTATGTTGTTTGTTCCATGTAAACCGCATTTGATCTTTGGAAGATGCGGGTATATAAGGAAACTGTTAATTAAATTAAATTAAATTAAATCAGAGCGACCGAGATATTCAATATCCCCAGGTGCCGCCAGCTAGCATTGGGACATTCTGGGTGTAGAGTGATATTCTGTCACTGCCCAGTTATCGTTAAGTGGAAAACGTTAGGCCACCCTTTAAGGTGCCTATCTTTCGCCGCTTAAGCTAACCCGCTCTGCTATCCGATTTGGATATTCAATGCCGGTGACTGTATATTGCCCCCAGCTTTGAATATCCAGGTCTTAGATTCAGAGGCAATGGCTAGCTGCTCTAAGTAGCCACCATCGCTGAATATCGGGCCTGTTATTTTTCATTTTTAAATATAATTTGTTTTCCCATGGCTTCAAAAATGTACTGCTGTACTTTCATTTCAATCACTACTCTTTCATTATTTGTTCTGTTAGCCTTTAAAGAGAGTCATTTGCAGGAAGAAAGAAACATTGTGTTAACATTTTAAGAAGCCCATAAAAAAAAAATTAGAACTACCACTAGAGATTAATTGCATATTAAACTAAGAATTCCACTTTCAAGATGTGATTAAGCCTCACAGAGATTTGTTCTGAATTTTAATTTGATAATAAAATACAATTTTATATCATTGTAAAAATAAAGGTATCCTTGACACTTTATGCCCATAACCGATAGTGTCATAAACCAATGCATCCTTACAGCAGATGCACAATCTCCAAGTGGCTCTCAAAACAGAGAGGAAAAGAGGAAGGCTGGGAGTTTCAGACGGTGAATCAGCGACATGCAGGGGCACTAATAGTTGACTAAAGACAGATGGTATAGCAATGAAGTAGCGTAGTTACTAATCTGTAACTAGTGTTCTCTGGGAACAGCAGGAATCAGTCCTCACATATGGAGCCCATGCAGATTCACTCCCCAGCTTTCAAAGAAAGTCTTTGGAGAGTTAGACCACACATATATGGACACCTTCCCGCCCAAGGGTGCCATCTTACCTCCGTATGATGACATAGCTTAATCAAGCATAAAAAGAACAAAAAAACTCCATGGGGAGGAGGGAGGGTTGTGAGAACCGATTCTCGCTGTCCTTATAGAATGCCTGTTACAGGTGAGCAGC
Source organism: Ichthyophis bannanicus (assembly GCA_033557465.1). Classification (NCBI taxonomy): domain Eukaryota; kingdom Metazoa; phylum Chordata; class Amphibia; order Gymnophiona; family Ichthyophiidae; genus Ichthyophis; species Ichthyophis bannanicus. The sequence continues at coordinate 16,284,474 of CM066044.1, read as the reverse complement.
TATGCTTTCTCCGGGAACAGGCATGAAGTCAGTCCTCACATATGGGACTCCCAAACTACAGGCTACTGAAAAAACCTGTAGAAGCAACGGGTGAGCCAAAAGGCGAAGCGTGATGGGCAGCAATGAGCACTGAATGGCTTGAAGTCCAGTGATGCAACCCCCAACATTGAAAATGGAATCACCTCCCCAGTAGCGTGGACACAAAGGGCAGGAGGGAAGGAGTTGCACTATTCCCCAAAGAGGTGACCGAGTACAGCCTGGCCAAAAGCGCCATCGCACCGTGAGCTCTCCTCCAAGCAGTAATGCGCTGCAAAGGTATGGACCGAAGAACAGGTGGCAGCCCGGCAGATGTCCAGCAGGACTGAGCCACTGAGGCCGCCATGGTGCGCACATTATGTGCGGTAAGGTGACGATCCAGGGAGAGTCCAGCCTGCTTGTAGGTGAAAGAGATGCAGTCTGCCACCCAGGTAGACAAGGTATGCTTAGAGACCGAAACCCCAAGCCTGTTGATGTCATAGGAGACAAACAGTTCCGATGAGCGGCAATGGGGCTGTGACCTCTGAAGGTTAAAGGACAGTGCCCTCTCACAATCCAAGGTGTGTGGTGAGGTATCCGCTCAGGATGTGCAAGGCCTGGGGAAGAAGGGGGAATGATCACCTCCTGGTTCATGTGAAAAGCTGACGCCACCTTAGGCTGGAATTTCGGGTGAATCCGGAGAACGACCCTGTTTTTGTGGAATCTGGTGAAGGGGGCAAGGGCCACCAACACCTACAGCTCACTAACTCTCCTGGCTGAAGTGAGCACTACAGGAACACTACTTTCCATGACAAGAACTTGAGATGGCATGTAGCCAGAGGCTCAAAAGGGGGAGACATCAGCTTCCCGAGAACAATGTTGAGATCCCACGCCACCGGCAATGGGCCAGACGGGGACCGGAAGAGGAGAAGTCCCTTCATAAAGCGACCCACAAGGGGGTGCGCAAAAACAGGCTGGATATCGACAAGGTGATGATGTGCCATTAGAGGGCTGAGGTGCACACGACTGAGATGGACTTTAGACCAGCCCGGGATAGGTGCAGAAGGTATTGCAGGATGTCCTGCACTGAGCAAGAAAAAGGGTTGAGATTCCTGTCTGCACACCAGACAGAGAATCTATGCCATTTGAAGGCATATGTGTGCTATATTGAGTCCTTGCGTGATATTAGTAGGATGTCCTCCACCTCCCGAGAGAGGTAGAGGTGAACTATGGCTAGCCATTCAGCACCCACGCTGTCAGGACAAGGGATAGGAGGATGGGATGGAGAAGGGTTCCATCCTCCTGTAAGAGCAAGTCCGGGGCCTGACCCAGGTGTATCGGGATCGCTCGGGACAGTTGCAAGAGCAGAGAGAACCATGGCTGCCGGGGCCACCAAGCAGCAATGAGAATTACAGATGCCCAGTCTGACAATCAAGGTCTTGGGAACAAGAGGAGTAGGCGGATATGCATACAGTAGACTACTGGACCAAGACAGGTGTCTATCCCCACTTGTTCCAGGGCCAGTCTCCAGGAGCAGAAGCACGACAGCAGCACATTCTCAGGGCTGGTGAAGAGATTCAATGGTAGGGTCCCCCAACGATGAAAGATGGAGTTGAAGCACCACTTGTGGGGCTCAAGGACTCTGCTGAGTCGATCTGCGAGCAGATTGTCCTGGTCTGGCAGGTAGACTGCCCAGAGGATCATACCCTTCTTTATGGCGAAGGTCCACAGGTGAACCACCTCCCAACAGAGGAAGTACAAGCCTGTTCCCCCCTGCTTGTTGATGTAAAACATCGCTAATTGGTTGTCCATCTAAACAAGGATAACCTGGCCCGCCAGGTGGGCCTGGAACTCCCGAAGGGCGTTTGTCATAGCTCTAAGTTCCAGGAGGTTGATCTGGAGAGCACTTTCCTCCAGAGTCCAGGCACCCTGCGATTGTAGACCATAGAAGTGGGCTCCCCAGCCAAGCTTGGAGGTGTCCACTGACAGAATGCGTTGGGCCTGTGGAGCCTGGGAAAGGTAGACTGGCCATGAGATTCCATCGGCTCTGCCACCAGGTGAGAGAGGCTGGGGGATCTGGACTCGATCATCCAATTAGCCCGTGGCTTGAGTCTATTGAGAGCTGTGGGTCCACTGGGCCTGTCGCATCCAGAGACATGCCTGCAGGGTTCCTTAAGCCTTTTTCCCCTAGCCTTCCAAAGGGTCAGCCGTCTTCCGGGACGGCCTAGTCCTCGTCATTCATAAACTCGGACTCCAACTCAGCTGCCTTGTCGGTGATGGGTTTGCCTTAGAGGTTCTCTCCTTGGCAGGGGACATCAGCCAGTTTGTGCTGCACCCATTGCTCCAAGTCCGAGGACTGTAGCCAAGCCAGGCGGTGGGCAATGATGTCCACCCGCAGCTACATGAGGCCACGGACTCGAAGCCATCAAAGGCCACTCGAGTCTGGAATTCAGAGAATTCCTTGACAGATGAGATGAGGGTCCGGAAGCGCTCGAGAGATTCACCTGCCAGCCCAGCTGAGAATCCAGCAAGCTCCTTCGCCAGGTCCTCAGGTACATGCTCATGTACAGCTGGTAAGCCTGGATGTGGGCCATGAGCATCAAGCACTGGTAGCACGTTCTGCCAAACCCATCCATGGTGCAGGCCTCCCTACCAGGGGGCACCGAGGAGTGCATCTTCTGACTCTTTATCCGACACATGGCCAACTCCACTACCATGGAGTTGTGAGGCAGCTGTGTCTTCTGAAAGCCGGGGCTCTTGCCAATACTGGGAATTGAGTCGCCGGCTCACTATTGGCACCGTCACCAGGCTCTCTCACATCCTGAACAGCAAGCGCTCCAGGATGGGGGAATCAGCACCAACAGTGCCTCCTTTGGAGGGGCCTCATACTGGAGAATCTTTAAGTCCTCGGCACGAGGCTCGTCCTCCAGTTTCGCCACAAAAGCCAGGGCCTTCGACATCCCCTGGACAAAGTTGAGGAATACAAGATCCTTGGGCGGGGACCTCCGGCACTCCTGAGGGGTAGACAGTTTAGAGGGGACATCTCTGCAACATGGTGTCAGGCGACTCGTCATCTATCTCCCAACCAGACTCTGAGCCAGACGAGACTTTGAGTCTCGGATGGTCATCGAATCGATGAGCCACTGGCACCGAAGGAGAGCAAGGTGCCAACGCACCAACCCCAAGGTGTTTGAGAGCGAGTTACACCTCGAGCGGGAGGCCGAAAGATGCGGCTCCGAGTGGGTGAATCATTCCAGCACAGGCTGGAGTCCTCTGGGGAGATCCTCACAGTGGAAGGTCCCATTGTTGGCAATGACGACCTAGAGGCTCCAGGCTTTGGGACCCACTGCACCTCAAGGAAGGCAACCATTTTGTGCCTTCCTTGAGGTGCCTCTTAGATAACATCCTCCGAGTCATAGACAACACCAAAAAAGGTATCCTAATGATCTTCGTAGACATCTCATCCGCCTTCAACACAGCTGACCACCTAACACTCCTGGAAAGACTAAAGAAAATTGGACTTCATGGTACAACATTAAAATGGTTCCAATCCTACCTCAACGACAGGCAGATACAAGTCAAGGTAGGCCACAACACCTCTCAACCCATAAAAGTCCTCCAAGGGGTACCTCAAGGGTCCGCCCTTTCGGCACTTCTGTTCAACATATACATCCAGCCAATATGCGACATCCTGAAAGCGAACAACATTCAATACACCATCTATGCAGACGATATTATGATATACACACCTATCTCAACCGACAACCCAGACTACCATAAAATAACCGACTGCCTAACACAAAATGACTAGATGGTGTAAGGACAACAACCTCTCAATCAACTACAGCAAGACTGAGGCACTAATAATCACTCGCAACCCAGACTTCACCCACCCACCGGACATCAAAGTAGCAGACACAACCATACCAATGAAATCGGAAGTAAAATACCTCGGAGTAACCCTGGACAACGAACTGAATCTCAAGACACACGTAAACAAAACAATCAAGAACGCATACCACAGAATGAGAATCATCAGAAGACTTAAACCCCTCCTCGCCACAGAACACTTCCGTACAGTATGCCAAAGCACTCATCACTCCATTACTGGACTTCTGCAACCCCATATACCTCGGCCTACCCAAACAAACTCTCAAACCTCTACAACTAGCCCAAAACACTGCAGCCCGCATTATATCTGGCTCAACAAGACATGAACACATTACTCCGGTTCTCAAAGACCTACACTGGCTCCCAATCAGCGCACTCATAAAATACAAAACAATAATAAACATATTCAAAATCAAACACCACATCTCAGCCAACAGCCTGCACACCCTCATTCAACCAGACACCAGCACTCGCCCAAGAAGAAAAGGAACCTCCAACAAAGTCAACACCTCAAGAGGCTTCAGAAAAACACGAATAAATACCACAGAGAGAGCTCTCTCCCTGGCTGCCCCAACAATTTGGAACTCCCTACCAGACGAACTCAGATCAACAACGGACCTCAAAGACTTCCGCAAACAGCTGAAGACAATACTGTTCATAGGACACTATGGACATGTCACTTAGTCAACAAGAACCACGTATTCACCCCCTCCAACCCTAACAAGAAATGTATAATGACACAGGATATATCTTAATCACTAATTGTATAGTACCTTGTATTATAGCCCATGCTGTACTATAGCGCACACTGTACATAGCTCAACCTAATCTAACACACTCTCCCCACACGCAAATTATAATACTTCTTACACTGCATGAATCACACCTCCACTACTTTTGATTGTATTGTTGTGACACCGCCTTGATTGTAGGATAAGACGGTATAGAAATAGTGTTAAATAAATAAAATAAAATAAACCAGGCTGCATTCCAAAGCCTCCATCTTGGCTTCGATGTCAGTAGGCTTCGCAGCAACTGGTTCAAGTCTCAAAGGCATCGAGCCTGGAACAGGGTCCCTCGAAGGGGAATCACAGATGATGATCACGTCGGAGGACAGAGTTCGATCCCCCGACACAGTGGGAGAGTCTTCTCCCACCAGGGCAGCTTCAAGGGCTGCTCTGGTCATTGGGTTGAGGACTCAGAGGCTGGGTACCAGAGGTCTTACCTCTAGCTCATGGATCGAACTTTGACATGGACAAGTCTTGGACTCATGGGGAGGTCCCTCCAAGGACAACCCCTGGGGTCAGAGGCTCCACAGCCTCAGAGCTCGGATCAAGCACATGGCATGTAACGCTCAGTCATTGGACGCAGTTTCTGAGGGCAGCAATTCCATACTCTGCCGGCCCTGTGATAGAGGCCTTCGAGCCACACAGCTCCCCCTGCTGATTTTCACGATTCCTCTGGCTCTTGCTCAACATCTGCAGGCAGAGCAGGCAAGTGAAGTCGTCGTGATCCGTACCGGGGCACTTGATATAACAACTGTGGAGGTCCGTTATGGACATGGTAAGGGGGCATTTGTCACATTGCTTAAAACCTCTGACTGAACATACAGCGGGGAAGACAGCACCCACAAGATCAAACTCAAACATCTCGGTCAGGGAGAGTGCAAGAAAAGACCCGTGCACCAAAAGAGAAAAAGGACCAGAGAAAAAAATGTGATGCCGAGGCAAGGGTGGACTCGGTTGGTGAGGGGGTGATTGGGAAATGACTGGTAAAAGAAGCACAAAATGCTAAGAGAAAAAGGGTAGAAAAATCAACTTTTACCAGGGACGACAGACAGACATCTGCAGGGCTCTGAGGAAAAAAGACGACCGAGATAAGATGGCACCCTCGCATGTGCGGTCTAACTCCCAAAGGCTTTCTTTGAAAGCTGGGGAGTGAATCCACGTGGGCTCCTTCAATGCCAACATCACCCAAATGTGAGGACTGACTTCCTGCTTGTTTCCAGAGAATGTTTGACATCCAGCAAGACAAAAGTATAAGATGAGAAAAAGACAGAAAGTGAACACACAGTGGGAACAGAAACGCCTATACTAAATAATATGTTGCCAGAAAGAGTCAAAAGAGCTTTTTCTAAAGTAGATAATTCTGAATTAGAATCAGAATCTGAAAGACAGTGATGTGTTCAAAAGCAGTGCATGGTCAATTTGTTACAACAGCAGAAGCAGAGGAAGGGAGCAGAAGCGTGTAGAATATTTGGCGAACCAGTGATTCGAAACTAGGAGAGATTGTTCTAACTCCTAGGCTTTGCAATCAAGATTTAGACAGTCTGAGGAGTCCACTGAAGATATTCAACTATTCAGCTCTAATTAAAAAGGCTTGCATCTCTGCTCAAATGGGCTCTTTTCCAAACATGGAAATTGTTTGTTGCAGAAATTAACAGATGAGAGATTTTAAAAAGAACTTTATTGTTCTTTCCCAAAAGAAGAAATTTGGTCCTGTCTGCTAATTTTCTTTTCGAGTCCAACTAGAACAGTCCAGAACACACCAGTTGAGGCAGCCAGCTAGCAGATGAATACAGGCTATACAGCTGGGAGCTACTACAATAGGCAACATGCAGCCAACTGCTCCCCAGTATTTCTTTAACAAAGCGGATTTTCCAAACTAACTCTGAAGTGAAGAGGGTATCCAAAAAGCAGGGAAGCGATATTCTAAAGGGTTTAGTAGCCAGTTAGCAGGACCTGCTAAATCCTGGCGATCCTGATATTCAGCGGCACTATCTGAATAGCGACCCCCACATATGAACCTGAGACCTTACAGCCCTCCCACTAGCCCACATACACAAACAGCAGAAGAACAGGGGTCCTCTGGACTGGTCTAGTTAGCAAAGACCAAATTTCTCCTCTCTTATCCTCCGCCAGAACAGCAAACAAATCTTTAACTAAAGCAAAGTGAAAAATACCACAACATCAAGAAATAAGGAGACAACTTAAAATAAGGAGACGACTTGGCAGTCAGTTAGCAAATAATTTTCATTTAACATCACTTAGGGAGATTCATTTGTTAATTTCTTGATAGAATTCTGTAGTGGTATTCCTGTTGCCAATGGTCACACAAGACAAAGCATACCACTTCCAGGGTGTTGATGCAGTGAAAATAATGGTATTTTTCCTTCCATTTATTAAAAGCAGGTGTTGCCTTTTCATTTTGTTTTCCTCAGAAAAAAAATACAACTGCACTTCATGGGAAGAAGCCGAACAAAGATCCTTGTGTATGTATGACCCAAGCAGCCACAGCTGTGTAACGGCATCTAGGGAAGGAAGGGATCCACTTAAAGCCACTGCCACATCATTGAGGTGGATTTCCCTGCTCTTGGGGCCCTTTCCGATACTTTGCTTGAGGGCCCTTCATTTTAATTTCTTCCACTAGAAAAATGACCTTAAATACTAGCAATGTCCCCCCACCACCACCACCTATATTCCTTTTCATTTTACAAAAAGGTAACAAGCAGCATACGTTTTTCAGTAAGAAATGTGGTTTTCATACTTGGGATGTGCAAGCAACTGGTACAAAGCATGTTTGTTATCATCTAAATTCATCATGGCCACCAGGAAGCACTTGATAACCTCCCAGGCCTGCCGGCGATAGTAGGGCTCAGTGTTCGCACTCTTCAAGCAGTCCAAAGCCGTCTCAATGGCCTGAATGGGACAAAAGAAACAGAACAAATTACTTTTTAAGAATGTAATATTTCAAATCTCTAATGCAGATCCTGGAAACAAGTTGGTATATTCTTAAAATATACATATTCACAGATTGTGCTCCATCCCAATCAGGCTACCTCCTCCCAAAAGGCCAGGCACAAACACATATCGACAAATACAGATGTTCATCAATGTGACCCCGTGATAAATCCATTTAGGGGCATGAAATAAGAAATTTCAGAACTCAACTGATTATAAAATGAAATTCAATCATCCATGATTAAACAGTTAATGTGAGATTATGTAGATACTGTGACCTACGAAAGCCCCTTGCTACAGTAACTTTCCTTTTTTTTTTTTTTAAATCTGCTTGGAAAAAGAATTATCTTTTCATTTACCGGATTAACTAGCAGCTCTCAACTCATCTTTTAAGCAAGCTTATCAAAATCTCACTGGAAAGAGCAATGAGTTCCACACAGACTGCTCAAATGAAACCTGTCACCAGAGAACTGAAATGAAAGATGCAATTTTGGAGATTTCACTTTATAACAAAAAGTTTCAAATTCCATCTGGAATCTCAAGGCATCTCAACATAAGACACAGATTTGGATGCTATTCACAGGAGACTCGCTGAACTAGCAATAGAATTATCTGAGAAAGCAGAGCAAAGTTAAAGAAGCCCTCGAGCTCTACGATCAGGAAAACCCAACAGTCTTCTCGATAGGGTGAAAATTTACTTACTGTTAATTTACTTTGCTGGAGTCCTGCTAGACCATTCCAGACAAATGGGGTATCTCCCCCTGTTAGCAGATAATAGAGACAGAGAAAAAGCTCAAACTATGCTGTGACATCACTGGCATAAAACCCTGGTGCAGCTAGGGGCACCCAATCTAGTTTAAACTATAAACAGGTTCTGCACGGATCAATGTCCAAGATAAAGGAACAAGGACAAACTATATACTGAGTATCTGCATGGTTCCAGGCACAAGGCTGAGAAAAAGGCAAGTCCTGGACTGGTCCTAGCAGGACTCCAGGAAAGGAAATTAACAGTAAGTAAAATTTCACCTTCCAGATAATCCTGCTAGGCCCGTCCAAACAAATGGGAAGTATCAAAGCTACTCCACCACAGGACAGGAAGAAAGCACACCTGAACCAAACCAAACCATGCCGCTGCTTGTGCGTGAACATCCAAATGGTAGTGCCGTGCAAATGTAACTAAACATGTCGTCACCCTACAAATGTCCAAGGGCAAAGAACAAGATGACTGCCCAGGAAGCTGCATAGGCCCATGTTGAATGAGCCTTTAGGCCAGGGGGAACAGGCCTACCACATAGTAAGTAGGGTGAAGCAATTGTGTCTTTAATCCAGTGACCGAGAGTCACCTTTGAAGCTGCTTGGTCCTTATAGGGCCCTGTGAAAAAGACAAAGAGGTGATCTGAAAGACAGAAGGGATTAGTCACCTCCAGGTAACACAAAAACGCAAGGCGGCTCTTATCTGATCACGTACATTATTCAGAGAAAAGGCAGGTAAGGAAAGCATCTGATTGACATGAAAAGGAGAAAGCACTTTGGGCAAGGAGGGCTCCGGACACAAGGTCACGCCTTCAGACACAAAGGTCTGCAACTGCAACTCTGAAATCCACCGCACCGAGGTGACAGCCACCAAGAACACTGTCTTTAGGGTTAAGTCCTTAACCAAAGCTCACTTGAGAGGCTTGAAGGGGGAAAGAATGATAGCCCAAAGGATAAGCGCCATTATCCCAAGGTGGAACTACAGGGTGTACTGGGGAACACGAGATCCGAACACACTGGAGAAAACACACCACATTGCAGTTTGCGACCAGCAAGCAGTTCGCAACCTATCCCCAAAAACAAGAGAGAGCCGCCACCTGCAACTTCAGCAAGCTCCAAGCCAAACCCTTATCGAGCCCATCCTAGAGGAATACCAGGAATGAAGGAATCAATGCACGCCACAGAGAATTCCAGAACAAACAGCACCAATTCTCAAACACACACCAAACACGGACATAAGCCAGGGAGGTGGAGCATCACCTGGCCTTCAGCAAAGTGCCCACTACTGCTGCAGAATAGCCTTTCCGCATTAGATGCCATTTCTCAATGGCCAAGTCATATGCGAGAAGGGAGCTGGATCTTCCATGAGCACCAGACCCTATCATAGCAACCTCTGCCAGGCACCAAGACTCAGCGGCTTTGCGACGAGAAGGCAAAAGTGGCTCGCATACCAAGGATGAGGTGGCCAGACTTGGGAAACTAGGATCATCAGTCGAGGATGGATCCTCTATCTTCCAAAGGACCCGAGCTATCATGGCCCAAGGGGAGAACACATACAGAAGAGGATCTGAAGGGCCAGGGCTGGACCAGCGTGTCCACTCCCCTGGACTGGTTCCCCTTGCGACAACTGAAACAGGAGGGAAGCTTGATGTTGACAGAAGTCTACTGACAGAAGTAAGGATGTGGTTAAAAAACTACAGGCCGGTTAGTTAGTTTAACTCAGTGGTGAGTAAATTATTGGAAGCGCTGCTGAAAGAGAAAATAGTGAGGTTTCTGGAGTCCAGTGGATTACAGGATCCGAGGCAGCATGGATTCACCAGAGGCAGGTCTTGTCAGAAAAATCTGATTGATTTCTTTGACTGGGTGACCAGGGAGTTGGACCGAGAGAGAGCCCTAGATGTGGTGTATTTAGATTTCAGTAAAGCCTTTGACACCGTTTCTCACAGGCTACTACTATTTAACATTTAACATTTATAAAGCGCTACCTCATACGCAGCGCTGTACAGACATATAAAGAGTGACAGTCCCTGCTCATCAGCGCTTACAATCTAATTAAGACAACAGAAATACACAAAGAGTAACAATCTAGTTAGGGCAAAACCAGGTTGGCTGTCTCCCATTACTAATACTAGTACTACTGCGCATTGCTACACATACAGTATACATAAATACATACATTCCAATTACAACAAGGGTACATTACATCACATCAGGGGTTACATTACAGGCAGGCTGGGGCATCATGGCATACATTACAATACATTAAGGGTTACATTTAGAGGATTTATTTATTTTTATTTTATATACATTCTCTTATATACCGCTCATTTTCTGATTTTTACCTATCCTTGCCGTGTAAATAGCTTATGTACATAGTTTACCCTGTTATCCAAGTTTGTATCCCTGTTCGATGTAAAACCTGACAACTTGTCGTTATGGTAGTTATGTTATGATGTAAACCGCGCTGATACCGAATAGCGCGGTATATAAGAAACAGTAATAAATAAATAAATAAATAAATAAACAAACTGAAATTACATTGAACAGGGCATTATAACTTGGAGATAACTATTTTACAGGGAACATGGGCTATGGAGGGTTAAGTGGCTTGCCCAAGACCACAAGGAGCACCGGTGGGACTATCTTAAAAAGGATATAGCGATTTTAGAAAAGGTACAGAGAAGAGCCACCAAAATGGTAAAGGGGATGGAAGGATACTCCTATGAAGAAAGGCTAAAAAGGTTAGGGCTCTTTAACCTGGAAAAGAGACGGCTGAGGGGAGATATGATAGAAGTCTATAAATTAATGAACGGAGTGGAACAGGTAAACGTAGATCGATTGTTTACTTTATCAGAATATAGAAAGACTAGGGGACATGCAATGAAGCTACAGGGTAAACTATTTAAGACTAATAAAAGAAAATATTTTTCACTCAACGTGCAATCAAACTCTGGAATTTGTTACCGGAGGATGTAGTAGTAAAGGCTGTTAGTGTAGCTGGGTTTAAAAAAGGTTTGGACAAGTTCCTGGAGGAAAGGTCCATAAACCATTATTAAAGAAGTGACCGAAGATATCAATGCTTGACCCAGTACAAGCATTGTGGAACTTGTGTCTCTTGGGGAAACTGCTAGGTACATATGACCTAGATTGGCCACTGTTGGAAACAGAATACTGGGCTTGATGGACCTTGGTCTGACCCAGTATGGCATATCTTATGTTCTTAGAAACCCCAGTCCTTCCGGCCCAAGGTTGCTGTCCTCTAGTGGGATTTGAACCCCCGACCTTCCGGCCTGAAGTACCCTAAGGATGCTTACATGGTGATGTTTCTTGTGCTTCCATTGCTTTTGATCAGGTCTGCTCTTCGGTGGAGTTGCTGGAGTGGGGAGGAGGAGGAGAACGCGAACATTCCATAGTGCCGTGCCTACGAGTGCTTTAGATTTACAAGTCTGCTGCTGGTGTTACTTCTCCATGCAGTAGATGCTTACCCTGCAGAGGTGGAGCCAGGGTCACATACTGTCTGCGAGGGGTGATAAACGTCCCCAACTAAGGGCCACGCCAAAGGGCCCACCAGGCGCAGCCACGCCTGCCGGGTCCAGTCCTTTTAACCGTTGCCTATTGCACCCCGATTGGGCCTTGGTGGGAGGAGCGGGAGGGGCAAGCAGCTCCCGCTTCCTCCCCCGTTGTCCGATCAGCAGCGTGGTGGTGGGTGAGAGAGGCAGTTACCTGCCGGGTTCAGTCCTTTTAACCGCTGCCTGTTGCGCCCCGATTGGGCCTTGGTGGGAGGAGTGGGAGGGGCAAGCAGCTCCCGCTTCCTCCCCCGATGTCTGATCGGCAGCGTGGTGGTGGGTGAGAGAGGCAGGCGACTTATAAACAAACTGAGCACCCTAGGGATGGACCCTAAAGTTACTGCTTGGGTTAGAAATTGGTTGAGTGGGAGGCGACAAAGGGTACAGGTAAATGGAGCTCACTCTGAGCAGAAGGAGGTTACCAGTGGTGTGTCCCAGGGATCTGTCCTTGGTCTGATTCTTTGTTAGTGATATAGTGGAAGAGCTGTTGGGTAAGGTTTGCCTCTTTGTGGATGATACCAAAATCTGCAAAAGGGTAGAGTAGACACCCAGGAAGGTGTAGATAACATGAGGAGGGATCTAGCTAAGCTTGAAGAACGATCTAGAATTTGGCAGCTGAGATTTAATGTTAAAAAATGCAAGATCATGCATTTGGGCTGCAGCAATCCAAGGGAGAAATACAGTATAGGGGTGTACTTTTGTCCACTAAAGAAGAGCGGGACCTAGGCGTGATTGGGTCTGATGACCTTTAAGTAGCTAAACGGGTAGAAAAGGCAACAGCAAAAGCTAGAAGGATGCTTGGGTGCATAGGGAGAGGAATGGTCAGCAGAAGAAAGGAGGTGATAGTGCCTCTGTATGTCTTTGGTGCGACCTCATTTGGAGTATTGTGTGCAATTCTGGAGACCGCAACTTCAAAAGGATATAAACAGGATGGAGTCGATACAGAGGGTGGCTACTAAAATGGTTAGTGGTCTTCATTATAAAGCATATGAGGACAGACTTAAGGATCTTAATATGTACACCTTAGAGGAAAGGCAGGATAGAGGCGATATGATTGATATATTTAAATATCTCCGTGGCATAAATGCAGGGGAGAGCCTCTTTCGATTGAAAGCAAGCTCTGCTACAAGGGGACATAGGATGAGGGTGAAAGGGGATAGATTCAGGAGTGATATGCGGAAATATTTCTTTACGGAAAGAGTGGTGGGTCTGTGGAATAGTCTCCAAGTGGAGGTGGTAGAAATGAGGACAGTATCTGAATTCAAAGAAGCATGGGACAAACACAGAGGATCTCTAAAGGAAAAAAGGGGACTGTTGTAGTGGTTGATATGGAAGGACAGACTAAATAGGCCATATGGTCTTTTTCTGTCGTCATGTTTCTATGTCTATCCGATTGAAGGACCATGGGGCAAGCTCCCACTCTCCGGGATCAAGAAGATGACAGTTGAGGTAATCAGCCTCCAGATTCTCTTCTCTCGTGATATGCTGAGCTGAGATCACTTGCAGGTGCACCTCTGCCTAGGGAAACAGAAGGGACATCTCCCTTGACACCCCTGAGCATTTCATTCCGCCCTAGCGATTGACATATGCCACTGCCATGACATTGTCAGAGAGGACTTGCACCACATGACTTTTGAGTAAATTGTGAAATCGCAGTAAAACCAAAAAGATGGCCCTTGCCTCGAGGACATTGACAGCCCATTTGGCTTCCTCTGGGGACCACTGACTTTGGGCTGTCTTGCTGAAACAGTGGGCTCCCCAACCGATGAGACTGGCATTGGTTGTGACAACAAGCACCCAGGCTGGTGTCTCGAGAAGCATTACCCAAAGCATCATGTTGGGAGAGGTCCACCAAGCAAGGCTGCATCGTACTGCTGGAGGAAACGGCAGATGAACCCTGTAGTCCTGTGAACACGGGGACCAGCAAATCAGCAATGCCTGTTGAAAAGGCCGCATTTGTGCTCGTGCCCAGGGAACAAGTTCCAAGGTTGGGACCATCGCCCCTGAGAGCTGCAAATAATCCTATGCAGTGGGAGATGGATTCATCAGAAAACCCCGAAGTTGACAGCTGAACTTGGGCTATTGCTCTGCCATTAGGAAGACTCTTCCCACCTGCGTGTCAAACAAGCTCTGAGAAACTCTAGATTCTGGGACGGCATCAGACAGCTTTTGCTGCAGTTTCATTACCCAGCCAAGCTGTTCAAGGAGCTGGAACAGAAAAGGATGGACGCAGACACCCTTGCGCCCGACGTCCACAGTGACTGCCACCATCACTTTGGAAAAAGCCCTGGGAGTGGTTGCTAGACCAAAGGGAAGCGCAAAGAATTGGTAATAAGTGCCCAGCATCGCGAATATGAGAAACACTGTTGGTCCTCTTTGATGGGAATATGAAAATAGGCCTCCGCCAAATCCAAGGAAGTGAGGAACTCGCCTTTCCGCACAACCTGAATGACCAATTGTGGCATCTCCATGTGAAAGTGTGGTATCTTCAGACTGCGATCGACTCCCTTGAGGCCCAGAATGGGATGGAAGGAGCCATCTTTCTTGGGGATGACGAAGTAGATGGAGTATCTTCCCTGGCCTCTTTCGATGAAAGGAACAGGAAGGATAGCCTGAAGGGCCAGGAGGCCCTGAAGGGTAGCTCAGACAGCTGTCTTCTTGATGGCAGAACTGCAAGGCGAAATGACGAAGGAGTCTTTTATGGGTCCTGCACACTCCAACACAGAGTCGTGCCCTATGATGTTCAGAACCCCAGCGATCCACTGTTAAATGGGCCCATTCGTGATAAAAAAGACAGACTACCTCCCACTTGTGGAAGTCCAGAATGGGCCCCAAACCCGTCAGGGGGAGAGATGGGAGGAACTTGACTTCCTTGCAGCAAGCTCTCAGAGTGCAACTGATGCCCTCCCCGAAAGGGCTGAGACTTTGAACAAGAGCCTAAAGAGGGCATAGTCTGCTTTCCCACACAATATTGGGAAGTCCCAGAACTTCGGTCGCATGAGGAAGAAGAGGAAAGCTTGGAGACCTTAGGTTTATTCTCTGGAAATCTCTGCAGTTTCACTTCCCTGAGGTCTTTACCAATTTGTCAAGATCCTCGCCAAAATGGAGTCCATTCCCTAAACAGCAAGTGACCCTTAGAGGTCACATCTGCAGTCCAATTTCTGAGCCATAACTGAGGGTGGGCTACCATTGCCGCAGCAACCCCTCATGCAGAGAGACATAAAAGATCATAAAAGACATCCTCCAAGAATGCCGCTGAAGACATAAAGCAGGCTGAATTAGCATCTTTGGGGAGAAGCTGAACCCATCGGAGAAGCACACAAACTCTGACACCACCACAAGCCACCACCCGCACCACCAGAGAGGAAGCTGAGAAAGCAGGCGGCCTTCTACCTTCTGATCTTGCTGATCCTGAAGGGCCACCCTGCCCTCAATGGGAATGGTGGTACACTTGTATAAAGGCAGTGACCAAGGCGACAACCTTAGGGAAACGCAACCACTCATCCAGGTCCCTCTTTTAACCATGTGTAAATGCGCCCCAAGTGGCAAACATTTTTAAGGGCTGCATCAGGACAGTCACATTCCGTGGAGACCATAGGCTATAATTCTGGAGGGAAGGGAAAAGTTCTGGAAGGTCTTCTAATGCCCACCAAGATGGGATCAGAGGTTGATTGAGCCTGAGCACCTCCTAAAATGTCTGGGATTTGCAGCTCACTGGCTATCTCAACAATCAAAGTGAGGATCTCCTCCTGTTGGCAGATGCACCACCCTCGAGTCACTGTCATCATCTACCAGGGATACCTCCCCGTCATCTATGTCAAATGCACTGGATGCCAAATCCTCCTGGGAAGATTCGCCAGGCTCATCACCAACCAAGGGACTCTCTCATTCAAATAAGTCACCTTGGAAGGACAAGCATTCTTCCGGTCTGAGTCAAGACCCTAGAAGTGCTTTTGGATCCTGCCCACAGGAGCCAATGGACCAGCTGAGCAGGGGCAAGGGCCTTACCACCCCCTTTCCAGAGACCACCAAGCATACTAAAAAATTAAGGAAAACTTGGTCGATGCCAGATCCAGGAGCTGAAGTGGCTATGGTGTCTGCTGCAGGGCTTTTGGTTGGGGGGCCTGCTGCAGCTGTGGGAGCAAGATGGGAAGAATTGACTCCCCCCTCTGAAGACAAGGCTGGCACCACCAGGAGTCCTCTAGGAAGAACTAACATCGCTGGAGGAGGAGCCCTGCTGATGCCATGGCTGAAGCTGCTGAAGACAATGCTGACTGACCGGAGGTCTCCCCAGGATCAGCTGCGCAAATGGCGCAAAGACAATCTACCACAAATCGGCACCGCTTGCCGCAGCCAAGACACCATGGGACAAAAGAAGGCATGCCACAGGAGGGCCCAAATAGCATGCGCACCCACGTGGGAATACACAAGAACGTCGGAAGAGAAATAACAGTCCACAGTAGAACCACTACAGTTGCACTCATAGTTTGGCAGACAGGGCCCTCAGCTGCTGACACTGGATCGATTCAGGTAGCTTCCAGAGAAGGGTAGGTGGTGGTGGGATCTGGGGAGGGGGGCCTCAATCAGCCACATGCTCTGGAACATATTGTCTATTTTTTTTTTTAAGAAAATAAAAAGAACTTTAGCGTAGCCAAATTAAAATGATGATACAACAAAAAGGATCCATTAGGCACCCCAGTAGAAGACCCTCCTGTTCCCCACCACCGAACTAAACTGGCTCTCATAGCCAGGAGCTTGCCCCCAAAAATGGTAAGGACCAGCCAGAGAGGTATCTCATATACGCCCTGGGATCTTCAAACGGCCATTTAAAGATAATATCAAATTATGGATTTGATATAATGACGATATTTTATTGATTTGGGATGACAGCCTCAACTGTTCGGAAGGTTTTAATGAATGGATTAATATGTTGCATACAAACTTGAGATTTCAGATTACTTATGATAAGGAAATGATTTCATATTTGGATCTTTTGATAAGGAAAGGTAAAGAAGGATCCCTTACGAGTCTCTACAGGAAGCCTACATATAGGAACCATCTTCTACATTTCAAAGGTTTCCACAATCGGGCACTCAAGGACAATTCCTGAGAGGTAGAAGAGTCTGCACTACTGATGACGACTTTGATATCCAGGAGGATATTATGAGAAATCAATTTCAAGCGCATGAATACCCTGAATATTATACTGAAAACGCTTACATGAGAGCTCGAAGTACCCCACGTGAATCATTGTTACAATTGAAGGCCAAGCGGTCTGAGCCCAAAATGGTATGCCCATTGTACTCACAATTTTCATGGAGCATTACAAAGATACTACGGAAGGAGTGGCATTTGATTCAAACTATACCAGGTTTTGAGGATGTACAAATTATGGTAGCGTACAAAAAGACATGTGAATCTACGAAATATGCTGGTCCCATCAGCCTTTACACAAAGAAGATTTCTTTCAAAATATAAGGAACACTATCAATGTGGAAGATGCTCCATATGTGTACATGCTATTACCGTGAAGAATGATTTTGTCCACCCCACTACTAATTATAGGTTTTATTTAGATGATTTCTCTAATTGTGAGTCTGTTAATGTCATTTATGTCATCCAATGTCCGTGTAAGAAATTGTATGTGGGCAAGACAACAAGGAGATTAAGATAAGCATTATCAAACACAGGAGTTGTATAAAGAGAAGACTGACAGACAAGTCACTGGTTCCTTCACTGGCAAGAGCAGCAGCACAAAATCTCAGACCTACATTTTTTTTGTATTGAAGAAAGTAAATACAAATTGGAGGGGTGGTGATCTCAAAACAAAGTGATCCTGTGGCTAGAGCAATGTTATATATTTTTGATGGACACAATGACACCTAAAAGTCTAAATTTGGATACGGATCTGTCTTTCTCTAAAATGTTTTTTTTTATAAATAGCTTTATCATGATTTTCCATGGAGGTGTTTGTGAAATTATTTTAAAATAGATTTTACCTGATTGGTCGTTTTAGAGTTTTTTCCTTTTCTCTCTCTCTCCCCTTCCCACCTCCCTTCCCCTTCCCCCTCCCCCTTTCTTCCCCCACCTTTCCTCCCCCTCCCCCACTTCCCCCTTTTTTTCCCCCTCCTCCCCCCCCCTTGTGCCCAGGATAGAGAAATATATCTATACATACATAAATAAATGATGTTTGGTGCTTTGTGGTGGTTGGTGGCATAAGTGTTCATATTTTCTGGTTTTATACTTATCAGATTTGGTTTTTTTTATGTTATTTAGTTGATTTATTTTATCCTATCCCCCCTTCCCCTCTCCTCCCCTTTCCCCTTCTCCCCCCCCCCTTTTCACCCACCCTCATTCCTCCCCCTTCCTTCCCTCCCTTTCCCCACCTCCTCCTTACCTCTCCCCTCCCTAGGATATTAAATAGTTTTATATGGTTTGATACAGTTTTTATTTAGTCTTGTACAGTTTTAATTATTATCTATTAATTTTTACCATTAGTTTTACTGTTCTCTGGAATGAAAGTTTTAAGTAATTTTAGCAGTGGTGTAACAGATACAGTAGTCTCCCTAGTCTGGTTTTATATTTTTATTGGATCCGATAATTTGGTATCTAGCTATTTATCATGATTTATTTATATTTATTAAATTTTAGTAGGTAGGATGTGATAATCGGTCTTTACATTGCACTTGATTAAAATAGGGTTTGAGTCACAATTGGCTGTCCTTGATTTAGTTTTGAATGGGTATCAATGGATACATTATTCTTTTATTATATGGGATTAGACATGAAGTGGAGAATTTGTTTAGTTCATTTCCGGTTTTTATTTGGGTCAAATATGTTATTTTGGGGGGGGGGGGAGGTAATGATGCAGTGTTTATATATTAGGTGCCTCGTATATGCCCCCACCCCCACATTTTTTATCCCAAGTTGCATATGAGGAAGATATATAGAGATATATATATTTTATCACATAACAAATTTTGCTTACTGAATGAACCAGTGGCTGAGGATAGTATTCACTGTTTGTGTTAAGATGCATAAACTGGGTTTCCCCTTTCGGGTTTTTTGGCACATTCATTACACCTTTTCATATAAATTAAAATTCATATTTTTCCTTCCAATCTTCAACTTTTTAAATTATGGATAATTTAACAAGGTACATCTTATACTTCAAAGACAGTCTGGCATTTTGGCACGAGTATAAGACTCACAGCGCAGGTGCTGGCGTTTTTTTAACATTGTCAATGCTCCGGTGTTTGCTCGGAGATGGAGGAAGATAAAAGGTTTTCTCTTCTTTTCCTTTCTTCTATTTATTCCGCATTGAGATCTTTTGAAATACAATACTCAAAAGTCTTTCAGACAACATTGGTGGCTTTTGATCTATACAATAGAATTAGAAACAGTACGATATAACATGTTTTTTTAATAAAATGATTATTTTAGAGCTCTTCCGCATCCGCTGCACCTCTGGTCTGTTAGTTTCACCATCTGAAATATTCGATAGATATAGCATTTGCACTTAATATTAAATAGATTTGCAAATACCAATAGATCTGTAGTCTATGTTATATAATACAGTGAGCATCATTTAGTTTTCCTTCCTGAGTTTGTACTTTTGCTCTTCTTTAGGTAAGGTGCTTTCAAGAAAGGCTTTGCTAACAATGAATTGAGAAGGTCATATTTTAATCTTTTCCTTTTTCTAGTGCATGCAGAATTGGTTTATTCTGAGTCATTTACGGTTGAATAATTAAGATAATGTTTTGCATCCTTTTGCATCATATTTATTTATAACTACCATGTGACACAATCATCTCTCCATAGTTGTTTTATGATATCGTTTTATGTCTATGTTTAATATTTTTTATTTATACCAAAAATATGCGTACAATCCCTCCAAAAATCCTGTGGCTATGATCTACTTCAAATTAGTAACTTATAATGAATTGTGTGTTAAGGAGAACTGGTCTCAGACTCTTAATTAGCGCAATCCTGCAAGCTTTGTCAACGGATATGCGCTGAAGTTGCATTAATGACCCGATGTTCTCACTTAACTTGAGTGCAATGTACTAACAAGCAAATTGACATTTCAGATGAAAAGTTGATAAAATGAATATCTCGCTTATCTTTATGATTCCCCGACGCCTCCTTTCGGCCGCCGTTCCGCGTTTCACTTGAATTAATCAAGTTCCTCAGGGGGAGAAATGTGAAATGTCCTTATGGATGTCGAATTATCCCAACTGAAAGTTGTTTTGAATATCTCAAAGTTAGCACTCACTAATGGTGTTCCTGATGCTTAGCGTGTTGGCCACTGAGCCCGTTGGCTTCCCCAAAAGAAACACCGCGCATAAAATAATATATTTTTATTAGCTACATGGATATAAGTTTATTTTGTCACAATTTTAACTGTTCAATTATTCTTATTATCCAATGATGTTAAGTTTATTAACATCTCTTTTTGATGCATAGCGTTCGCTTTTACATGATATATTATATGCCTTTTTATATGGTTTCTAACCTGTTCTTAGAATGCCAGAATACCCCTGAGGAAGGCATCACCAAAACACGGCCATGTCGGGTTTGGTTTTGGCACCCCTGGTTGATGAAATCTAATAAATAGTTTTTATATTTACTATGTTTTTGGACTGGGTTCTTTTACTTCACGTGGTAATCGTGCTTCTTTGTTGGACCAGTAGACTGGGAAAGCCATCTGGGCAGTCCTGATCCCCTGCAACAGCAGATCCTCCAAGGGTTCCTCACTGGTCAGCAGATCTTGTGGGATATTTAACGCCACCAAGGACTGGGCAATTAACACGGCAACTCCTCCTTGTGGAACACTAGGACATTTGGGTGCTCCCCAGGGGTATTTCATCTTCCTCTAGCTCCACTACCAAGGAATTTGCCCAGAGACCAGAGGGTCCCTCCAAGGGGTCCTCAGAACCCTCTCAGTGTAAAGGTTTGGTCCTGCCAGACTTCCACATCCAGGCAACATCTCTTCGCTGGAGGATTCTCTTGATCCAACAGCGTGCCCAGAGAGGTTGAGAGCAGATGGTCAGCAATCTTTCTGGACCCCACCCCCCGGTCCCCTGCACTGCTCCCCCACAACCTTGTTTAAGCAATAGGCTTGGTGGAGCAGCAACACGAAATCCAGAGAAGAGGGGACCACAGCATTATCCGTTTCCCATGTCTGTGCATTCCCAGCATCAGCAGCCATGAACTCCTGAGTGCCCCTGATACTGGAAAATGGCATGCCCGGCATGCTCAAAATGTTGGAATTCCCCACCAAAACTATGGCCTCTGAAACTGCAAGTGCCGCTTTTCTCGCATCTCAGAGGGCCTCTCCTGTCAGACAAATAAGCTCCCCCATGGATAAACGTGTTGAGGACAGCCTCTCTTCAGCTTGGTGGCCCTCCTCTTCACAGCCATGGCAAAAGGAATCAGTTGACAGGGAGCTGTGATGGATGCCACAGGCCACACACAGCTGCTTGTGTGTAGGCAAAGCAAGGCAATGCAAACAATGCAACAGCCCGATGCAGAAACAAACCATGCGGCAAACTCCTCCCAACGGCAGGAGCACAGTGGAATGCAGAAGTGAAAGGCAAACTCACTCTCACGTTCCACTGTGCCTCCCCCCCACCACAGGGAGGAGTGGTCTAGTGGTTGGGACAAGTTGCCTCGGGCCAGAGGGCCAGGGGTTCAAACCCTGCTGGAGGATAGCAATCTCGGGCCGGAGGAACTGGGGTTTCTAGTCCCACAGGCGCTCCCTTATGGCCTTGGGCAAGACACTTAATTCCCTGTTTCCTCAGTTACAAAACATAGATTGTGGGGACAAGGGAAATAGACACCATAGCTGAATGTACACCACTTTGACCCGGTGAAAAGCAGTATAAGCATTGCTAAATAAACAAACAAACCTCCAACAACAGAAAGAAGGCACCAAAATAAACAAACTACCTCAGTAATGGGCTGCTCGATGTAATCGGTCATCCTAGGACTCAACCCTGCAGACTGCTCGATCAGCAGAGGAGGGGGGAAGGGTGGGAGAGCCCCAAACGCACAGCAACTTCCCCCCTCCAACAGCCCCAGCTTCGGCAGGAACCTGCAGTCTGTTGAGTGCAGCTCCGTTTGGGTTTTTTTGGGGGGAGGTTGTTGTTTTAATGATCAAAGGCTTAGTTTGATCTGCCATTGCTCCTTCTGAGCCGTCAGCCCCCTTAAAGTGATACTCCTCATTCCTCTCTCTCCTTTATTATTATGATTATTTTTTTCTTCCTGTCCCTTTCCAGTGTAGTCCAATGTGCACAGAAGCTCCTCACCAGCTGCTGGAGATTGAGTGTATTGGTCTTGGATTGGTGCACAGAGCCTCATATAGCATGACATCACCAAAACCGGTCATGCTCAGTCTCTAGTTGCTGGTGAAGGGTGACAACTCACACATCTGGAATGGACTGGAGGGATGATAAGAAATGAGCCGCTGCCCGGTTAGCTCCCATGGGTAAAGATAGGCCAGCTTTTTCTGCACCTATCATTATCCACAGGTCACTAACTTGTAATGGTTCAATATCTGCGCTGCCCGATTAGCGACGGGTGCCACTTCCACTCCGCCACAATTAGCATCAGGGT
The DNA here is from genome assembly GCA_033557465.1 of Ichthyophis bannanicus. Classification (NCBI taxonomy): domain Eukaryota; kingdom Metazoa; phylum Chordata; class Amphibia; order Gymnophiona; family Ichthyophiidae; genus Ichthyophis; species Ichthyophis bannanicus. The sequence goes on along the minus strand of CM066044.1, from coordinate 16,261,892 downwards.
GTGTAGTGGTGTTACTCTGAGATATTAAGCGGCGCTAACCGTGTTAGTGTCGCTGAATAGCCTTCTAAGCATCATCAAAATTGGGCCCAAAGTACATAAGTACTGGATTCCAGAGTGGGTCCATGGCCCTTGGCAAAGTACTGTCACTTCAAGGACTGTAGTAGATGGTTAGGAGAGAGGATTAAGAATAGAGAACACTTGAGTAGCTATGGAAGAAGCCTCATGGCTTCACTATGCCAGGAAACGTTGGCTCTAGTTAACTTGGAAGGACACAAGGACAGGTCTAAATTCTAAAACGTTCCACACAACTATACATAACAAAACATCTTAGAAACATTTTGCTTTTTCTCCACAAATATTTTTCACAAAGTCTTTCTGACCACTACACTTACCATATTGATCCCCCTCCCATCCAACCACCTTAGACATTCTTCTTGTCCCTGAGATTTGAACAAGGAGAAGCTCACTTTACGTACTGCAACACAAGAGATGTGACTAGAAAAAGGGGAGGGGGGAGACTGATGTCCACACACATTAGATTTCTACTAAATTCTGAGAAACCAAGGCATTAAAGAACTGAATGAATGAGATTCTGCCTGCAGAGGAGTAGCCTAAGAGTTGAGCAACAGGCTGACTCGAGAAAGTCAGGTTCAAATCCCCTGTTGCTCCCTGTGATCCTGGGCCAGTCACTTAACCCTCCTTTGCCTCTACTGCTATTACTGCAGATTGTAAGTCCTCTGAGGACAGGAAAATACCTATTGTACAGACTACAACTTGTCTTGAACATCTGAGAAAGGCACAAGGCCACATCCAATTCCTTTTCCCCTGCTTGTGACCTGGAATAGGAACAGGATAATAGGCTTGATGGCCTCTTGATCTGACCCAGTATGGCAATTCTTATGTTCTTATTTTACTCAGCCAGAGACAAGGTAGCACCATCTAGTTCACTAAAAGGCTATGTACAAATGGTTCTCCCCCCATTTAGGGAGTAATTTTATAAAATTATGGTCATCCAGTTGAGTTGAATCCTCAGATATTCCCTCACCAATTGTTTTTAAAGACATGCAGATTCAGGTGCAGATTCTTGACTCCACTTAATCTATGGTGCCCCATGTTAGAGAATTAGTTCAATCTGCATTGGTTTTTTTTTTTTTTAATGCTTTTACTGAAACGACCGAGAGCCAGTCTTACTCATGATGATTTTAGGGCAACTTTAGGGTTTAGTTTTAACAAAACTTGATTATTGTAACTCGCTACTTTTAGGTCTTCCTCAGACCCTCATGAAAGCTGTTCAGCTTGTACAGAATGTTGCAGTTAGGCCCATCACCAGTTCATTATGATACACTCACATCTCTCTGCAATTAGCAGTGCTGCAACTAGTTGCCTATTACATTCAGAGCTAAATATATTTCTGTTGATACATAAAAACCTTGAAAAATGAAGCTTCATTTTATTTGAATTCAATATGGAAAATTTTGCTCTTACCTGCTAATTTTCTTTCCTCGAGTTCATCCAGACCAGTCCAGTCCAGAACATATGGGTTATACCCACCAAACAACAGGAGACAGATAGAACTGTGAGCTCCTGCCTATAAAAGGCACCACATAGCCACTTGCCCCTCAGTATTTCTGTAACAAACCAACATTGAAACCTTGAACTTCAACATTACCTCTCTAAAAGAGGAGAGGATCTAGGAAACTCAAAGCAAACATAACTACACCCCAGAGAAATTCAGAACCACCTCAGGACCTTTTCCTCCCAGCACAGCTCCAGAGATGGCCTCTAGATGGGTCTGGATGGACTCCAGGAAAAAGAAATTAGCAAGTAAGAAAGTTTTCCTTCCTCTTCACCCATCAGACTAGTCCAGAATGTATGAGATATAACAAAGCACCCCTCATACTGGGTGGGAAGAAGCAATCTCTGATCTAAACAGCTATTTTCTAAAGGCCGCATCTTCCTTAATCTGATCAAATCTATAGGGCTAAGCAAAGGAATGCAACAAAGACCAATGTTGCTGCTCTGCATAGCTCCATCAGAGAAACCGCTGAGACTTTGCCCAAGAGATGGAAATCCCTATCGTGGAATGGACCTTGAGGCATTTCAGAGGAGCCTAGCTCCTGAGAATGTAAGTCGACACAATAGCCTATTCAATCCAGCAGGCGACTGTTCATTTCGTGGCAGCTTTACCCTTTCCTGCTTCCACAAACAAGATGAAGAGATGATCTGACCAACAAAAGTCATTAGTTATTTCCAGATAACACATCAGGAAAGGATCCCAAAAGGACAAGGCAAAGTTCGGAAATCCTCTTTGCCAAACATACCATCACCAAGAATACCACCTTCAAGGTAATGTTTTTTTACAGATGCCCTCTTTAGGTGCTCAAAAAGCACCAAACCAAGGCCCTGAATAACCAAATTGAGATTCCATGCAGGAACAACTGGGCATACCAGAGGACAGAAATGGGTAAACCCTTGTAGGAAATGCACCATGGTCAGGGTGCGAACCTGAGGAAACCCTTTCCAACCAGCTCAAAAACAAGCTAAGGCAGCCACCTGAACCTTCAAGGAAGACAGGGCTAAGCCCTTCTTCAGACTCTCTTTAAAGGAAAAGCAAAATCTGTGCCACATTTGTCCTAAATAGAGCAATACACGAGGAAGAACACCAAGTCTCAAAATTCCTCCAAACTCTGGCATAAGCTAAAGAAGCTGACATCTTATGTGCCTGTAGGAGGGTCAAAATGACCTCCTCTGGATAGCCCTTTCTTCTTAAGCATGATCTCTCAAGAACCAATCCATAAAACAGAAGGGAGACTGGCTGTTCATGAGAAATGGACCTTGATGAAGAAGGCCCATCCTTACCCTGCAGAAGATGCAAGCTGGCTTCCACTTGAAGGCGCACCATTGTCTGCACATCATGGACATATGAACCTATCTGGTGCTACTAGAATGACCAACCCAAGATGGAAAAAGATCCTCTTCAGCAATGTCCAAAGGGAGAAGACGTACAGAGTCTCTCTTTTGGACCATGGCTGTAGGAGGACACCCGACCCCTTCTTCCCTCTAGCGACTGAAAAATCGCGAGATCTTGACATTTCCCTTGGTTGCCATAAGATCCATTAATAGGAGCCCCCAACAACTCTGGATCATAATGAAGGCTTTCTCAGACAGCTCCCATTCCCCTGGATCCAGGAAATGCCTACTCACAAAGTCCGCTGTTATATACTCTGACCCGCAATGTGAACTGCCAAAAAGACCAACAGTGAAATCTCCCCAGCACCAATGCACTCTTTGTTCCTCCCTGATGGTTGACATATGCCACCCGCTGTTGCACTGTCAGAAAAGATTCTGACTGCCCTGCCTCGAATCAAAGGAAGAAACTGCATAAGCACCTTCAGAATGGCTCTCATTTACAAGCGACTGATCAATCTCACAGACTGCCATCAACCAGTGACCCTGCATCACCCGAGTACAGACAATACGCTCCACCACCATCAAGGTTTGTATCTGTCATTACTACTATCTAGGAAGATGGATGCAATCTTGATCCCCTCAGGAGATTCCATGGCTTCAACCACCAATCTAGGCTCAACCGGGACTCCCCTGACCAGGGAAGACAAGTGTCATAACTCACACTCTGATCCAACAAACACCACAGAAGTGCAACCTGGAGAGTCCTCATTTGTGTTTGCACCCACAGGACCAAACTGATCACTGCAGCCATCGAGCCTAGGATCTGCATATAATCCAGGCCCTCTAAGCCGACATAGCTGCCAATGAGCAAAGTCTATGCCTTACCATTCCCTCTAGATGTATCCCATGTCTGCAGCTACTGTGTTGTCTGTCTGGACTAGATTGTAAGCTGTGATGAACAGGGACTGTCTTATGTGTGTCTGTGCAGCACTGTGTATGTCTTATAGCGCTATGCAAATGTTCAGTAGTAGTAGTAGCAATAGTAGTAGCAGCTTGGCCAGCACTGCCATCTCTGAACCTGCCAGGGCAACAGCCTCGGACACAGACTCCGATACCTGCATCGGGGACTCCTTGATGGTCAAAGCATTAAGAGATTGCCAATGGCTCTCCAGGGCCTTGGGAGTCAACTCCTCCCACTGGGACAGCTTCGCTGGCTGCTCCTGACCATTGCTGTTAGAGTCGCATCGAGAAGAACTCCAATGCCAGTGCTCATGAGGTTTCCACTGACCGTCGGCATTGACTTCGACGGCAACGGAGTGGAAGACCCGGCCTTATGGGAGTCCAGCTCGAGGTTGAATGACAACCTCCGGTCCATGGCACCGCAGCCCATCTGCTCCGAATGAGCATAGGCACTGTACGATGACAATGTCTCAGTGGAGCCCCTCCAGGGCGTCGACACCAACGTCTATGCCAGCGCCAAGGACGCCGAATGCAATGGCTCAAAGAGAGACTCACGCTGTTTCTCGCAGTTCAAGTCCTTTCTTGTCATCTGGAGGCACAGATTACAACTAGAGGGCTCATAGTCAGGCCCAAAGCACTGGATCACCAATTAGAGAGGTCCATCACCGAAATGGTGCGGGAACACCGGGTGCATTTTTTAAACCCACTGGCCAGATTGGCCGCCACTAAATCAAACAGCTCAATGTCTCAGTCAGCCAGGAAAAAACGCACGGGAAAAAGACCCTGCATGGAGAAAATTAAAGAAAACAAAACAAAAACAAATCAGTATCAATGTGAATTGACACTCCCGACAGGCGGGAATGCAATAGAAAAGAACTACTTAATTAAAGGAAAGAACCCATAATGGGGCATAACGAAGTAGGCCTTTTCTGACAGCAAAAGGACACACGTCCATCGGACTCCACGGAAAAGAAAGACTGAGGTAAAGATGGCTCCCGTGGGCAGGAAGACAGGCATGCATGCGCGATGGAGCTCCCAAAGGCTTCCTATGGAAACTGGGGAGCATTCCAGTGCGGGCTCCATCGGGGACATCACCCATATGTGAGGACTTACTGTATTTCTTGCTTGTTCACAGAGAACTAAGATGACTTAATGGAACTGACAAATAGCACATATCCGAAAGATCAGACTAACGATATGAGGGTATAAGACTGTGGACCAGAGAAATTAGCGTAGAAGTGACACTCTCAGCCCATGATTCTACCACTTACCATCGGAACAATCTTGCTCAGATACATTACAAAAGCGATTTTTTTTTAAAGCAGTTATTAAAGCAAGCACTCCAACTGGCAAATGGCATGATGCAACCCATGCAAAGCAGAATAAGGACCACATATCTATCACAAACCATAAACATTCAGATATACAACGTACTTATAAAGAAACTGCCAAAGATCTGCCTCTCACCATCAGATGCAGGTCCCAGACCAGTGACTTTTGGATGGGAAGATAGGCATCCTGCCAGCTGAGTCATGGGCCTGGCTGCCGCAGACCATACTCCCACAGATGTAGCTGCCATCTGCCTCAGTCTATGTTAAGGCAGCACCACTACAAACTCCTGCACCTACTGCACTATGCACAGACTTGCAGGCAAAGAGAAATGTATCATGCAGGAAAGATTAAGGTCCTACCTTGCCAGTGACAGATAATTACCTAGAGCTCAGTAGGAAGCCTTAAGCAGAAACCTTACAGGAGCACCTATTCCTGGGTCTCTTTTTTTTTTGCCAGTAGCTGGGTGGCCTACCATTGGGCCATCATTGTAAATTATACAGGCCCTATGATATACAGTCAGAGATTGGCAAGCACTAAGCTCAAGCCTCGACAGGGAACTGAGGCTAGAAAACAAAAAAGGTATGGAGAACACCATGGATCTCAAACCAGCCTCAACTGCTGTGGGGACTCTAGCAGACATACAGGACCCTTAAGAGAAAATTAGGTTAGCTTCTGAGCCACCTCTATACTCAATAGACCAGAGTTTCCTTATACCCTCCCCCCCCCCTACAGCAGCCCTGTAGAGAACTTGCTTACTAGCTCCCACAACAATGACTCGCGAGGGCTATGGCTGAACTGAGAAACCCTACTACTTGACGCCAAACACAAATCCCCCGGATTACTCAAACCTTCCCAGGAACTGCAGAATCTACACTTTAAACAAACCATCCTGATACTGACCAGCCTACAAAATTGCTGTGGGATGCACCCCAAGTTACCCAAAAGTATATCAAGATCCACCAGAAAAACTGTAAAAACTACAACTCCTACACCCTCAAAAATGCAATGTTTGACTGAGTCAGTGCTATTCAGCCACTGCTACAATATGCATCATTTCCTCCTTACTCCTGATCTCCTCAAAAGATCTTCCATCTATGTTAATTTGACCGCAAAAAACGATCAGCTGTTAGAACCTCTTAGAAACTAAATTAGCCCAGCTAAGATTCTGCTCAGTCATTCAGCCTATATTCAGACGCAACTCCAAGCTCCACCGAGGAAAGGATAGCGCTTTGCTTTCAACATTCTGCACTCCATATCCAGGCACCAATTCCCTAGCTCTGCCACACTTCCCAAGCTGCGAGCAGAGTGAGGAACAAAAATGGCAGCTGTTCACACCTCCTGACAGTAGAAAGATATTGGCTTGGCCCCGCCATAGAAGTAGTGATCCCGGTGCTGCTTTCAATTGGTCTTTTTTTTTTTTTTTCTTTTCCACAAAGAGGCTACCTGTCAAACAAATGGACGGCAGAGATCCTGCATCCAAGGTTACTGTTCCCACCAAAAGACGGTGAAGGCTAGACCACCATAGTAGTCTCTGCCATTGCTTACCACCACGCCGCTGTAAAAAAAGGAACCAAGATCACTCTGGTACCTGGAAAAAACAAACCAGCCCTCACCCCAAATCTCTCACTACAGCCATGAGAGAAATTAAGCTCTTGTCGGGAACCCTACCTGCACACATGCGGCGATAGCCTGTTTCCACCCTCCCACGAGGGGACCTCACCCATGGATCGTGCGATGCACCACAGACTCCTCAACGAAGGGAGCGTCCAGCCTCAGATCCTGTGATGCCCATCCTCCTCCCTCCCATTAAAGAGGTTGTCAGCAAAAGATCTGTGCCAAAGAGAGAGTCTGCTTCCCCCGAAGAGATCTCTGTCGTGGACACCGTGATGAATGATGAAGTGGACGTCAACCACAGATCCTGTGATGCCCAGTCTCCTTCCCATCAAAGGGGACATCAGATGTAGATCTGGGCTGCAGAACCTACTCTCTCTCCAAAGGAACGGGGGCTGCAGATCCTGTAATAGCCAGCCCCTCAAAGAGAACATCGCTGGCAGAACCCGCTCTGACCAGCCTTCTCCCCATCGAAGGAGACCTCCGCCCGAAACCAGCTGCTGTAAGAATCACCCCACCTGAAGCAACGACATACCTTTTTTCTATTCCCCCATGCCCCCTCTCAAAGGGAGGGGGAAGAGGGGACCCCCCCCCCCATCAAAGCTATGCTCAGCCTGCTCCTCAATTTTTGAGGAAGGGTGAGGTGGTGTGGAGGGAGGGGCCTGGGATCACCAGCTTCTGCACCCCAGGGGTTTTGCTGCCAGCTACCACTGACCTATGCCCCTCCTCTTCATCTTCCTTCATTCCAGTTCAGACTGCGAGGGCTAGAACAATCTCCATCTGCTGGAGAATGAGAAATACTGGTGAATGGAGAGCTGCACAGGACCTTTATATCATGACATCATCAAACTCAGTAGTTCTCAATCTCCATCTGCTGGTGGGAAGGCATAACCCACACGTCTGGACTGGAGGGATGCTGAGGAAAAAGAGTAATTAGACCTTACCTGCTAATTAGCGTTCCTGAAGGAACTCCAGTCCAGTCCCTTTCCTCTGGGTTGTGCCCCCCTTTCAGCAGCATGTAGACTGAGCATGTCATCTTTTTGATGACCCTAGGGTATATATACCTCTGGCACCACCCACCAGATCAGTATCCTATTGACAAAGCAGACTTAACGGAGAGACAAATTAAACAACAACAAATTACCAAACTCTTACTAACTGTAAAACAGACTCGCCAAACACCCGAACCCGCCTCCCCCAGAAGGGACTTCCCAACCCTCCATGAAGAAAACTTGCACCAGCTCTGCAACTTGCACCAGCTCTGCAACTAGGCATCTCACCCATCCGTCCCGTCTCTACACCGGAGCCCTCAGCAGAAGAACTCTGAGCTCTTACCTCTCTTACCTGCTTACCGCTTCAGACTGGCGAACCTATCAAGAAATGAAAGACTGGGAGGGATCAGGGACTGGACTGGAGTTCCTTCAGGAATGCTAATTAGCAGGTAAGGTCTAATTACTCTTTCCTAAGCATCTCTCCAGTCCAGTCCCTTTCCTCTGGGATGTAACAGAGCAGTTCAAACTTGGGAGGGGCCTGCAAGACCGGACCGAAGCACCGAGCCTCCGAAACCCACAACTCCAGAGGCCTGAACATCCAATCTGTAGTGTTAGGCAAAGGTATGCAGCGAAGACCAAGACGCCGCCTTGCAGATCTCCAGTGGCGGAACCAAACTGAATTCCGCCCAAGAGGCCACCTGCGCTCGCGTAGAGTGAGCCTGGAGTCCGGCTGGAACTTGCCTTCCTTTTAGGATATAAGCCGCAGCAATGACCTCCTTGACCCATCTGGAGATGGATGCCTTGGCTGCTGCCTCACCCTTTCATTGCCCCCCAAACAAGACAAACAGTCTCTCAGACTTGCAAAAGGATGCGGTCCGATCCAAGTGCCTCTTTAATACTCTGCGCACGTCCAGAAGACGCAACCGAGCATCATTGCCCTCGAATCCCCCCTCCGAGAAGGAGGGAATAGAAACTGTCTGATTCGCATGAAATGAAGAAACTACCTTAGGAAGAAAGGACGGAACCGTCCACAAGACTACCTTCTCCTTGAAGAAGGAGAGAAAGGGCGGCCGACAAGACAGAGCCTGAAGCTCCAAGATCCGTCTGGCCGAACAGATAGCCACCAGAAACACAGTCTTTATGGTCATGTCTTTCAGTGACACATGCCGCAACAGCTCGAAAGGCTCAGTAGACAAAGCATCCAAAACTAAGTTAAGGTCCCATGGTGGAACCGGCGACCTCCACTGGGGCCGCAGGTGCCTCACTGCCCTAAGGAACCGACTTACATCCGCATGTTCTCCCAGAGGCTTTCCCTGAATCTTGCTCCTGTAACACAAAATAGCTACCAACTGCACCCACAGGGAGTTGGTCGCTAAACCCTTCTCAAATCCTGTTTGCAAAAACTCCAAGACCTCCGGGACGGACCCTGCCAGAAGCCTCTTCTACTGGTCTGTGCACCAGCCCTCAAACACCCGCCAGACCCTCACATAGGAAAGACAGGTGGAACATTTCTGGGAACTCAACAAGGTGGAAATCACTGCTGAAGAGTAACCCCATTTCCACAGCCGTGCCCTTTCAAGAGCCATGCCGTAAGCGAGAACCAATCCACCTGTGGCACGTGCACTGGGCCTTGAGTGAGAAGATCCTCCCTCACCGGAAGGCGCCAAGGCCAATCGGCCAGCAACCGCATGAGATCGGCATACCACGGGCGCCGAGGCCAGTCTGGGGCTATGAGAACCATCAAAACTGGGTGTGCCTCCACGCACTGGAGGACTGTGCCTATGAGAGCCCATGGAGGAAACACGTACAGGAGGCCGTCTGTCAGCCACTTCTGAACCAACGTGTCCAAGCCCTCCAACATCCTCTCTCTTCTTCAGCTGAAGAACCGGCTTGCCTCTGCCGATTCCCATCGCGCCATGAGATCCATCCTGGGTGTCCCTCAATGGTGGGCTACTTGCTCGAACACTTCCTGACAGAGCACCCACTCCCCGTGGTCCACTCTGTTCCTGCTTAGGTAATCTGCCGTCGTATTTTCCACTCCGGCCACATGTTGCACCGACAAGGCCACTAAATGGTCTTCTGCCCACTCCAAGAGACCCTCGGCCTCTTCTTCCAGGAGAGGGCTGTCAGTGCCACCCTGCCGGTTGATATACGCCACGGTGGTCATGTTCTCTGACAGCACTCTGACCGCCTTCCTTAATACTACCGACTCGAAAGCTCTGAGTGCTAGCGCTACTGCTCGCAATTCCAACCTGTTGATCGACCACCGGGCCTCCCGGGCACTCTAGTTACCTTGAGCGAAGCGGTTCTTGCAGTGGGCTCTCCAGCCGGAGAGAGAGGCATCCATCGTCAACTGAACCCACAACGGAGTCTTCAGAGGCATCCCTCTTTCCAGGCACCCCGGCTGGAGCCACCACCATAAGGCCTCCTTGGTCTCCGGGGGGCAGGGGAGACTTACGGACATGGGTTGATGCTCTTGAGCAATATATATAACTGCCTAAGGGGAAACTATTACAAACAATTAATAAATAACCTTAGTAACCACCAAACATATGCCACTAACTTCAAAACTACTAATATTACTGTTATAAACTTAGAATTTCATAAATTCAATATGGCAATAGCGACCTGAGGTCGCTATTCCCATAATGAATTTATGAAATTCTAAGTATATAACAGTAATATTAGTAGTTCTGAAGTTAGTGGTGTATGTTTGGTGGTTACTAAGGGTATTTATTAAATTGTTTGATGCTGATGAGACCAGAGCCTGAGCAGGGCTCGTTGTAGAGGTCTCATGTGAGCTCTGGTCCAAGGCACCAGATCCAACGTAGTCGCCATGGTTCCCAGAACTTGCAAATAATGCCAGGCTGAGGGCGCTGCCATGGCCAGTAACTGTTTCCACTAGCCTTCTCAGTTCCTTTATTCTGCGCTCCAGCAGGAACACCATACCCTTGTCCGTGTCGAACCTCGCCCCTAGATACTCGATCTCCTGAGAGGGGCGCAGCTTGCTTTTGACCAGGTTGATGACCCATCCGAGACTTCGTAGGAAGGCGACCACCCTGGCTGTTGCTTCCTGACTCTCCGCCTCGGACTTCGCCCGAATCAACCAGTAGTCGAGGTACAGGTGGACTAGAATCCCTTCCTTGCGTAGAGCCGTGGCTACAACCACCATAACCTTGCTAAAGGTGCACGGAGCCATTGCCAGACCGAAAGGTAAGGCCTGAAACTGAAAATGCCCTTCGGGCACTGCGAACCGTAAAAACTGTTGATGAGCTTTGCGGATGGGAATATGCAGGTACGCCTCTGGGAGATCCAGGGAAGTCAGAAACTCCCCCTGTCTTACCGCTACAATCACTGACTTCAGAGTTTCCATCCGAAAGTGAGAGACCCTGAGGCAACAATTGACCCCCTTTAGGTCGAGGATCGGGCGGAAGGAACCCTCTTTTTTGGGTACTACAAAATAAATGGCGTACCGACCGCAGCCGCACTGGTCGGAGGGAACCGGAACCACGGCTCCTAGAAGCCACAATCTCTCCAAGGTGGCCTTCATCGCTGCAGCCTTGGTAAGAAACTTCCATGGGGACTGAACAAAGGAAGGAGGAACCGGTCTTGCGAATTTGAGAGTGTAACCTTCTTGTACCACCTCTAGAACCCACTGATCGGACGTGACCTGGGCCCAGGCCGGGAGAAACTGCGCAACCGACCCCACACCGGCAGAACTCCCTGCTGGGCCCCCGTTGCTTCATTGCAGCTTCCTAGGTCCCAAGGCAGAGGAAGAGGTGCCAAACCCCTTACCTGCCCCTCAAAACCCCCGGAAGCCCTGCCCCCTGGAGAGGAAATGACCTCTCTGAAACGGGGCCGACCGCACCAGTCGAAACCTACACGCCAGACCGGGAATACGTCCCTGTTTCAGTCTGTCCTCGGGGAGTCTACCTCCTTTAGACTCCCCCAGCTCCTTCACCAACTTATCCAGGTCCTCCCCAAAAAGGAGCTTTCCCTTGAACGGGAGTCTACTGAGCCGGACCTTGGAAGAAGCATCTGCAGCCCAGTTCTGGAGTCAGAGGTAGCGACGAGCCGCTACCACCAAAGCCATGTTCTTCGCTAGACTCCTGATGAGGTCATACTGACTGTCTGCCAGATATGCAGCCCCCGACTCAATTCTGGCCACCTCTCCTGGAGCCTCACCGGGAGAGTCCCCAGCCACTTGGAGCTGTTGAGACCATCGTAAGCAAGCCCGTGCTACCCAGGCCCCTCACACTAATGCCTGGAGAGCTAAGGCACTGACATCAAACGCCTGCTTTAACAGAGTGTCTAGCTTCCTATCCTGAGTATCCTTGAAGGCAGCATTGCCCTCCACCAGAATCGTGGTCATCTTAGTGACCACTGAGACCGCCACATCTATTCGAGGGGAGCGGAGCAACTCCTTTTCCCCCTCGGGTAAGGGATACAGACGGGCCACAGATCTTACCCCTCTTAGTCCCGCTTCCGGTTGGTTCCATTCTTCCTGAATCATCTGTTTAACCACACAGTGCACAGGGAAGACCCTTTGGGATTTCCCAACTGCCTGAATAAGAAGGTCTTCCAGGACCTCTTCTGCCTCTGGACCCCCCATTGCCATATTCAGGGCCTTCAAAGATTCCCCGATAGAGCGGGCAATTCTTCCCGGCAGAAAACTCGCACAATTCTGGCCTGTTCCTCCTCCGGGATCTCCCCTTCTTCGAGCTCCTCCTCGTCCTACCCCAGTTCCTTGTCGGAGATCTCCCTTTCGAGAACCTCCGATAATGGGGAGCGGAAGATCTCCTCCTGAGAGAGTCTAGCCCATTTGGCTGGGCCACCAGCTTTCTCCCGGCCCATGGGTTCCGCCAGACGGCCTAACACGCTCGGCTGTGCTGATACCTGACCAAGCGATCCTGGTTGACGCAGGCTGAATGCCTTACGCATCAACATAGCAAACTCAGGAGAGAAATCCCCTATGCTTTCTGCCTCCAAGGCTTCCGAGGAGGTAGAGGGTCCGGCTTGCGGCAATGGAGGAGCAGCCTGTACCGGTGGAGAGGGAAGGGGAGACGCAGACCGGAACATAGCCTCCAGAGGTTTCTCCGACCCCTGAGACACCAGAGACGCATCCTGAGCCCCCACTGGTTGCATGCCTTGCTCCGCTGACGCTGCCTCTGCTGCGCAGCCCCTACATACACCTGTCTCCGAGACCGCCCCTCGGCGAGTCCCACAAACCAAACATTGTTGTTTGGCTGGCATGGTAGAAGTCCTTTCCACTTGTTTGACCAGAAAATAAAAAAATGTCTTTTTTTTTTTTTTTTTTTTACTACTCCTTCGGAATGAGAGAGCCAACCCATTTGGGATCTCTCTCCACTTCTTTAAGGGACTCCCTACACTCCTTGTGCAGTCCTGAAAACCAAGGGAAGCAAAACAAACCCCTATTTTTCACCTTCAGGGCCTTTTATCTCCCGGTGCTGAAAAGCGCGCCAATTCTCAGCCACCTACCTTGCCTGCCGCACTTGCACGCCGAAGAAGAAACTGCCCGGCTGCACTGCAGGGAACCCCAACTGTCCCTCAGATTCGCCACAGAAGTCTGTTCCGACACTACGTGGCAGGCAGCTGCGTGCCTCACTGTGGCCTGCTGACGCGCTCCCAAGCCGTCCTCTCACTTCTTCTCTTCCTGCGCCGGTCCGCATCTACCCACCCTCACGCTCAGCCTCCGAGAGGGCTTCGGCGGCGAGGCGAGAGACGGAAAGAGCTCTGATACGCTGGAGAGCTGCCGGAGCAGAGCCGGCCTCAGGCTTCTAGCACTCTGCCTTAAAGGGCCAGGCTGCCTGAAGCCTCCTTCTCCTCAGACCCCTGAGACCCCGCGGGGAGGGGGAGGGGGTGAAGGGAACGCAAGCCCTGAAATTAAAGAACAAACTAAAATAAACCAAATTAAACCAAATCAAAAGAATATAAAATGAGCCTTGCTCTGGTTTACTACCTCCCTACAGGTGCTTGAAGACTGAGCAAAAAACTGATCTGGTGGGTGGTGCCAGAGGTATATATACCCTAGGGTCATTAAAAGATGACATGCTCAGTCTACATGCTGCTGGAAAGGGGGGCACAACCCATAGGAAAGGGACTGGACTGGAGAGACACTTAGGAAGGTGTATTTACTTATTTATTAAAAAACTTTCTATAGGCTGCAAATCCAAACATTCTAGATGGTTTACCTTGGATGTCTAATCGAGATGATGCTGTCACTTCCAGTCTAACAATGATACTTCTGTCCATACACTTCCTGCTCTCACTGTCACTGGTGGGTAGCGGTGTGATTTGCAGGCTGCATTTGCACACCTCTGTGTTACAGTAACTGCTTGCATCAAGCTCCACTAAAGATAAAAGGACCCTGACAAATCCACAGCTTGGACTGCCGGTACAGCACAGTTACTTACCTGTAACAGGTGATCTCTGGGAACAGCAGGAATTAGTCTTCACATATGGGTACGTCGGTACCGACGGAGCCTGCACGGGAATGCTGCCCAGCTTTCAATTAGAAAGCTTTTGGCAGCATCCCTCGCGCCTGCGCAGTGACTTCCCGCCTTCTCCACAGCCTCTCTTCAGTTGAGTTTCAGAGCTGAGACAAAGGCGAGGAGAGAAAAGGGAAAAAAAATAAAAAAGATGCAACTCCTAGGGGAGGTGGGAGGGTTGTGAAGACTAATTCCTGCTGTTCCCATAGATCACCTGATACAGGTAAGTGTGCTATATCCAGGAACAAGCATGAAAGAGTCTTCACATATGGGGACTCCCTAGCTGGAGATGCCAGGGGGAGATCCCATAAAAATGCAAGTGCCCGGGTCAGGGGCGCATTTTGTCTCCAGGAATTCCCGGCATCCAATGTGGGATGGAGGGTAGGAGTTGACAATAAAGGAGCTGTGAGGAAAGAAACAGCATAGCCAAGGACTAGATGTTCTACAGACTACAGGAGTCCTTGGTAGATATGATGCGTAGCATTAAAACACATTTAATGTACACTTAAGTTATGCAGCTTACCTACTGTATTGTAGGAAGTAGAAAGCATGATGGAGTCTACTGGATAAGCAGTGGCGGAATCTTCAAGGTGACCTCTCAGTAGTGAGGAGGAAGGTCCAGACTTGGAGGTAGTAGATGATCCAGGTGTCAACTGGGTAGGAGTAGACGTCTGGTCTTCAATGGAAAGCTTTATGGGAAAAGCTGAAAAGTCCTTTAGGCATCATGAACATTGAGGACTAAAGGAAGAAGACTGACGGAGTTGAAGAACTAGCCCAGTCCTGGCAGGAAAGGGGGGATGGAAAACCCCTATTCCTACAGAAAACAGTTGTGTACTCGAAGATAAAGATGTACACTGTTTTTCCTAGCTGGAGAGAGATAGGAAAAATATTGAAGCTGGATGCTTCAAGGACATAAAGAAAAAATAGAAGATGTTAGCACCAAAGTGGTTGTTGGTGCTGAACAGGTCCTGTATCATAATTTGGTATGGGACGTGGGGCAACAACCTGTCTAAAACCTCTAAGAGGTAAACCATGTAGTATAGACAATAAGGGTGATAGTGAATAAGATTGACCAACCCTTAAGAAGCCCCCCATCAAACACATACAGATAGGGAGATAGATATATATGTGGCTGGAATAGATATGTATATATTCATAGATATATATAGATAGATAAATATACATATGTCCAGAGTTGTATATTAGGATATGGGTGGTGAAATTTATCAAATATAGATATATAGATATATAGATATATCTATATCTATCTATATATCGATATATCTATATCTATATATAGATATATATCTATATATAGATATATATATAGATATAGATATATATAGATATAGATATATATATAGATATATAGATATAGATATATATATATATATAGATATATATATATAGATATAGATATAGATATAGATATATAGATATAGATATATATATAGATATAGATAGATATAGATATAAATATAGATATAGATATAGATATATAGATATAGATATATAGATAGATATATAGATATACAGTCAAACCTCGGTTTTCATTTGCCCCGGTTTTCATACGCTTCGGTTTTCAACGTCTTTTTTGACTGAGATTTTGTCCCGGTTTTCATACATCGCTTCGGTTTTCAACGTCTTTTTTGACTGAGATTTTGTCCCGGTTCTCGTACATCGCCTCGGTTTTCGTAAAGTACAGTACTGTAAATACATACACCCTCGCGCTGCACACCGGTCTGTATACACTGCCAGAACGCCCACCCGGTCCCGGCAGCACTGCCCCCCGGACTCACCGATCGCCAGCGTGATGAGAAGCGAAAGCCAGCTGAGCACGTAAATGAAACACATTCTCGAGCCTGGTCAGAGTTAGAGAGGCAAGGATTGCGCAGAGAGGAAGGCCCCGATCTCGTCCACCGCCTGCCCGTTCTCTGGAGCGCTCCCTCAGTTCGGAGGTAGCAGGGAAGAAAAGCTGTCAACGTAAGCAGGAGATGTTGCATGAATGTGGGAGGCAGTTCTTTCTCTTGCAGGGTACGTCTGAAGCTATATCATTAAGATTTTCTGCCATTCTGAAGCATTGAGCAGATAATGTAAAGGTATTTTAATGGGCTGAATCCAATGTGATTCCGAAGAGAGCTGGGCACAGCAGCTTGTCAGGGGTGGCTAAGGTCAGATGTTAACATACTGTACTGTACAGTACTGTACTTAGCTTGATTTCAGTGATGTTAAATGTTCATTTATCCTTTTCATTAGTCATTTATATTTATTTCTCATTGTTTTCTGTATGTAAAAATATAGTTATTCTCTATAAAATGTATTTTTTGTGAATATTTTTGGGTGTCTGGAACGGATTAATTGGATTTACATTATTTCTTATGGTAAATATTGCTTCAGTGTTCATACGTTTCGGTTTTAGACTCTTTCGAACGGATTAATCATGAAAACCGAGGTTTGACTGTATATATAGATAGATATAGATATATATAGATGATACACCTAGATATATGGAAATTTGTGGGGCATGGTTTAGCACCACCAGAGAAATGATATAAGTATGTAGACATATATGGAGATGCTACATACAAGACAACAGATTGAGATACATGTCTACCACCCAGCCCCATAATTGTACATGGGGAATGTAAATGAAAAAGAACCTGCGTTCTGCGAGAGGGTGAGCCCACATCCTACACATGGCTCACCGGCACAAAAGCAACAAATACAGTTTCCTTTACATCCTGCTCTGCAGGATCTCCTTCTTAGGGTATGGAAATCACCCTTACGACTTCCTCAAGTTTCTAATGATGTTGAGGTTAGGTACCGTGTACCACCCTCTCCAGGGTTCCAAAAACCTCAACTTTCTCATCGTTCCCTGCTAGTGGCTCCGATGACGATCCCTGGTGAAGAGTGGAGTGCTTGACACCGGTGCCGATGCCGGAGGCTCGGTACCGCTCGAAGCGGATACCACCTCCGCGCATGGCTCAGGTATGTTCTGTGAGGGGTGAGCCCCAGGAACATCCTGAAACCCCTTTAACGCTTTGGAGCCCGAAGACTCCCGCAGGGGTAATGCCAATGGATTCTTGAGGGTAAGGCCGGAGCCGTCACCATGCTGGGCATGGGACATACCACTCAAGCATTGACTAGTCTTAACAGACTGTTTTTGGGTTACCTGATCCTGTGAAGTAGAGAAACCGGGTACCCTCAATGCCGAAGAAAAAACGGTATCGAGGGAAACTCTAAATACTGAAGGTTGTCTCACAAAATTATCTCCTGACAAGTCAGGGGAAAAAGGGTCAGGACCCACACAGTTGAGACACCAACTATTGGTGTCTAAAAGAAACAGGTGTTTCCACAGCGGAGGCACTTTTTAGGAAAAGAAGGCTCCATAATGAAAAAGGCCTAGTAGGCCTAAGAGTTAAGGCAAAAAAAAACTGAAGAAAAGTTTTACAGATTTTAGCCTAAAAACCACCGGCGGTACCGGTGGTAGCGGGAGAAACAGCCGCGACCACAAGAAAACAAAAAATTAAAATAATTAAAGCAATTAAAGAGAAAAGTTTCTGCGGTGACAGGAGGACGTCCTGCCGGCTCCGCGGAAAAACGAAAACCGAAGAGAGGCTGTGGAGAAGGCGGGAAGTCACTGCGCAGGCGCGAGGGATGCTGCCAAAAGCTTTCTAATTGAAAGCTGGGCAGCATTCCCGTGCAGGCTCCGTCGGTACCGACGTACCCATATGTGAAGACTCATTCCTGCTTGTTCCTGGAGATCTTGCTAACTAGGAACAGATGTCAACATTTCATAATACTTCAATATTCCCTAGGATAACAATGCAAATTCATCTACTCTGTTCCCTGTTCTGACCTATGCATCGACAGATTTATCCTTTAAAGAAAATGTACAGTGAAAAATAAGTTTTAAGTTAGCATAAACAGCTCAACAATAATCTATTATTCTCCCCACAGCGTTCATCTGTCATATCTTAGGAAATTCAATGAGGATAAAACACATCAAGACCACACACAATGCTGCATTTATACCCACTTTCCCATCAGTATGGCAATATCAGAAAATAAGGGAAAAAAAGACCCACTGATATATAAACAAACTTGGACAGTTTAATAGCACCCAAGGAGAAAAATATAACTTGATGTGGCATTGGTATAATGCACAGAACCTTTCAGTCTATTTCACTGAGTGGCAACTTAAGAACACCTGGAGTAGAAGGCACATTTATCTGCACTCTGTACTGGATCCAAAAAATACCCCTAAGAAGCAGGCTTCATGCACCACCAAATATGTTTCACTGCATGACAAGTACACGAGCTTTACCTTTTCCATTGGGAGCTGGATGGAGGCTTTGCAATCAGCAAATTCGACTGTAATACTGGGCCCTTGAATTTCAGTCACCACATACTGCAGTTTCTGGGACTCCTTCAGCATCTTCCTGTTACTGCCACCAAATTTGCCCAGTACCCGATAAGCAACATGAGAAATGCTGTCAGCAGGATTGCGCAAAGTACGCCACAGAGCCTATTAAAACAAAAATATATGGCTTTTTTTTTCCTTTTGTGTTCCACAACAGTAGAGAGGTAAAGGGGCATAAAGGAGGTGACCTGTACGGAGTGGCAAGTACAACCCTAAACAAGGGCATAAAAAAGGGGTGACCTGCACAGAGTGGCGGGTACAACTACTCTAGCTACTTTACTGGGTAGACTAGATGGACCAGACTGGTCTTTATCTGCAGTCATATACTATTGTTAATGAAAGTTCTTCAATGAAAATTTGTGCCCAGCCAGAATTGCAAAAATAATCTTTATTTTCAATAAAATTTAAGATGCAAAGGAAAAGAAACCTTGCCATTCTCCTCTATACTATAGCTCAACTCCAAAATCGGCAAAATTTAGAATGTTTGCATTGAATATGCAGATGTAACAGTATATGAAGGAAGATAAAGGTCAATCCAGATCATACTGCTTGATCAGTCCAGCCAAGTGGATTATGTCCCCCTACCAGCAGACAATGGAACGAGAAAGAGGCCAGAAAATTCCAGTGACATCATCACTGACAGGAAAGCCTGTGCAACAAGGAGCAGCCTCCAGTATTTCTCTATCTCTAGCAGATGGTGGTTGCTGGACTGGTGCAGCTGGATTTATGGGTTCCTGGCATCCATCCTCGGGAGTGCCTTCCAGTTGAGTCCATTTGGCAGAGGTCTCCAGGGCGTATTCCTCAACACCCTTCTGGAGTCTCCTGTTCCCAGTGAGAGAGGAGGGAGTCCAGCTTCCATGCCAGCTTCTGGATTGTTTAGCCTTGCAAAGCCAAATCTTAATAGTTTAAGGCTCCTCTCCCAACCTTAGTTTCTTTGAATTCTTCAATTTCTTTACTTTTATTACATTTAATTGCCTTGAAGAAAAAAAAAAGGGGAGGGAAAAGAGTGGCCCTCCAGCCTTCTCTACCCTCTCCCCCCCAAAAAAGTGGAACTTCAAATGATGAGGCCGAGTATAAGGGTTTGCTTAACCTGCTTTTGGGGGACACGAGCAGTTAGGACAATGCCTGCCCTTCCACAGGGATCTGTGCTGGGAGTGCCACATTGGTCTTTCCTGGGGTAGGGGGAAGGCTGCAATGAAAGCCCAGGTGGGCGAGCACAGTTTCAGTGTCTGGACCTGAGTTGGGGTGCTGGAGAGTGGGGTTGTTCACTGCAGTGGTGTTCACAGTGGAGTTGGAGATTCAGAAAGTGAGGCTTTTTGCTGAGGCGGGACATGCCACTGTGCAGCATTACATTTGGGTCATCGAGGCCCAATGCCAAGCCACGTGCTACAATGCCTGAGCTGTAGTAAGCAGCGGCATTTCCTGATGGATGTCATCTGTGTGACCTGTGCTTCCCACCTGGGGGCGACATCCAAGCAGCATTCAGAAGAATTACCCATTCCCTCCTGGTGTCAGGGTAGGGAAAAAAGGCCTGTATCTCCTCATTCTTCAGTGCTTCCTGCAAAGGTGGGAATGGTCACCATCATGCAGAGCATTGCTGACCTGGGGCCTGGCTCCAATTTTACTCCCACAGATCCTGGGTTCTGCAGCAGGATTATCTAGCAAGTGGGGTTCATGTGCAGGGGTCTGCAGAGCCTATTCCAATGGAGTTCTTTCTTTTTTTCGACATGCATGGTCCTTTTGGCAAAGGGACTTGCAAGGTGTCTGCAGGAGCCTTCTCAGCTTTCCTCCCAGCAAGTAACCAGTCCTTCGGCTTCTCAGAGCTTTGCAAAGAACTTGGGGCTGTCGCGATACCATTCATGCCCTCATGAGGCAGCAAAACTCAGTCTTTTTTTTTTCTAGACACTCAGAGAGAACTCCAGCAGGGCTTGGAGGACGATCGAATGGAGGACTCTGTTGGAAAGTTCAGGAAGCATTTCCAGTAAACAGGAGGGGGAGTTGTCACCCCTGAGGAGCAAGATGACTTCCTGAACATCTGGTAATTTTGCAGGGAGGAGATTCCAACTTCATCTCCAAATTGCTTCTTCTCTTTGGATTTCAGATTTTCCAGAAGATAAAAAGGACAAGTCACAGGCAGATCCTATTCTAATGGACATTTGGTGGCCCTCTAAAGCCTTTCCTTTACACTGGAGTTGTAAAGGATGATTTGTGCAGAGTGAAACTCGCCTGATGCCATCCTGAGTGGTAAGCTGTTCAGCACAATCTATGTCTGGACCAGGCTGACCTGGACAAATGGCTTTGATTTCCCAAGAAATATGCCTTGGTGGTGGCAGTTATGAAATGTACCGCTATCCCAGTGGAGGGCGGTGTGGCTCTCCATGATCAGCAGGACAGGAAAGTTGAGGCTCTTCTCTGATCAAATCAGGCTGAACTTTTACAGAGCTCTGCTAGTGAGTGGATTTTTGCCTCCTGGGACATCTTACTGTGAGTTCTAGCTGTTTATTTAATTATTTACTGTTTGTCTAACTGTTGTTTGTTTAATTATTTAGTGTTTGTCTTAGTGGTGTGCAAGTTTCAGCCTTCTCAGCTGTACTTACCTTGCCTCTCTCAATTAACTGGGCCTTGTGTGGTAGCCATTTTGAATTAATCTCTCTCCCCAGAGCCTGCTGTTGTTAAGCTTTTCCTGTCCATGCCTGCCATCGTGACACCTCCCCATGTGTGAGTGGTATCCATATTGAATTAATCTCTCTCTCTCTCCCCAGAGCCTGCTGTTTGTTAAGCTTTTTCCTGTCCTTGCCTGCCTGAGTGACTCCTCCCCCTGACCCCCTCCCCCTGAGGTATCCTGTAACCTTGTTCCTGTTTTCTCCACGTGTGCATAGGCTGTTTTAGTTTGCTTTTCTCTGATCAGAGAAAGGCTGAACTTTTACAGAGCTCTGCTAGTGAGTGGATTTTTGCCTCCTGGGACATCTTACTGTGAGTTCTAGCTGTTTATTTAATTATTTACTGTTGTCTAACTGTTGTTTGTTTAATTATTTAGTGTTTGTCTTAGTGGTGTGCAAGTTTCAGCCTTCTCAGCTGTACTTACCTTGCCTCTCTCAATTAACTGGGCCTTGTGTGGTAGCCATTTTGAATTAATCTCTCTCCCCAGAGCCTGCTATTTGTTAAGCTTTTCCTGTCCTTGCCTGCCTGAGTGACTCCTCCCCCTGTGTGTGTGGTAGCCATTTTGAATTAATCTCTCTCCCCAGAGCCTGCTGTTTGTTAAGCTTTTTCCTGTCCTTGCCTGCCTGAGTGACTCCTCCCCCTGACCCCCTCCCCCTGAGGTATCCTGTAACCTTGTTCCTGTTTTCTCCACGTGTGCATAGGCTGTTTTAGTTTGCTTTTCTCTGATCAGAGAAAGGCTGAACTTTTACAGAGCTCTGCTAGTGAGTGGATTTTTGCCTCCTGGGACACCTTACTGTGAGTTCTAGCTGTTTATTTAATTATTTACTGTTTGTCTAACCTGTTGTTTGTTTAATTATTTAGTGTTTGTCTTAGTGGTGTGCAAGTTTCAGCCTTCTCAGCTGTACTTACCTTGCCTCTCTCAATTAACTGGGCCTTGTGTGGTAGCCATTTTGAATTAATCTCTCTCCCCAGAGCCTGCTGTTTGTTAAGCTTTTCCTGTCCTTGCCTGCCTGAGTGACTCCTCCCCCTGTGTGTGTGGTAGCCATTTTGAATTAATCTCTCTCCCCAGAGCCTGCTGTTTGTTAAGCTTTTTCCTGTCCTTGCCTGCCTGAGTGACTCCTCCCCCTGACCCCCTCCCCCTGAGGTATCCTGTAACCTTGTTCCTGTTTTCTCCACGTGTGCATAGGCTGTTTTAGTTTGCTTTTCTCTGATCAGAGAAAGGCTGAACTTTTACAGAGCTCTGCTAGTGAGTGGATTTTTGCCTCCTGGGACATCTTACTGTGAGTTCTAGCTGTTTATTTAATTATTTACTGTTTGTCTAACTGTTGTTTGTTTAATTATTTAGTGTTTGTCTTAGTGGTGTGCAAGTTCAGCCTTCTCAGCTGTACTTACCTTGCCTCTCTCAACTGGGCTTTGTGTGGTACCCCCATCCTCCTGCTGAGGGTTCAGGACAGGGTACCTTGTAACTGCCCTCTTTAATAGGACTTATCCCCCCCTCCCTCCCCAGCACCCACCCACCCCTGGGGACATTGTAGTTTTATAGGTACTTGGACATCTTAGAGGAAAGGGGGCTGCTCTCAGGTGCAGCTCTTAATCCAAATCAGTCATACACAGAGGACCTGTGATTAATTAGCTTCAGGTACACAGGGTGTATTAGGGGTATTAGATACACTTTTATTAGTATAAGCATCTACACCAATCCTTATTATATACCGATTTAAAAGACCTAAACACAAGCTTTAAACTAAGATGCAGTCAGAGGTCCAGCAACGAGATGGGGGTTCTCCAGTCTTTTGCATCGAGTGTCACATGTATGATTATCTCCCAGTTGGTGAGAGGTCCTACATATGCACTAAGTGCAGGGAGCTCTTTGCTCTCAGGGAACGGTCCGTTCTCTAGAGGCTAGAGTAGCAGACCTGGAAGACATAAGAAAGACAGAGAAGTACATGGACGAGACCTACAGGGATATAGTCCTGAAGTCCCACCTCCAGTCTGGCAGCATCCCTGTTGCCATGGAGGAGAGAGGTCACGTGACAGGAGAGCATCACCCTGGTGTGGCAGGAAGTGATCCTGTAACTAGGACCTGTCCTCCAGGTGATGTAAAACCCTCTCGCACCGAGGACGTTTCTCCATGGCCATGTCCCCATGAGGGGAGGGTCAGGACAGCTGTTATAGTTGGTGATTCAATCATTAGGAATGTAGATAGCTGGGTGGCTGGTGGACGTGAGGATCGCCTGGTAACATGCCTGCCTGGTGCGAAGGTAGCAGATCTCACGCACCGCCTAGATAGGATCATAGATAGTGCTGGGGGGGAGTCTGCTGTCTTGGTACATGTTGGTACCAATGACATAGGAAAATGTGGTAGGGAAGTTCTGGAGGCTAAATTTAAGCTTTTAGGTAGGAAGTTGAAATCCAGAACTTCCAGGATAGCGTTCTCCGAAATGCTTCCTGTTCCACGTGCAGGACCCAAAAGACAGGCAGAGCTCCGGAGTCTCAATGCGTGGATGAGACAATGGTGCAAGGATGAGGGTTTTGGATTTGTTAGGAACTGGGGAACATTCTGGGGAAAGGGGGGGCTCTTCCGAAGGGATGGGCTTCACCTTAATCAGGATGGGACCAGACTGCTGGCATTAACCTTTAAAAAAGAGATAGAGAAGCTTTTAAACTAGAAAATAGGGGAAAGCCGACAGTCACCCAGGAGCGCACGGTTCGGACAAAGGTATCCTTGAAGGATACTACCAAAAGCAGTGAGGTTCCAAAAGGGAGTATAGTAGCCCAAATGCCCTTGAGTAAGGAGCAGACAGAGCATAAAGATTCCCAATTACCCATGCCTACCAATAGCCAGATTAATATTAATAAAATACAGTCTCTAAAATGCTTGTATGCCAATGCTAGAAGTCTAAACAATAAGATGGGAGAATTAGAATATATAGCATTAAATGAGAGGTTAGATATGATTGCACTCTCAGAGACATGGTGGAAGGAGGATAACCAGTGGGACACTGTGATACCTGGATACAAACTATATCGTAATGATAGAGCTGAACAAATTGGTGGAGGGGTTGCGCTCTATGTTAGAGAGGGCATTGAGTCAGAAAGGATTAAAGTTTTGCAGGGAACAAAATATGCTGTAGAATCTCTATGGATTGAAATTCCATTTATGAAGGGGAAGGTGATGGCAGTGGGAGTATACTATCGACCACCTGGCCAGAATGAACAAATGGATGATGAAATGCTCAAAGAAATCAAGGAAGCTAACAAAAGCCACAACAGAGTAGTAATAATGGGTGATTTCAATTACCCCGGTATCGACTGGGACAGTGTCACAGCAGGACAAGCTAAAGAGATATAGTTTCTAGATGAAATAAATGACTGCTTCTTGGAGCAGCTGGTTCATGAACCGACCAGAGGGGAAGCCATACTGGACCTACTCCTTAGTGGAACGCCAGATCTGGTGCAAGAAATAAGGGTGTTGGGACCACTTGGCAATAGTGATCATAGTATGATCATGTTTGATTTAATCAGTGGAGGACAGATAGTAAAGGAATCCACAGTACTACCTTTTAACTTTCAAAAGGGTGACTATGATAGAATGAGGAATATAGTTCGGAAAAAACTAAAAGGAGCGGTTCCAAAGGTTAAAGACTTACAGCAAGCTTGGGTGTTATTTAAAAATACTATCCTCGAAGCCCAGACCAGCTGTATTCCACGCATTAAGAAAAGTGGAAGAAAGTCCAAAAAACTGCCAGCATGGTTTAAAGGTGAGGTCAGAGAGGCTGTTGCTGCCAAAAGAGCAACCTTCAGAAAATGGAAAAAAGAGCCAAATGATGAAAACTGGAAACAGCACAAGCACTGGCAAGTTAAATGCAAAGCATTGATAAGGCAGGCAAAGCGGGAATTTGAGAAGAAACTTGCTACGGAAGCAAAAACACGAAATAAAGACTTTTTCAAGTACATTCGTAGCAAAAGGCCTGTGAGAGAGTCAATTGGACCATTAGATGATAGAGGGGTAAAAGGGGCAGTAAGAGGAGACAAGGCTATAGCAGAGAGACTGAATGAATTCTTTGCTTCGGTCTTTACTGAGGAAGATGTAGGGGTGTTACCCAAGACTGAAGTGGTATTTAAAGGTGATACTGCAGAGGAATTGAGAGAAATATCGCTACACAACCGGGAAGATATATTACAACTATTTGATAAACTGAATAGTAGCAAATCACCTGGACCGGATGGTATACATCCCAGAGTGTTGAAAGAACTGAAAATATGAGATTGCAGACCTGTTATTGGTAATCTGTGAACTTTCATTAAAATCATCTGTAATACCTGAAGATTGGAGGGTCGCCAACGTAACACCAATTTTTAAAAAGGGTTCCAGGGGTGACCCGGGAAATTACAGACCGGTGAGCCTGACGTCAGTACCAGGGAAAATGGTAGAAGCCATCATAAAGTACAAAATTACACAGCATGTAGATAGTCATGGCCTAATGGTAGACATCCAACTTGGCTTTAGACAAGGAAGATCTTGTCTTACTAATCTGATCTGTTTTTTGAAGGTGTGCATAAACAGGTAGACAAAGGTGAGTCGGTTGATATAGTGTATCTGGACTTTCAGAAAGCTTTTGACAAGGTCCCCCATCAGAGACTTTTGGCGAAGCTAAAAAGTCATGGGATAGGAGGCAGTGTACTATTGTGGATCGGGAACTGGTTAAAAGATAGAAAGCAGAGGGTAGGGCTAAATGGCCAATATTCCCAATGGAAAAAGGTGAATAGTGGAGTACCCCAGGGATCTGTACTGGGTCCGCTACTTTTTGACATATTCATAAATGACCTGGAAAAGGGAATAACTAGTGAGGTAATCAAATTTGCAGATGACACAAAACTGTTTAAAGTTGTTAAAACCCAAGAGGATTGTGGAAAACTGCAGGAGGATCTGGATAAATTGGAAGACTGGGCATCCAAATGGCAGATGAAATTTAATGTGGACAAGTGCAAAGTTATGCACCTAGGAAAGAACAACTCACACTATAGTTACAAGATGCAAGGCTCCACATTAGAAACCACCACCCAGGAAAAAGATTTAGGAGTCATCGTGGATAACATGTTAAAACCCTCCGCCCAGTGTGCAGCGGCGGCCAAGAAAGCAAATAGAATGCTAGGTATCATAAGGAAAGGGATGGAGAATAAAACAAAGGATATTATAATGCCTCTGTATCGCTCCATGGTACGACCGCACCTTGAATATTGTGTGCAATTCTGGTCACCGTATCTTAAAAAGGACATAGAGTTATTAGAAAAAGTACAGAGAAGAGCCACCAAATTGGTGAAGGGGATGGAAGGCTACTCCTATGAAGAGAGGCTAAAAAGGTTAGGGCTCTTTAACCTAGAAAAGAGGCGGCTGAGGGGAGATATGATAGAGGTGTATAAATTAATGAATGGAGTGGAACGGATAAACGTGGATAAATTGTTTACGCTATCAGAATATAGAAGGACTAGGGGGCATGTAATGAAGCTACAGGGTAAACTATTTAAGACAAATAGGAGAAAATATTTCTTCTCTCAACGTGTAATCAAACTCTGGAATCTGTTACCGGAGGATGTAGTAAGGGCTGTTAGTATAGCTGGGTTTAAAAAAGGTTTGGACAAGTTCCTGGAGGAAAGGTCCATAAACCACTATTAAAAAGGGACCCAGGATATCAATGCTTGGCCTAGTACAAGCACTGCAGAACCTGTGTCTTTTGGGGAAACTGCTAGGTACGTATGACCTAGATTGGCCACTGTTGGAAACAGGATACTGGGCTTGATGGACCTCGGTCTGACCCAGTATGGCATTTCTTATGTTCTTATGTTCTTAGAAGGCTGTTTTCTTGGCCTCTTCCCTTACTCTGCAGAGGCTTTACGGCTCACATGCTTCTGCACTGGATACAATTTTTGCCTGAAGATTCCTTCTCTGCATGTCTAGAGTCC
Source organism: Ichthyophis bannanicus (assembly GCA_033557465.1). Classification (NCBI taxonomy): domain Eukaryota; kingdom Metazoa; phylum Chordata; class Amphibia; order Gymnophiona; family Ichthyophiidae; genus Ichthyophis; species Ichthyophis bannanicus. The sequence continues at coordinate 16,234,530 of CM066044.1, read as the reverse complement.
ATTGTGGCTTTCTTAGCGGATAGGATGTATGATCTCCTCCGCCTGACTGCTAGGGGGGGGTGGCAACAGCTACAGTAGATTGCAGATGGCTGTGACTCCGTCACTGGATGGCGGATTCAGCTTTAAAGGCTAGGCTATCCAAACTCTGGTTCAAGGACAGGCTCCTGTTCAGAGAAGTCTTTTAGAAATTGGTAAAGGACTTCACCGAGGTCAAGCCTTCAGAAATTGGTAATGGACTTCAGCGAGGTGAAGTCACAGTGTTTGCCTGAGGAGAAACCTAGGAGTACATCCAGGGGCTACTTTTCTTCTTGCACCTGCATTTGCAACACCAAGTGATACCAACCAGGGAAGCAGTCAGGTTCCTGAGCAAAGTCACAACTCTTTCAAGGGGCCCACAGATCTGGTACCCCCCTTCCTCCTTTACCAAATCTTTCAACTTCTGTTCATCCTAGTGCAGGCAGGAGGCCCATTTCGAGGTGCCACAGATAGGCAGCTGCCCATGACTTTTTTTTTTTTTAAATCAGGAGTGGGCCTGAATCACAATGGATTGCTGGGTTCTCAACATCATTCGTCAAGGATATGTGCTAGACTGTACAGATCACATCAGATACACTTCCGTGGTCTCTCCTTGTAGTTCTCTCCTCACCTTCATGTCACTCCTCTCTCAAGAAACCCTCACTATACCCTACCTGTCCTTCTCAGTATTGACGTATCTCCCTCCTGCCCTTCATTTATAAACTACTTGAACATGCGGTTCACCGCCGTTGCCTTGACTTTCTCTTCTCTCAAGTCTTTCTGGATCCTCTACTTTCTGACTTTTGTTCTTTACATTCTACTGAAACGGCTCTTGCCAAAGTCTCCAGTGACCTGTTCCTGGCAAAGACCAAAGGCCTTTACTCAATCCTCATCCTTCTTGACCTTTCTGCTGCTTTTGACAATGTTGACCCACAACCTTCTCCTTGATACCTTGTCCTCACTTGATTTTAAGGGCTCTGTGCTATTCTAGTTCTTTTCTTATCTCTCCTATCGCTCTTTCAGTGTTTGTTCTGGTGGATCCTCCTCTACTGCTCTCAGTAGGTGTACCCCAAGGACCTGTCTCGGGTCAATTCCTTTTCTCTCTCTACACCCAGTCCCTTAGTGCACTCATCTCTTCCCATGGCTTTCAGTACCATCTTTATGCTGATGACTCCCAGTTCTATCTCTCTACACCTCAAATCTTTCTGGCAATCCAGGCCAGGATCTTTGCCTGCCTTTCTGACATTGCTGCTTGAATGTCTTACCACCGCTTGAAACTGAACACGGCCAAAACTGAGCTTCTTATTTTCCTCCTAAAACCTCTTTTCCCCTTCTTCCTTTCTCAGTCTCTGTGGATAACTCTCTACTCCTCCTTTTGTTGTCTCTCTCTAGTGTGTCGCATTTCTGAGTTGCAGGTTCTTTCTTGCAGGGACCCTTACTTGGGTTTGTCTGAGGGAGTCGTCTTGTGGCCTGTTCCATCCTTCTTGCCCAAAGTGATATTGGCTTCCCATGTTAACCAAGTGATTTTGCTTCTGCCCTTTTCATCACAGTAGTGTCCTGGCAAGGATAAGGATCTTTGTCTTGTTGACATCCACAGAGTTCTGCTTCAATATATTAAAGTAACTCCTTTCGGCAGGCCAACGGGCTGTCTGTCCTGTTTGCTGGGCTGAGTAAGGGTCATGCTGCATCCAAATCCACAATGGATTAGAGAGACTGTGACTTCTGCATATCTGTTGAGTGGTAAACCTGTCCCGGAGAGGGTTAGGGCTCACTCCCCCCAGGAACAAGCGGCTTCCCGAGCAGAGGCTTCTCAGGTTTCCCCTGTTGACATCTTTTGGGTACTAACCTGCTCTTCTCTTACTATCATTGTTAGGCACTACCACAGAGATACAAAGTTGCCCAGTTCCAGGAGTGAGATTTTTTGACCAACTCTGGTTTTAAGTTTGCATTATAATGCAGTATGGTATTTTGCAGACCCTGATTTTACCCATGGAAATCATTGCTGCAGGTCCCATAATGCACAAGGATGAGACTGTCAGAAATTCAGAACTGGTTTAAAATCTCATTCCTGGAACTGGGTAACTTGGCAACCCTGCTAGCACCTGGATCTTCAGGCCAGGTCAGATTCTGGCTTCAGTTCCGGGGCTTCTCATGGCAGCTGCTTCTTCCCACCCTGTTATGGGGTATCTTCGGTACTTCCCACTTGTCTGGACTGGTCTAGCAGGATTATCTGGAAGGTGAAATTGTACTTACCGATAATTTCCTTTCCTAGAATCCCACTAGACCAGTTCAGGACCCTTTCAGATTTCATGGTTGTTACAGGCTGTGCTCACAAATCTGCTGTACATAGTTCAATTTTCTTCTGTGCTATACAAACAAAAATAGGTTATAAGTAGTCAGGGGTTTTTGATTTGCTGGCATTCTTGAGAGGATTCTCTAGCTGGTTATCAGGAGCATCTACCATATGCTTTGTTAAGAAAATACTGGACAGTGCCCCTAGCTGCAACAGCCTTGGTGCCAGTGATGTCGTCACTGGAATTTACTGGGCTTTTTTTCTCTACATCATCTGCTGGAAGAGGGACCTAACCCACTTTTCTGAAATGGTCTAGGAGAATTCCAGGAAAGGAAATTATCGTTACGTAAATTTTCACCATATGGTCCATCTAGTCTGCCCAGTAAGGTGGCTAGAGCTGTACTCTGCATCGTTCCATGGTGAGACCGCACCTTGAATATTGTGTGCAATTCTGGTTGCCGTATCTTAAAAAGGATATAGCGATTTTAGAAAAGGATCAGAGAAGAGCCACCAAAATGGTAAAGGGGAATGGAAGGACACTCCAATGAAGAGAGGCTAAAAAGGTTAGGGCTCTTCAATCTGGAAAAGAGACGGCCGAGGGGAGATATGATAGAGGTCTATAAATTAATGAATGGAGTGGAACGAGTAAACGTAGATCAATTGTTTACGCTATCAGAATATAGAAAGACTAGGGGACATGCAATGAAGCTACAGGGTAAACTATTTAAGACTAATAAGAGAAAATAGTGTAATCAAACTCTGGAATTTGTTACCGGAGGATGTAGTAAAAGCTGTTAGTGTAACTGGGTTTAAAAAAAGGTTTGGACAAGTTCCTGGAGGAAAGTTCCATAAACCATTATTAAAAGGGACCCAGGATATCAATGCTTGAACCAATACAAGCACTGAGGAACCTGTGTCTTTTGGGGAGACTGATAGGTACCTATGACCTAGATTGGCCACTGTTGGAAAGAGGATACTGGGCTTGATGGGCCTTGGTCTGATCCAGTATGGCATATCTTATGTTTTTATGTACCTACTTCTCCTCCCCCTCTCCCATTTCTTCCCTTTTCTATCATACACTGCTGCAAAGTAGATGCATTGGTTGTCCTATTTGCATATACCTTCACTGTAGATTTTTTTGTATTTCTCATAATTGTTTATATTACTACTACTGTACATCACCTCGATGGACTCTTTGCCTGAAGACTGGATCGAGAAAAGCTCTAAAAGTAAATAAAATAAATGAGGAAGCAGAGGACCAGAACATTAGGCTTTCGGTGCTAGTTGCCCAAGTGCAAACCCATCCTATGGGCCAAGTGAAAGGAATCTGACTTTGTGAATCTAATATCTCTTGGAAATATCAGAAGCACTGCACCTTCCTTCAGAAGTGGTTAACATGTACTTCATACAACAGTCAGTTTGTTGGTTTGTCCTTTTGTTTTATACCAATCCCACTCCTCTGTTAAAATGAGCTGGGGTAGGCCTACGGATCTCACACAGTGCAAGTCTACAAAGCAGAAGTGTTGCACCTCCTGTCATTACACTCAAGAGCTGGAGAGTGGAGTGGCCCATAAGGGCCGCAGGACAATCAGAATTGCTGCTGCGGTAGAGGGCTGCAAGGGCCAAAGCATTAGTTGTAAGGAGGGGTAAGGACAGTGCACACATGCGGGCTGTTCATGTCAGTCCATTTCTGATGGGCCTTCTCAACAAGTATTCAGATGAAAACTGGACCAAAATGGTAAGAATAGGAATAGAGAAGCAAAATGATCAAGCGTTACCACAGGAAACAAGTGTCCAAGCTTCACCCATCAAAATCTGCTAGACTTACCATCTGAACCAATTGACATGTTACAAACCAGAAGAGGAATGTGAAAACGGTGAGAAATGGGCTCTGGGAATAGTTGGCGCCCCCTTATGGCAATTTCTCATACTTGCCTGCATGAGCTCAGCTCGCACAGGCTGAATATGGTCATACAGGAAATCTGGTTGCAGGTTGTCCACGCACAGTTCAAGCGTTCTCAGACCCTGGCTAACCAAGGTCTGCGAGCCATTAAGAGCCGACACCAAGGGATCCATCAGCATTGGGAGGTAGGGCAGCAGAGAGCTAAGCCGGACTGGCACAGTCAAACACAATTCTACAAACAGATCCTTCATGTGCTGCTTGTGTAGACCACTCTGCAACATGTTAAGACCTGAAAAAAACAAAAAGAAAGGAAAGTTTTTGTTAAGATGTAATTTTCCCAGAATTCAGAGAAATATATTTAAGCTTCTACTCTCAAGTAAATTGTCATCCTTTCCTAATTAAGTAAACATGACACAGATGCTGACTTTAATTTGCACCGATTTGCACACATTTAAGCGGCATTATCAGCCACCTGAAAATCTCCTCTTTTGGGAAGACTGAAGCATGTTTATCTTCAAAAAATATATAATTTTCCATATGTATGGGAGTATAGTCAACGATGTCAACGATGGAAAAGCTCTGTAACATCAACAAAGACAAAACCTGGAGCTGACTGTGGTACAGATCATCAACTACTAGTATGCAAACTCAAGCTAAAGTTGAAAAAGAGCAAACCACTCATGAATGCAGCAAAATATGACCTTGAGAATATACCACTGGAATTTAAAGACTGCCTGCAAAATCGATTTGCTGCTTTAGATACAAATGACAGAACTCCGGAAGAGTTATGGAATGACATCAAGAAGGTTGTGCTGGAAGAAAGCGAGAAGTCTCTACAAAAGGTGAAAAAGCAAAAACGGCCAAAATGGATGACGGAAGAAACTCTGAAAATTGCCCAGAAACGCAGAGAAGCTAAAGCCAAAGGAGAAAGAAAGACAATCGCAGAACTCAACAGAGATTTCCAACGTGCAGCAAGACAGGACAAGGAAAAGTACTACAATGACACTTGCAAGGAAATAGAAGCAGAAACTATTAGAGGAAGAACAAGATCGGCTTTCCTAAAGCTGCGAGAGTTAAAGAAAAAGTTCCAAGCCTCGAATTGGAATGTTACAAGATGCTCAAGGTTCTATGTTGAATGATGCTGAGAAGATCAAGAAAAGGTGGAAGGAATATACAGAGTTTTTATATGATAAAGATCAAGTGGACCAACAGCCGTTTCAACCTATACCTTATGATCAGGAACCATTGGTGATGAAAGAAGAAGTTAAAGCAGCATTGAAAGCCTTATCAAAGAACAAAGCACCAGGCATTGATAGCATTCCCATAGAAGTATTGCAGCAATCTGATGCAGCTGTTACTGTACTTACAAGGCTCTGCCAAGAAATATGGACGACAACATCATGGCCAACTGACTGGAAAAGATCTGTGTTTATACCAATACTAAAGAAAGGTGATCCAACTGACTGTGGAAATTATCGCACAATCGCTCTGATCCCACATGCCAGCAAGATTCTACTGAAGATTATTCAAAAGAGACTACAGCCATACCTAGAACAAGAACTACCTGAAGTGCAAGCAGGGTTCAGGAAAGGGCGAGGAACGAGACATCATTGCGGATGTGAGATGGATCCTTGAAAAGACTAAAGAATACCAAAAGGATATCTATTTGTGCTTTATCGACTATAGCAAGGCTTTTGACTGTGTAAACCATGAGAAACTCTGGGCCACATTAAGAAGCATGGGTATACCAGAACACCTGATCGTTCTCTTGCGCAATCTGTACATTGATCAAGAAGCAATAGTTCGAACGGAACAAGGAGAAACAGAATGGTTTAAAATAAGCAAAGGTGTAAGACAAGGCTGCATACTTTCCCCCTACCTGTTTAATTTATATGCAGAACAAATCATCAGAGAAGCAGGATTGTATGAAGACAACAGAGGTGTGAAGATTGGTGGAAGACTCATCAACAACCTTCGCTATGCTGATGATACCACATTACTGGCAGAAAGTGAAGATGATCTGAAACATTTGCTTCTCACAATCAAAGAACATAGTCTCAAAATGGGCCTGCACCTTAATGTAAAGAAGACAAAGATCATGACAACTGGCATAATCAACAGGTTCATCGTTGAAGGAGAAGAAATTGAAATCGTGAACAACTTTAACCTACTTGGATCAACTATCAATAAAGAAGCAACAAGCAGTCAAGAAATCAGACGACGCATTGCTTCTTGGCAGAATGGCTATGAAAGACCTAGATAAGATTCTCAAGAGCAGAGATGTCTCTCTCCATACAAAGATTCGACTTGTTTCAAGCCATGGTATTTTCCATAACATCATATGGATGTGAAAGCTGGACAGTGAAAAAGACAGACAGGAAGAAAATTGATGCCTTTGAATTATGGTGCTGGCGGCGAATACTGTGTATACCATGGACTGCCCGAAGAACAAACCAGTCGGTACTAGAGGAGATCAAACCTAAGCTTTCTTTAGAAGCTCAGATGACAAGACTTCGACTTTCATACTTCGGACACATCATGCGAAGAGAGAGATCATTAGAGAAAGACATCATGCTTGGAAAGATAGAAGGTCAACGCAAAAGAGGAAGGCCAGCAATGAGATGGATCGCTACAATAACAGCAGCTACAGGTACCAGTCTGTCAACAATGAGCCGCCTGACTGAAGACCGAACACAATTTAGGATAGCTATCCAGAGGGTCGCCATGAATCGACTCCGACTCGACGGCACTTAACAACAACAACATGGGAGTATAAACAGAAATGGACAATTTTTCTTTAAGACTGTATTAAAAGACTCCAAGGCTTATGTGACGGGTCAGGTCTTGACTGTCTGGATATATAAAAGGACTGTTTGCCACAGACTTTAAAACCAATACACAACTACATGAGACAACTGGATTAGCATGATCCACATATTTCGAGACAGAAGGGGGGGGAGAGAAGGTATTAACAAGAAAACATAACTAAAAAGAAAAATCTCAAACATTTGTATTATTTTCCCAACTTTGAAACTTGTTAATGATTTCTAAGATCATAAAACAACTTAATGCTGGCAGACTTGCAAATATACTGAAAATTATAAGTTAAAATTTCAAGAAACTGAATTCCCTTTTCTGCTGTCAGACGTTTAAAGAACAACTGTTTTTTCTGACCTTGTAGCAAGTTAGGCAGGAGCGGTAAGAACTCTTGATAGAGGAGATCATGGCTGCCACCTCCAATTGACCGGAAAAGAGCCCGCAGAAGCAGGAAGTAGTTGTAAGGCTCCTTAGCAGTTTGTGCGAGCTCCATGGAACTGTTCACTATCTTGTGCAAGTGCGGCTGGAAGAGAGAGACGTAAAAGATGTTATTAGGGCACATAGTTTAAAGCTACATTTCTAACATCTGGAAAATCTCTCTCCTCCTGTCCTTCCTAGGTTCAAAACCAAAACAGCAAACAGAGGATGAGAGAGATCATGGAAGACGTTTATCCAGCAGTGCTGGAGCGCCCAGGAAAATCAACCAGTGGATCTGGGATGCATGACCAACCCAGCTGCCATAATGCTGAGCAATGGGACGTGCTCGGTTACAGGTGAATGGCAACATCAAACAGAACTGCAAACATTTAGAATGAAAAATAACTTCTGAAAACATAAAATATTTTTTTGTCCTGTGAGCCCTACTGAGTCCCATGGAAACCAGGACTTGACCCCAAACCCTGATGGGGTGAAATATCTTATTTTTCAAAAATGATTCCCTCCATATTATCTCTGTATTTATGTAAAAGTGCTATCCGCAACAAGCTGAAGTTCAAAAGAAGCAGCCAGCAATCCACATAGGACTAAATTAAGATCCCGGGGTGGGACCACCAATTGCAGCAGAGGCCAAAGATACATCACCCCTTCAAGAAATGTAGGACATTGGTGTCAGCTGACAACAAAGCACTCTGGAGATACCCCAAAAGCAAGCCAACACCGCCATCTGCACCTTCGATAAGACCACAGCCATGCGGTTCCTATTGTAGAAAGGGTGAGAATGCAGTGTTCTGAAGCCTGAAAGGGGGAGACTTCACACTCCAGGTCTCAAACTCTGGCATACACAAGAGAAGTAGACCTCTCCTGTGTCTATTGGAAAGTCACTATAACTTCAGACAAGGTGACATTTTACTTCCCTAGAGTCCTGCTAGACCAGTCCAGACAAGTGGAAGTGTTGCCCTATCAGCAGATTGGTGGAGATAAACCACCACTGAAAAGCCCAGGTTTCAATGACATCACTCCTAAACCTCTATTTGCCTCAGCCACCAGAGGTCCCTTCAGTATTCAGCCCAAAGCATATGGGAGAAACATGGCAAACCTCACACAACCTCAACCGTGGGCAACAATGAGTAATCAACAGTAAAGAACTATATATAGGAAAGCATAAACAGAAAGCTGTCAGAAGGTGATAAACCTGCAGAGTCAAGTGGAAAAAAAATCATAGCGGACCCAAGGGTACCCAGCAAAGGAACAGAGCAAATACAGTTTTAGGGGTGGGCCCTGGATTGGTCTGGCAGAACTCAAGGAAAGGACATTAACTGGTCTTGGGTCTTTATGGTTATGGCATTCCTGTTTTCCTACTGTCAACCCATGTGGTCTCAATAAATATTTTTTGAGTATCTCGCCGCTTGGTGTGTCTTGGACTTCTTGGTGAGTACTCTTGTGCTCTTCATTGGTTTGGACCTTCCATATCGTCCTGTTAGACCAGTCCAGACAAGTGGGATATACCACAGCTACACCACCACTGGACAGGAAGAAGACCCAGCAGCTCGCAAAACCCTTGAACTAAGGCCGTGTCCACCCACGCATGGACATCCAAGCAGTAATGCCTGACAAAAGTGGAAAATGATGCCCACATTACTGCCTGACCAATGTCTGCAGGGGTTACTCAGCTCCACTCCACAAAAAGAGGACAATTGTGCTCTGGTAGAATGGGCACGCAAACCCTCCGGAAAAGGTCGGTTCTGAAACAGATACACAGAGGCAATGGCCTCCTTAATCCAGTGCCCCAAAGTCGACATGGCTACCGCTTCACCCTTGCGTGGGTCAGCAAAGAGCACAGAAAAATAGCTTGACTTACAAAAGGAATTTGTAACCTCCAGGTACCGGAGGAGTGCCCTCCGGACATCCACAAGGCAAAGATGCTTATCCTTCCCCCGACACTGCTCCTTCTGGAAGGAGAGCAGGCAGACCTCCTGGCTCATGTCAAAGGGAGAAAGCACCTTCGGCAAGGAGGAGAGCAAAGGTCAAATGGAAAACGGCCTCCTTCGAAAAAGACAGATAAGTATTGTGATAAGGAAGCTTATCATAGCTCAGGAAGGGGCTATAGAAAAGGTGAAGTGTCTCTGAACAAGCAACCTGTCAGTGCTGGTAGAAATGAGAAAACAGAATTTTGCCATAAAAGACTACCAGTCCCAGAATGCACCAGGTTTCCAACAGCCATGAGAGGAGCTGAAGTGAGAAAACGTGTGTTCAATCAAAAGGGCTATGAGGTAATCCCCAAGCACTCATTGCAAAGGGCAGGGCTTGATTCAGCACAGCTGCGCTGTGCTGGGATGGAACACTCATCTCAAAGGGCAAGGCCTGATTCAGCACAGCTGCGCTGTGCTAAGGTGGAGCACTCATCAAGGCAGAATAAAGATAGAGTCTATTCTACAGAGATCCATCCAGAGCTGGGATGTCATGATCATTGGTATCTTGATCATCCACGGGATCCTGATCTTCATTCTCATCAGAAGCAGAGGTCAGAACGGACGGACAGAGAGAGCAAGAAGCCCTTTAAAAGAAGGAAGAGAAAAGCCTCTGGGAAGTCTACAGGAGTCCAGCACAGTATGTATACTGGGAGACAGACAAAAGGCCAGCATACACCATTGGACTGGGGGAGACCAGAGGAGTGGTATTGCAGAGGCAGGAATCTCCAGACGGCACCTGTGAGGGAAACAGCTGCACGTGGAAGGGACCCTGAGACCCATGCCAGAAGGTATGTGAAGAGAGATCCAGTGTCCAGGGATCTAGATTGGAAGGCTGGACACAGAATCTGGACTACATATTGGCCAGGCTATTTAAAGGGGAACTCTAACAGCAATGGAAGCTCAGGTATGAACACTGATCTATGCCCTAGCTATAACTTTGAAAGGAAGCAGGGAAATGATTATTCTCCTGGTAGTGCTCCATTGAGAAATTCCTTTGTGCCAAGCCAAGATATTGAACCCATGATTATTGAAGAAAGGGGAGAGGTCTTAGAACCAGAATGTGAATATATGGACTGCTCTCTGTCCAAACTCAAATGGTAGTTTTCTGTTACAAAGTGCAACAACCATCACAAAGAAATACCAACTTGTTCTTTAATCTACTCAGAAAACCTTCTGAGTAAGATTTTGAGCTACACAGTGAAGCAAGCCAGCTAAGGGGTTTCAGCTGGGTGATTGCTAGCAATTGACTTACCTAATTGCTTGTGTGCTCTGAAGGGAATCACTTCAGAATTTATATGTAAAGATATAAGAAGTTAACCTGAAGAAAAGAACAGTTTTCCTACTTTGTGGGTTTATTTGGTTGCTTACTACTGCATTTTGCTAAGACATTATTTGCTAAAGCCTACAAGAAAGACCAGTTTGTTGCCAACCAGGTCTTTAATCCTTTGCTTTAATTACCTGACAAGTTTCAGATGTTGTTTTTTTTTTCCTGATTTTGTTTTCCTAACTTTAAAACTGCAAGCAAGTATCCTGAGTTCTGTGCTACCAAGCATTATCTGTGTTGTGAGAAACCCTCATAAATAAAAATCTTATTTGCTTTACCCTTGAGCAAGTATTATTAATTATTGTTCACGGCTGTGTCTGGAAGGAATGGACTACATTACCCACAAATCCTTGCAAATCATATAAAAATATGCTTTTGCCAAGACTGTGAACATTCTCACCCAGGCGGCCGTCTGACAGTATCTCAACAAGACAGAGCCTGAGCTCGGATATCTGCTTTGTGGAAAAAATTGCAACCAAGTCCACCATCTTGAGCATCAAATCCTTTAAGGAAGCACGCTTCAATGGCTCAAAGGCTGTCACCATCAGGGCCCTGAGCACCAGGCACAGATCCCTGGAAGGAATCACAGACCGGAGGGGAGAACGCAGAGGCCAAACCCCCTGGAGAAGGATGCGCGATGTCCAGGTGCAAGACTAGAGACTTGCCTGCCACCGGACCTTGGAAGCAGGCCAGAGCTGCCACCTGAACTTTCAAGGACCTAAGGGAAAGACCCATCCCGTAGAAAGGCCAACAGGAAAGACACCATATCCGTACGTAAGCTAGCTTGGTAGATCTCCTCTGAGCACAGAGTAGAGTAGAGACCACTGATGGAGAGAAGCCCTTATGCACTAATCGTCTCCTTTCAAGAGCCATGCCATAAATGAGTCCGGGTCCTCCAGGACGATTGGACCCTGCCACAATAGGCCTTGAAATGGAGGCAATCAAAGAGAAGGCACCTGCACTTCTCAGCCAAAGTGGCACCAAACAAACAATCCTGCCAAGGTAGCATTCTATAGGCCGATTCACATGCTCCACCAGGGGCCATGGCAGAAACACATACAGCAGTTGCTGACTTGGCCAAAGCTGAGTTAAGGCATCAATGCCCTCGGATCCCATCTCTGTGTGGTGACTGAAGAAGCCGTAACCTGATGGCTCTCGTCTCAAGGCAATTGATGGGCCACAACTATTTCCTGAGGTTCCAAAGGCCCTCTGCCGTATGGTCCTGGCAATGGGCTCCCCAGCCCGAGAGACTGGCTTCCATCATCAGCAGGATCCAAAGAAATTGTCCAGCAGTACACCCTTCCTCAGCCAGGGCTGCCACCACCATTGCAGTCTGACCTTCACCAACGGAAGCAGAAGCCTGCACTCATACTCCTGAGAACTAGGGGACCACCGAGTCAACAAAGAACGCTGGAGCAGTCACATATCAGCACGCACCCATGGCACCATCTCTATGGTCTCTGTCATCAAAGACATACCTGTTCCAACTAGCTTCCAACCCAGCCACCCTAAACAAGATTTATGTCCAGCTTGCTACTGACCTCCTGCCTGCACTCTCCAAGTTCATTTCTCCATATTAACATTTAATATGTTTGCCACCTGTTCTTAATACTTGTTTACTTCCCATTCCATTGTTTTCAGTTCAATGTAAACTGTTCTACTGTTCACGTTACAATGGTTTCAAAGAGCGAGGTATATAAAAGCAAATGAATAAATCTGAGGAGCTGAAAATAATCCCAGACTCTAGGAGCCTGCTGCACATAGACAGCATTAGGCAATCCAAAAGTCTCTTGACTTTCTCCTCTGGTAAGAAAAATTCTGCCCACTCGAGTGTAGAAACGTGCTCCCATAAACTCCAGGGACTGGGAAGGCAACAGCTGGCTCTTTCCTTGATTGATCGCCCAGCCAAAAAGGACCCCAACTCAGGACACCACCTGAGATGCTTCTGAAAGGGAACGGACTCGGATGAGCCAGTCGTCCAGATAGAAATGGAAACAGATCCCTTGGTGCCGCAGCCACTACCACCATGACCTTGGAGAAAGCCTTTAGGGCAGTGGAGAGCCCAAAAGGGAGGTTAGTGAACTGACAGTAAGAGCCAAGCATGGCAAAATGCAGATACGTCTGCTGATCTGCCCAGATCAGGATATAAAATACACCTCGGCCAGATCCAGAGAAGCCAAGAACTCCCTTTGGTGCACTGCTCGAGTCGCACAGTGCAAGGGTTCCATCAGGAGGTGCAAGATGCGAAAGTGCTCATTAATCCCCTTGGGGATTAGAATGGACCGGAAGGCACAGTCCTATTTTTTTTGTTGTTCTTTTGTTTTGACTGCACAAAATAGATGGAGTATCTGCCCTTGCCTTGCTTCATCTGGGAGGATGGGCACCACTGCCTTCTGTCATAGCAACTTGTCCTAGGTGGTCTGCACAGCAGCACTTTGATCACAGACCCACAATGAAAAATGACAAAAGCATCCGGACTAGTCTCTTTGCATTCCAGGACATAGCTGAGCTGAATGGCATCCAGCACCCAGCAATCCTTGGTAACCCGGGTCCATTCCTGAAGGAAAAGCATGTCTCCAACCAGAGGAACCAGGGAATGGGCCCCAAAAATCTTTATTTTGCAGGCCGGAAGGGTCCTCTCCTCTGGAATGGACCAAGTCCCTGAGCCCACACACTCCATGAAAGGACTGAGAACGAGTCTGAGACCCAGTAGCAGAGGGGAAAAAGGTTTCCCAGGTCAGTAATAATGAGAGTCCCGAAACCTCTGGGAATCCAGCCAGTACGTCCTCGATGGACGGGCAGAGGCTGCTGAGAAAGGGGCACCAGCCCACTATACAGGCCCCTTGGACCTGTCTTCCAGAAGGTCAGCAAGATTTTGTCTCACCCAGGTCCTAACGCCAGCTTCTCCAATTGACTCTAAACAGAAGATTCCCATTAGAAAGCCAGCTGGGCCAAACAAGCTTTGGAAAAGGTGTCCGCTGCCCAGTGCTGGAGCTAATCCAGTGCCGTGACACCACTGTCAGGGCACCATCCCTGGCTGCCAAGCGTACCAGGTCATACATGGCATCAGAAAGGAAGGCCGTAACAGACTCCAAAAAAGGGGTAGTATCATCTGTAGGAAGGTCGGGGGTTCAAATCCCACTAGAGGACAGCAACCTTGGGCCGGAAGGACTGGGGTTTCTAGTCCCACAGGTGCTCCTTGTGGTCTTGGGCAAGCCACTTAACCCTCCATAGCCCATGTTCCCTGTAAAATAGTTATCTCCAAGTTATAATGCCCTGTTCAATGTAGTTTAAGTTTGTTCAATGTAAACCGCACTGATGCAGAATAGCGCGGTATATAAGAGAATGTAAGTAAGTAAAAGTAAGTAAGTAAATCTGACAGAAGAGAATGAATTCACTAGAGAAGGGCTTGAGACATCAGGCTGGTACATACCCGCCAGCTGCAGAACAGTAGCTGTCACGATGAACTGGCTCCTTAGCAACGAATCCACCTTACGATCCAGAGAATCCTTTAAGGCTGATTCGCCTTCCACAGGAATGGTGATCCATCTGGCAACCACCATAGCCTGTACATCCACCTTGGGAATACCAAACCATTTAACATACTCCTCCTCTGGGAGAGCGAAGATCTTCTTACACACCCTAAAACCTTTAAGTAGGGAATCGGAAGAGTCCCACTCTGACTGGTCACCAGCAGTCCACCCCAAACTGTGCTACAGGAAGATGAAATTGGGAGCCCCCAAGGTCAATGACTAGGTCAAGCCTTGGTACTCACCCCCTGAGAGCCCCAGGCAGAGGATCCATGCCTGGCTCAGCTCTACTCCCCTAGAACTGTGTTACTGGCTGGCTGTGCAGCATTGCATTTAAGGTGGCTGGCAGGCATAACCCTCAGAGCATTTGGGAGAGAACCCTCTGCAATCTTTGGGAGAGAGCGGGGGGACAGAGGAGGGCAGGGGGTGCTGAGGTTGTGTGGGGCTGCTGCACCCTTCCAGATCCTTCCAATTTTTTGGCTGCTCAATAGGCTCTTATCATGACAACAGCATGGAGCTGAACCAATTTTCCCTCCTCCTTTGGCTACCAAAGAGACAGCAGTCTAGTGGAGCCTCCCAAGTCGCCCTAAAGTGAGGCAGTCACCTTTGTTTCTCAAAGTGGTCGTTCACGCACGTTTAACAATCTTTTCCTCTCAATCCTCAGATTTTCTTCAGAGAAGAAAAAACACATCCACCATCTGCTGGAAACAAAGAAATATTGAAAGGGCCTCTGGTGGCTGAGGCAAATAGAGGCATAGATGTATTTGAAACCTGGGCTTTTCATTGGTTCATTGTCTCCACCAATCTGCTGATAGGGGAACACATCCACTTGTCTGGACTGGTCTAGTCTAGAGTCTAGCAGAATAATATGGAAGTATCTTTTATGCCTCAACTGAGTACTCTCAAGAGCCAATGGATGGGGACAGGCCATCCAACAGAACTAGTCAATATGCAAGACCCCCGTCCTGAGGAATCTCAGACCTCTTCTGCTATAAAAGCCTGATCAAGTCCATGTAACAGTCTCTTGGGCCAGCTGGAAGCAACCAATCCGTTGCACCACGCGTCCCAAAAACATCCACAGAGGAAAGACCTAAGCACTCTGACTTATGGTCACTGCTGTGCCAACTTCTCCAGCCTGGCTGATCCCTAGTCTCTTTATTGGCTGATGTAGTATGGTGATTTCGTGTTCAGTCTTGTAGCCATCAGATTCATAACAAACTTGCTCCAATAGGCCTGAATAAAAGAGAAGATAACAACCACTCTTCTAGCTCAAGAGAGTTAGGACACACAAAGCCTACCTATACCTTCCTGAGTCCCCGCTATACAGGTCGTTGAAAGTGTCTGAAGATGGACCTTAAATCACCAGATCAACAAGCTGGCCACCTATGCTCTTCATTCTTCCCTGACAATTAACATATGAGACTACTGCTCAACTGGAAGGTTCAGTTCTCCAACTGGTCACTCCAAAAGCAAACCAGATTTTTCCCACTGAACTTTCACAAGTCATCAGTCTACCATCTGCTGAAGATAGAGAAATACTGAGATGATGTGGGATGCACAGTGCCCTATATGAGGTGTGATCAAAAAGTATCGAGACTTGTGTAGCTATATAACAATACGTCGCACCAAGATGCTATAAAGCAGGCAGTGACCTAGGTATGTGCTCTACATGTGTAGAGTATAGCATGGCTGCAGCACACCTATACTTTGTTTAATCACATGATGTTTGGTATGTGCAAAAGCAGTTTGTCAGATTTATGATGAGGGAAAAAAATTGAAGAGCAAATTTGCATTAAATTCTGCCCGAAACTTGGAAATTCATGCAGAGACTTATGGTAAGTTACAGCAAGTGTATGGTGATGAAGGCATGAGTCATGCTCAAGTTTATGACTGGCACAAACGTTTCCAAGAGAGTCGCCAAAGTGCTGACAGTAACGAATGTTCTGGAAGGCCATCTGCTCCTCGTCTTCTCCGCTCGTCCCATACCAACCGTCTTTTCCTTCCCTCTCCATCCCAGGCCCACCTTGAACTCACCCGTCACTCTGCATTCTTCTTCTTAGCCCCCGCTCTATGGAACTCCCTTCTCCACGCGCTCCGCACTGAGCCCTCTTTTCTGCACTTCAAAGTTCTCCTTAAGACTTATCTCTTCTCCCAGGCTTTTGATCTTCCAGCACCTCCATGACAGCTATATCAGTTCCACTGCCACATTCCACCCCCGCACTCCCTTCCCCTCGTGTTTAATTGTCCAGTCGTATAATTTCTGTCCTTCTTCCTTCTGTCCTTCAATCTGTATCTCCCTAGTCCTTTCCTGTCTTTGAATGGCGTTCCTTTCTTTCTTTTAACCTTCCTGCAGCCGCTTTTCCTTTATTGTACACCGTCCTGATACTCCGGTCTTGGGCAGTATATCAAGCCTGTATATAAAATAAATAAAAATAAATCTTCAAGCAGGAATGAAGACAAAGTTGAAGCAGTACATACCGCAATGTGCTGAAATTGTCGCTTGACTATAAAGGAGCTTGTTGAGGACATGGACATCCATTTTCGGTCAGTACAGTCCATTCTTACTGTCGATTTGGGGATGAAATGGGTCTGCAAAATTCGTGCCAAAACTCCTGTCCCCTGACCAAAAAGAAGATAGACTGTCTGCAGTCAGGGAGTTATTGGAATGTGTTGAAATGACTCCGATTTCATCAAAAAGATTATTACTGGTGATGAATCATGGGTTTATGATTATGACCTGGAAACTAAGGCTCAATCCTCACAATGGAAGACTCCAAACTCTCCCAGACCCAAAAAAGTCCGTCAGATGAGCAATGTTAAGGTCATGTTCACAGTTTTGACTACCAGGGTATTGTTCATCATGAGTATTCTCCAAAAGGCAAACTATCAATAAGGAGTACTACGTCCAAGTTCTGACTCATTTGAGAGATTCAGTTCATCTAGAGGCCAGAGTTGCACAGGAATGGTGAATGCTGGCATCACGATAACGCCCCAGCTCACACATCACATCTTGTCCAGCAGTTCTTGGCCAAACACCAAATCGAGCAAATACGTCAGCTTCCGTACTTACCTGACCTCGCACCGTGACTTTTTCTTGTTTCCAAAACTGAAATTACCACTGAAAGGAAGGAGTTTCAATGACTTGGAGACTATTAAGCAAAATTTGACACAGTAGCTTCACAGCATAACGAAAGAGGCATTTCATAATTGTTTCCAGCAGTGACAGGAACACTGGAGGAGGTGTGTTTTATCGGAAGGGGACTACTTTGAAGGAGACCGAGTGCAATAACTGTCAGTGTTATACGTCTTGTGTTATTGTACAAGTCTCGATACTTTTTGATCACATCTCATATTAGGTAGGATGCACAAACTTCTGTGTCTCAGTCTTCTGGTATGGAGCAAAACGTATGCACCTGAACTGGTCTGGTGGGATGATAAGGAAACAAAATGTGTTAAAGGAATCTAGGAGAAGACAGGAAATATTCAATAGCCCTGCACACTACCTCTTTTTCTGTAAGACTCAATGAAAGAACAATATGAAAGTACAGAAATTTCAAAAAACGTGAGAAGAGCTCATTTCCATTATTTGGATAGATTCCAAGAGAAGAATCAATCCTCTTCTGCTCAATGCTTGGGCAGGCAATTTTCAGAGTGGCCCATCCAAGTGCAAAGTCAGCAACTAACTTTCACCTCTGAAATTGTTTTTCTTTCACAAATACTTGACTTTCCTTTTGAAAACTGGCCTGCAACTTTGCATCTCTTTTCTTTTTTTTTTTAATGTGAGCTCCAATTATGATGCAAAATATTGTACATGTGAAAATCCAGTACTTGAGCACTATTTCCTAATTCCACCTAACACACACTTCTGTGAGCACCTCCCCTGAAGCTGATTAACAGCATGTATGTTTTGAAAAGCCATGCACACTTTTAGGAGGGCTCAGGGTGGGTAATTTTTACATAGCCCCTGTACCTAGGTAAATGATGTTTGTACATTGTCCTCTGAATGTTAATTTTTGTGTTGAGCATTTTGCTTGTTTCAGCCATGATTTTGCATTTAGCACCATGCATCACAACCAGTATTTCACTGAAAACCAACAAGATTAAACACCAAAGACATTATACCTATAATCTTGTAGACTGCAGCTTAGGTTTTTCTTCATAAAATACTGGATCATTACTGACATGTGAGAGCTATTAAAATAGCCAGACTAGTGCCTTTTCCCTTCCAAACTGCAAATACTGAAATAATTATGGACTTTACGCATAAGAGAGTCCTTTATTTTCTGCAGTAATATCAGAAATGGCTGTCATCAGTCAATTAAATTGTCTATTCAAGGCTACAGGCAGCTCAGAAATCTAACAGTGGCAGAAAGCAGCAAGAGGCAGTAAATCAAACCATTTAAAGGGAAGTGCTATTTATTAAATCAAAGTGACCTTGTTTCCGAAGACAGAGCAGGGAGGAAGAATTTAGAGCACAGATTATTTCATGCACATTGTTTCAAATCATTTTCGCCTGATAAAGTCCAGGTTAAATTAATAACCCATGTACAGAATGACACCTGTATACTCTATCATTTTAGGATTCCGTGTCAGCAATAAATCAGCTTGCAAATCCCAATACCAAAACTGCTTTTCATCATGGAAAATCTGGCAAACAAATTCTATAATATGCAACATCCGAAAAGCATAAAAACATTTTATCATTACTTTGCTACTGAAACTACAATATCCTGTATCCGGCATTATAAAAATCAAACCTTCTTTCAGTCTTAGGTTATTAAGTGTACCATGTGCTCTTACACGACAAAACAAACAATAGTTTTAAAATGATTAAAAGTATATTATTAAGATCGATCAACCAAACACTTTCCAAACAAGAGATTTTTGGAACATTAGGGCCATTTATTAGTAAACAAGGAGGTCTGAATGTTTTATGGCACTTTCTTCATTGATTTCACGCACTAACCAATACTCCGTGACATCACAATGGACCTCTCTGAACTGGCTTATTTCCCTATAGAAACTAGAAAGAAATAGGGATTCTAGGGGCCAGAGGCATCAAGAGAACATGAAACATGTGAGTGGGGAAGGAGGCACCAGGCACTCTACTATCTGCAACAGAAATCTGAATGTAATTGTACAAACAGTTCAAAGACAGGAGGGGAAGGACATATCTTTATTGAGTGAGGGGAAACTCTCACTGCCAAGGGCCCAAAGGGCAAGGGGAAGAAGGTGGCTAAGGTGAGTGGCTCCAGGGAGGAGCAAGCAGTTAATACTCAAGGGGGCTTCTCACTGGAATTTGTGCTATTGCTACACAAGGCTTTTTTTGTTTGAAGCAAAGAGCTGGTGGGGAACCAGCAGCTCCTCAGAGTGGGGTTAAGCAGTCCTCGGTCACAGACATCTCGCTAGAAATTGCTAAGAATGATCTAGGCAAATGGCAAATGGAAGAAGGCCTCTATGAAGAGACTCCGCTAGGGGCGGATGATCCGGATGAGGAAGAGTCTCTGGACTCCGAGTTGGAAGATCCCACAGGCAGAGGATTCTCGCATCATCCGGGTTTTCTGCAGAGAGGAATTGGCGGCATTGATAGCGCAGTCTGCTAAGGTACTGAATGTTCGCACAGAGGCACGGGAAGAAGAGGAACCTCTAGAGGACCCACTATTTCAGGTGGTTAGGTCAACACAGAAGGTGCTCCTGTTGCATAGACTTGTGCGACGTATGATTCAGGATGAATGGAATGTTCCCAAAGGTGTGCTTAGGGGTACTCGAACAATGGCTTGGATTTACCCTCTCCCACATTGGGACAGAGAACTCTTGCGTGCTCCTAAACTGGATGCAGCAGTTTCGGCTGTGACGAAGGTGATGACGATCTCTGTGAAGGGTAGTTCAACCGTCAAGGATGTGCAGAACCGCAAATTGGAAAAACTCCTGAAGCAGGCATTTGACACTTATGCCGCCATTGCAAGCCTCGGTATATGGACCCTTTGTGGCCAGAGCCTGTCTCCGATGGACACAAGGGATCTTAGGGACACTGTTCCCTCTAAGCTGTGTGCATGTGCGCGCGCACACACCTTGCCGAGCGAGCGCACACAACTTTTAAAGGAGCGCACAAAAATTACTGATTTCATGAGTTTTCAAACCTTGGGTTTTTTAAGGCCGCAGCTGCACCACCGATCTACTGCCATTCTGTAATTTTCGTCACTTCCGAATCTCTCCTCTGTCTGCACTGAGTCCCCTGCCCTCACTCCTCTCACATGTGACCGACGACTGACGAATCATGACAGGCTAGAGGGAAATAAAAGGGAGGGGCAGCCAGCAAGCCAGCCTCTTTCTGCTCTTTTGCCTGCCTGCCAGCCACGCACCTCCTTTGATCCCTCCCTCAGCCAGCCTTCAGTGCCACGTGCTGCCTTGGATGCGAGAGCAACACACCGCACCAGCGAAGAAGAAGAGACCGGTGCTCTAGGACTGCTGCCTGGGGACGGGCTATCGGCAGCAGAGCAGGTGAGTGCATATCTATACTTTTTGCATATCTGTAGTAATCTGACTGTGAGTCCCTGTGAGGCATTGCGAGAGCCTACACAACTAGTGTACAGAAGGAAGAGGAAGCGGCGGGCCTGGGCAAGGAAGAGTAAGCAGCAGCAGCTCCTCGATTTGGGGTCCTTCGTCGTCCTTCTCTATCTCTCCTGCTCGCGGGCTGCCTGCATGTCTGTACTGCGCCCAACCCCGCCGCAGCCACCTCCGCCTCCCACACCGTCACCCCGCCACCAGCAGCAGTACCCCATCGCCGCTGCGCTGGATGCAGGTAAGTGGGCATTTGTGGTGAGGGGGATAGAGATGTTGGGCATCTGTGGCCTCTTCTCCGTGCCCCCCGCCCACTCCGGCCGCGGTGTTCTTTGTGCCGCGCGCCGCCCTCGCCTGGTGCTGTCGGGTTTCGCAGCGCGTGTACTCCCGGGCCCATGAATTATAAGTGTACGAAAGTGTGCGTGTATGTGTGTCAGTGCGCAGGTGGGAGGGGGAGGCGTGGGTGGTTGTTTTGGATGTTTCGGGTGCCCAGGATGTCGCGGTGGGGTTTGTATATACATCTTGTATGTGTGTCTTTCTCTGGTGAAATATATACATATGACTTTGCACGAGCGGAGAGGGAATGTGTGGGGCTTTCTGGCGTGAGGCCTTTTTCGGTGTGATGGTCTGGGTCTTCCCTGCCGAGGCCTCGAGCCCAGCACAACCGTCTGGGCCTGCGTGCAGCAACCTCGATTATTTTTAGGAAGGGGGTGGGGATGTGTGTTTCTTGTGTGTATTTCAGATTGTGTTTTTATTTGTCTTCTTTTTTTCACCCTGGGGGAAATGGGGAGTTCTCTCAGTAGAGTGGAAAGCTGGAGTTTCACAGTATTCTCTAGCTTCCTGAAGGTGTTATCTCAGCCCTGCTGCTTTGTTGGGGTGGCGTTTAGTTAATTTTAGACTTAACGAGACCTTGTTCTGTAGATTCTGTCTTTTAATGCCATCTTCTCTGGCTTCGTTATTTTCACGCATCTGCCACTTTGTTTCTGCATGATTAAACTTTGTACTTGTGTTCAGTAGAATTATTGATGTAGGACTTAAGGAAAATAGTATACCTCAAATTTTAACTGTGGCTAAAAAAGTGGTTTGTATCGGGAAAAAAACCCCGTCTGACTTGAGGAAGGAGCATGTTAAAAACACTGTGGGACTGCTGCTCCTACTGAGGATGCTCTTCTCACAACTGTCACTGACTACTTTCTTCAAAAAGTTTGTTTAAAGCCATTTATTCCCTGACACCATTCTTACCTGTTGTGTAAGGCCCCCTAGAATTTCAGTGTGTGTTTTGCTCTTCTCTAAATGGTACTATTCATCTGTGTTTTAATGAGAAGGTGAAGAATGTCGCAGGGGTTACCTAGGAAAGCACTTAAGAAATGAGGAGTGGGATTTCTAAGTTCTTGCCCCCTTTTCTTTTTATTTCAGGTGGTTTCCCCATAGGGCTGGCGAGTACAGGCATAGGAACCCTATGAAAGAGGGAAAATGTCCTTGACTTGCCCCCACTTTTCTCTCTTCTTTCAACCAGAGATGATCTTTCTTTCTGCCAAATGTACTTATTACTTTTATACTTATTTTCAGAGATTTCTTTTAATGCCCAAAGTATTTATTATTTTTACTACATATGCCATCCATCACCTTTTTTTATTAGTGGTACTTTTTAGTCCCATTTGTTTCCCCCCCCCCCCTTTTCTTTTAAACAGATAGAGCTCTTACAATACAATGTCAGTTTCTTTTTATTTTTTATTTTCTTTTTCTTCCCCTTCGTTCCCCTCTTTCCTATCTCCCTTCCCCCTTCCTCCCCCCCCCCCATGTTATTGATGCTTGTTATCCCTCGGTCTTCGATTTTTAGTGTTCAGCTATTTTAATGTCATTTTAATGTTTTGACCTTTTGGTAAGTCACTACGCCATATGTTTTTTTGAGTTGCTTTACATAAAATCTTGGTGTATGTTGTTTTTATACATGTACATACCTTATAGATGTTTTTTATGTGTTAATCTTGGCTATATCCATAGTTTTAAAATTAAGTCACTTTTCTGGATTTGTGTTAAACTGTTAATCCAGTAAGTAATACTGTGCCTTCTTTTTTACTATGTATTCTTTTTCTCTTTGTTACCACTATAGCAATATTGTTATATTGCTTGCAGTTCCAACTTCCAAGCCCATCAGGCTTTGGATGAAATGCATTGGGGCATTTCTTTTGAATAATAAAGCACCTGCTGTGACCACCACACCACTTTTAAAATGTCGAAACCAATAGCAATGAGAGGTGCAAAACGTAAGAGTACGGCCAGAGCTTTTAAGCCTGAATGGCTTGAAGAAATTATTGAAACGGAGATACCGAAATCTCGGGATAAAACGTGCGTTCAACTGCGTGAAATATTCACTTACGAAGAGGATGCGGAGTAGTCTGTTTATACTGCTGAGATGCAAAAACCATTGGAGAGTTTTCGAATGGCAAAATTTGGGATGATGTGTGGAAACTGGACTTTTTGAAACGACATCTGTCTAGTAAGACTCATACTGAAAGTGTTAAGAAACTTAGAGCTAAAAATCCAAATTTAAGAGGAGGATTATTTAACTTGTTGCTTGAGAGCACCGCTGAAAAAGAGAAAAGGCAAATTAGTAATGAACGGAAGCGTTCTACACCAGAAGAAATTAAAATTCTAATTGATTTTGCTGGCTGTTTGGATGAATATTTCCATGCTCTCTGTTCAAGATATTAATGAACACATGTCCAAGTACATAACCATACCTGAAAGCTGGAGAAGCAAAAACTATTTGTATGAATTTCTTGAAATTATAAACATGAATGTCCAAGATAAGCTCATGGCAGATGTTGCATCAGCAGCGTATCATACATTAACTATTGATGAAAGCACAGACATTTCTGTCAACAAATACTTAATACTGTACTTCAAATATCGGCCAGTAAATTCATGTCTGTATAAAACTTCATTTTGTGGGATGCTACAGTTGGAAGCATGCGATGCTGCATCAATAGTCAGTGCACTCCGGGAGTTCTATGGGAAATACAAGCTTGACCTTAACAAAATGGTCATGTTTACTTCGGATGGTGCCTCTGTCATGTCAGGCAGAATAAATGGTGTTGCTGCGCAGCTCAAACAAAATATTTCGCATTTAGTGCAGCAGCATTGTGTTGCCCATCGTGAAGATTTGGGGATCTCTGAATCATGGAAGGAAGTAAAGTTGATGAAAGAAGTTGAAACTTTCATGAGAACTGTTTACACAACCTTTTGTCGATCTTCTACTAAAAGGTCACAATTTAAAGAATTAGCAGATGCTTCTGAATGCAAGTCAATTGCTTTTAGACCTCTGAACGAAGTGTGGTGGTTATCTAGACATTTTGCTCTTCAAGCAATTATTTGAAATTATGATCCATTATTAAAATACTTTGAAGAAGAGAAGGATAATGATCCCATTGCAAAGTACTGTTATAAAAAGCTAAACAGCCATCATTTCCATATAACACTGCAAATTTTGAATGATGTTTTATCTGAACTAGCTTCATTAACAATGGCATTTCAGAAACGTGGCTAACACCACTGGAAGCATATCATCTTGCACAGGGTAAGCTGAACAAAATCCGAATGCAATACTTGGGTGACACAGTAAAATGGACTGATAATGTTAAAAATCTTCTCGACAAGATACCTGGAGACATTTCAGTGGATACTGGTTCCACACTTACTTTCATTAATATGCTGTGTCTGCATTTAGGGGAAAGATTTCCTGAAAATGAAATTGAGGAATGGTCTGCTTTTGACTTGACAGCAATAGCACAGTGTGATTATGAATTTGGAATTGAAAACGTCCGATCACTCTGTTTAAAGTACAAACAATTTCTTATGGAGGAACATATTGTTGTTCAGCAGTACAATGACTTCAAGAATTTAGTCGCAGAAAAAATCAAAAGCAAACTGATAAAGCACAGTTACTTACCTGTAACAGGTGATCTCTGGGAACAGCAGGAATAAGTCTTCACATATGGGTACGTCGGTACCGACGGAGCCTGCGCGGGAACGCTCCCCAGCGTCCAATCAGAAAGCTTTTGGGAGCATCCCTCAGCACCTGCGTGCTGCCTTCCCGCCTTTCCAACTGTCTCTCCTCAGTTGAGTTTTATAGCTGAGACAAAAAGAGAGAAAAGAGGAAAGGAAGAGAGATAGAGAGATACAACTCCTAGGGGAGGTGGGTGGGTTGTGAAGACTTATTCCTGCTGTTCCCAGAGATCACCTGTTACAGGTAAGTAACTGTGCTATCTCCAGGAACAAGCAGGAATGAGTCTTCACATATGGGGACTCCCAAGCTAAGATGCCTGGAGCCCTAGCATGTTGGTGATTGAAACATGCTCCACCTCATATGCCCAGGCATCCCGAGGATGGAGGGTAGGAGTTGAAGAAGAGAGGAGCTGTAGGAGACAGCAGACCTATAACAGGACTACAGACAAGGAGTCCCTGTATATATGATAAGCATCATGAAATATATTTATTTATTTATTTTATTTAACAGTATTTCTAAACCGCCTTATCTTAATAATCAAGGTGGTATCACAGCAAGCAATCAGGTAAAGTGTGTGTGTTGTACATGCAGTGAGGATAAAACTTAGATGTGTGAGGGATGTGTTGGGTGCTTGATTTGTTTGAGCTATATACAGGGTGGGCTATTTACAGAGACAGTATTGAAATGAACAATCACCATATGGACCTCACCTACTGGATTGCAGGAAGTAGAGAGGCTGATGGAATCTACTGGGGATCCAGTAAAGGAATCTTCAAGATGACCTCACTGAAGTGAGTTGAAGGTCAAAATCTGGAACTGACAGGTGACCCCAGGATTCAACTGGGGAAGTACAAAAATGGTAGGTCTTTAGTAGAAAGCTTTATGGAAAAAGCTGAAAACTCTTTTGGCTACAGAGTTAATTATAGTTAGGAGCAAAAGAGGAAGACCTACCGAGTTGGACAAAACTGGCTTAGTCCTTGAGGGAAGAAGGGGTATGGAGAAAACCCCGTAATCCCAAGGAAGGACAGATGTCTGAGGAGTTGGAAACCTCAGATCTACTGAAGATCCCCCATGTCTCTCCTAACTGACGAGAGGTATGAAGATAAAGGAATAGGGAGCTTCAGGGATACCTGAACCTAAGGTTATGGTAAAAGCTATCAGTACCACAGCAGTGGTTGTGTGCATAAGAGCCGAAACATACTGTGAAATAGTATGAACATGTGAAAACCCACTGTCTGGAACAGATAGGAAGGAAAAACACCTTTATGAGCACAGACAGTTAGAGAGATAAGTATGTGAATACATATCTACCTAAAGGAAGTATCTCGACAGATACACACATACATATTGTGATGGCGAAGATGGCCAGGTCCCTAGAAAGATAGGAAAAGTACAGGCAATTTCCCCTAGTCAGAGGGAAAGGGAAAAAAATGCTCAGTTTAAAAGTGCAGCTAAGGCTGAAAAAAAGAACCTGTCAAAAGTTGTTGTTCAAAAGCCACGCCCCGGCTCCATAGCAACTAAGGGTGGTAATGCAGCACAGCTGGGGGCGGGGTGGAAAGATACCGGCCAGTCACATGTTTATAAGCCCCAGAGAACAGAGAGAGACAGATTCCAAGGATCCCCACACCAGGGAAGGAGAATCCAAGGAGAGGCAAGGAGATTGCCAGGTCTGGAAAGATTGCCAGGACATGAGAGGAAGAGAGCTGACTCGGTTTCAGAGGAGGAGTCTGAAAGGGAGCCTCATTCAGTGCAAGAGTTTCATGCTTGCAGGAGGAAGGGAGACGAGAAGGCTGCTTTAACTAGGAAACAGCATGGCCAGGGAAGGAGCAGGGAAGCACTGCTAAAGAAACTTCCAAAAGGTACTGCTGCTAAAGTTATTAGCCAGAGGTCTCAGGAAGAGTTCCCAGACAGCCAGCTCCAGGAGTTTAACCAGAAGCAGGGTTACAGGAAGCCTCTCAGTAAAGAAGGTTTAAATATTTTAAAACTGGTTCAACGTATGCTGAAAGACCAGGAAGTAATTAGTGGAGAGAATAGTTCTCTGCACCGAGGGAAAGAACAGCTGTTTGCTGACGACGTCACAGAACAGTCCTGTTTAGAATGTGAGTCAATGGACATAAGATGAGAGAGCTAGAATATATAGCACCAAATGAAAGATTAGATATGATTGGTATCTCAGAGACCTAGTAGTAGGAGAACAACCAATGGGACACTGTGATACCTTGCACTCTATGTTAGAGGGGGCATTGAGTCACATAGGATTAAAGTTCTGCAGGAAACAAAACACACTGTAGAATCTCTATGGATAGAAGTTCCCTGTAAAAAGCGGAAGACCTTGGCAGTAGGAGTGTACTACCGACCGCCTGGCTGGAATTAACAGATGGATGATGAAATGCTAAAAGAAATCAGGGAAGCTAACAAAAGTTACAACACAGTAATAATGGGTGATTTCAATTACCCTGGTATAAACTGGGTCAATGTCACAGCAGGACATGCTAGAGAGAAAAAGTTTCTAGATGAAATAAATGACTGCTTCTTGGAGCAGCTGGTTCATGAACCGACAATAGGGGAGGCTATTCTGGACCTAGTCCTTCGTGGAACACAGGACCTGGTGCAAGTGATAAGGGTACTGGGGCCACTTGACAATAGCGATCATAGTATGATCACATTTGATTTAATAAATGGAAGAAAGACGAAATGAAAATCCACGATACTACCTTTTAACTTTCAAAAGTTAGTGGTTGGGACAAGTACCTTGGACCAGAGGGCCGGGGCTTCAATTCCCACTCAGGGGCCGCAACCTCGAGCTGGAGGGAGGTGTGATCTTGGGAAAGTCACTTAACCTTCAGTTGCCTCATGCTTGCATAGACTGTCAGCCCTTTGGGGACGAGGGACTATATGCAGTACCTGATTGTAAACTGCCTAGAATGCGTTATTGCAGATGGGTGGTATACAAATGCTACAAATAAATAAATAAAAGGGAGAATATGATAAAATGAGGAAAATTGCTAAGAAAAAATTAAAAGCTGCAGCTGCAAAGATTAAAGATTTACATCAAGCATGGGTGTTGTTTAAAAGTACTATATCTTGGAAGCCCAGACCAGATGTATTTCACGCTTTAAGAAAAGTGGAAGGAAGGCCAAAAAACTGCCAGCATGGTTTAAACACGAGGTTAGAGAGTCTGTTGCCAAAAAATTATCCTTCAGGAAATGGAAAAAGGAGCCTAATGATGAACACCAGAAACAACATAAGCATTGGCAAGTTAGATGCAAGGCATTGATAAGGCAGACAAAGAAAGAATTTGAAAAGAAGCTTGCTGTGGACGCAAAATTGCATAATAAAAACTTTTTCAAGTACATTCATAGCAAAAAAACTGAGAGAATCAGTTGGACCATTCGGTGATAGAGAAGTAAAAGGGGTGCTAAGGGAGGACAAGACCACTACGGAGAGACTGAAAGAATTCTTTGCTTCGGTTTTTACAAAAAATGTAGGGAAGTTACCTGTGCCTGAAATGGTATATAAAGGTGATGTAGTGAAGAATTGAAATACATTCTCCTGGTTTATCAATATTTCTTTCAACTGTTTAATAAACTGAAGAGTAGCAAATCACCTGGACCGTATGATATATATCCCAGGGTGTTGAAAGAAATGAAAGATGAGATTGCAGACCTACTATTAGTAATCTGTGAACTATTATTAAAATCATCTGTAGTACCTGAGGATTAGACAGTGACCAATGTAGCTCCAATTTTTAAAAAGGGTTCCACGGGTGATCTGGGAAGCTACAGGCCTGTGAGCCCGATGTTAGTACCGGGTAAAATGGTAGAAACCATATAAAGGCTAAAACTACTGAACATGTAGATAGCCATTGTTTAATGGGAGAAAGCCAACATGCATTTAGCCATGTTATATTTTTTTGAAGATATGAATAAATAAGTAGACAAAGAGGAGCCGGTTGATGTGGAGTCCCATTCTGGGAGGGGGACATCCAGGCCGTCTGGACGTCCCTGCCGAAGATGGGGCTGTTAGGACCAGATTCTGGTCCGCAGGAACAAAATGCTCCCGCAGGAGACAGAATCGGGCCAGAGGATGTCCTGGTGTGCCCCCTCTGCCTGCAGGGACGTCCTCTACGCTGGTGCCCTTCCGTCCAGTGTGCAGTGGCAGCCAAGAAAGCAAATAGAATGCTAGGAATCATAAAAAAAAAGGAATGGAGAATAAAACAAAGGATATTATAATGCAACCGCACCTTGAATATTGTGTGCAATTCTGGTAGCCATATCTTAAAAAGGATATAGCTGAATTAGAAAAGGTACAAAGAAGTGTGACAAAAATGGTAAAGGGAATGAAAGGGATACACCTATGTGGAGAGGCTTAAAAGGTTGGGGCTCTTCAACTTGGAAAAGAGAAGGCTGAGGGGAGATATGATAGAGATCTATAAATTAATGAAAGGAGTGGAACAAGTAAACGTATATCGGTTGTCTACACCATCAAAAAGTAGAAAAACTGAGGACACACAATGAAACTACAAAACAACCCATTTAAGACTAATAACAGAAAATATTTTTTTACTCAATGCATAATCAAACTCTGGAATTTATTACCGGAGAATGTAGTAAAAGCTGTTAGTTCCTGGAGGAAAGGTCCATAAACCATTATTAAAAGGACCTGGGAAATCCACTGCTTGCCTCAGGACAAGCATTATGGAATCTGCATGCCTCTTGGGAATTTGCGAAGTACTTGTGGCTGGATTGGTCATTGTCTGAAACAGGATGCTGGGCTTGATGGACCTTGGTTTGACCCAGTCAGGCATTTCTTATGTTCTTATGTTGAAAGGCAAGGCCTTACCCAGTTCCATACAAACTCATGAAAGGATATATCCTCCGGGGGTGGGGAGGGGGAACTTTTGTCTTCATATGGGGGTGAGGGATTGGAGGGGTAGTACCGGTGACAAATGGTCTCCGAAGATTCCTCCTTGGTTTCCCAGTCGGAGTCACAGTCCAAAGAGGAACTCTAAGTACCATCGGGAGTCGTTCTGGTGCCAACGGTGCTTGGGCGGCAGTGGAGTCATTTCCTTGGCTCATGGCGGTCCGATTCAGAGGCACTCAGGGGGAAACCCGATGCACTGTGAAGGACCTAAAATGGCCACTGGAACCACTGTCAGCTCTAGGGAGAGCATGGACCTCCAGGACGAGCTGCACCACAGAGGAACCCGAGATGACCAGGTCTCGGGCAACCTGCTGGGTCAGGAATTGAGCTAGGTTACACTAGAGGGCCTGCGTCCACTCTGTGAGGAGGGAGTCTGATGCCATCGGAGTTGGTGCCTCAGGCTTTGGCGCTAAGTCTAGTTCCCTTGCCGGGGACTCTTCTATGGTTACAGCCTCAGGAGTTCCACGCTGGCCCTCCGTGACCTCGGGAAACGCTCCTTCCGCCAGTGCATCGCCCTTCAACGGGACTAGACTCCGGTCCTTCTGGGGGCATACCTTGTATTAGGAGAGCCACCGGTCCGATGCTCCGAGAGGGCCCAGCCTCCGCACGAAGCCAAAGCTTCATTGGAGTCTTTGAGGGCGTCAATGCCGATGCTAATGTGGATAACTCCTTAGAATGGAACAGCACTTCCCACTGCTTTTCCCTATTCCGCAGCCCTTTTGGCGTCATTTGAAGGAGAGAGTGCAGGTCAAAGACTTGTGGTGTGGCCTGAGGCACCAGTTGCAGCGGTACATGATGGAAATGGTCTGGCCACATTGGGTGCACTTCTTGAAGCCATTGGCCAGTTTGGATATGGTTGGGAAGACGGTTTCCACCACGTCAAAGGACTCCAATGTCCTAGTTGACCAGGGAGGCATGAGAGAAAAATCCTGCATGCAAAGGAAAAAAGAATCCAAGAAAAACGCGGCGCCGAGGCACCAATGTTCCCAGAGACGGGCAGGAAGAATGTGATGAAGCAAGCGACCAAAAAATAGCCAAAGCAAGAGAAAAAAAAAAGATACCAACGATTTTTTGGGACTCAGACAGCATCTGAAGGGCTCTGTGAAAAAAAAAAGAAAGACTGAGGTAAAATGGCCTCTTTGGGCGAGATGACAGGCACGCATGCATGCTAGACCTCTCAAACGTTTTCTTTGGAAGCTGGAGATAGTTCCCGCATGGGCTCCATCAGTGACATCACCCATATACGAGGACCGACTTCCTGCTTGGTCCCAGAGAAGTCCATGCACTTTTTGTATCTGTACTGCGTAGCACTGTGAATTTCAAAGGAAATTTCACGGGGAGTTTCTTTTGGAAAATAAGCTTGCAGGCAAGTACAAAGTCACCCCAGACCTACAAACTGCATGAAGAGACAAACTGTCCCAAAATTTGAGATGTTAAAAATAATACTTGGTTTTCTTGAGATTGTATTACAAATGTAAAGTTTATAGGTACTTTACACTCAGATGATAAACGAAGGTACTTTTCTTACTTAAAAAATGTGTACAGCTGAGGGCCAGTGGTAGATCCCACCTTCTACTCCAGTAGCAATGGGGAAAAAGGAAAAAAAAAGTTCAAAAAGTTCCAGACCAGCAATCTGTAAAAAGAAATCATCACTGCAAAGATGAAATTAGACTTACCTGCTAATTGTTGTTCCTTAAGGAACTCTAGTCCAGTCCCGGAACCATAGAGTTTAGAATCTCCTCCAGCAGCTTTGGAGACTGAAATACATCATTGCTTTGCTAGCACCAGTATAAGTAGGCAAGGACCGCCCCCTCCATCCAGTACCTATTGACAAAGCAAACTGAGCAGAGCAACAAATAAATAGAGCAAATAGGAATACAAACAGCAACGCAGCCAAACCCCCCTTGGGAGGAACAGCCTTCATCAAATTGGCATACTAAAAATTTTTTTTTTAAATAAACCTTATTAAACAGTGCTACGAAAAGGATCCCCACGATGGCTCCACCTGACGCCTGCGGAGACCCCCTATAGACCCAAACCTGTACCGACTACCATGCACTTCAGGCTGACAAACCCCAATACTCAGGGTGGGCTCCGGGACTGGACTAGAGTTCCTTAAGGAACAACTAGCAGGTAAGTCTAATTTCATCTTCCTTTGCGTCCCTCTAGTCCAGTCCCGGAACCATAGAGGATGTAACAGAGCAGTGAATATTAACGGGAGGGACCTGCAAGTCCAGCGTGAAGCACCGCCGAACCGAAACACACATCCCCCACCGCCTGCACATCTAGCCTATAGTGCTTTACAAAGGAATGCAATGACGACCACGTCGCCGACCGGAACCAAACTGAATTCCGCCCAAGACGCCGCTTGCGCCCTAGTCGAGTGAGCACGTAGTCCCCCCGGAACTACCTTCCCTTTCAAAAGATATGCTGAAGCAATGGTTTCCTTCACCCAACGGGAAATAGAGGACTTCGCCTCCCCCTTCTGCAGGCCCGTGAAAGTCACAAACAACCTATCCGACTTGCGGAATGGAGCCGTCCTTCCGAGATACCTCTTAAGTACCCGCCGAACATCCAACCGATGTAATTTGCCCTCAGACTGCTCCTTTTGCTGGTCTGAAAACACCGGAAGCGATACCACCTGATTAACATGAAACGCGGAGACCACCTTTGGTAGAAACCCCGGAACCGTACGGAGAACCACCTTATGATCGAAAAAAGACAAATACGGCTCCTGACAGGATAGCGCTTGCAGCTCAGAAATCCTCCTCGCGGAGCAAATAGCCACTAGGAAGACCGTCTTCAACGTCAGATCTTTTAGCGAGGCCTTGGACAATGGCTCAAATGGCGCCCCGAGCAAAGCCGCCAACACCAAGTTCAAATCCCACGCCGGCACAAAGCAGCACTTCGGCAGTCGCAAGAGCAACACAACCAGCAAAAAACGTTTCAGATCGGCGTGAGTCCCCAACTGCTGCCCTTGTACCTTCCCTCGGTAACAGGAGAGGGCCGCCAACTTCACTCGCAAAGAACTCGCTGCGAGACCCTTGTCCACACCATCTTGCAGAAAGGAAAGGATTTGCGAAACCGAGGCTCCCAAGGGCTGCAGACTACGCTCTGCATACCAGGCCTCAAAAATGCGCCAAATCGGAATGTACGCCAACGAAGTCGATCTTCTACGCGCCTTTAGCAATGTAGAAATGACCACTGCGGAATAACCTCTAGCCGTCAGCCTAGTCCTTTCAATAGCCATGCCATAAGCAAGAATCGATTCACCTGGGCCATTTGCAACGGGCCCTGCCACAACAAATCCACTCGCTGCGGCAGCCTCCACGGCCTGTCCGCCAGCAGCCACACCAAATCTGCATACCAAGGTCTTCTGGGCCAGTCAGGCGCTACCAAGTAGCACCAAACCGCAATGACACTCTATCCACTGTACTACCCGGCCTATGAGCGCGCACGGCGGGAACACATAGAGAAGACCCCTTTCTGGCCACCGCTGGGCCAGCGCATCGAGCCCCTCAGACATCCGTTCCCGCCGCCTGCTGAAAATGCGCGCTACCTTCGCTGACTCGAAACTCGCCATCAGATCCATCAGCGGGAGCCCCCAGCGGCGCACTAAAAGCGAGAACACGTCCGGGTGCAGGACCCACTCTCCTGGGTTCACCCTGCGCCGACTGAGAAAATCCGCTTTGACATTGTCCACTCCGGCCACATGCTGCGCCGAAAGACCCTTTAGATTTCATTCGGCCCAATCTAAGAGTCGACTGGCCTCTGCTTCCAGCATCGCGCTGCCGGTGCCGCCCTGGCGATTGATGTAGGCTACGGTTGTCGCATTGTCTCTCAACACCCGCACCGCCTCCTGCCGGAAAGCTTTCCTGAAACTCTCGAAGGGCTAAAAACACCGCTCTCATCTCTAACCGGTTAATGGACCAACTCCTTTCTTCCTGAGACCACCGACCTTGAGCAAACTGGCCTTCGCAATGCACCCCCCACCCCAGAAGACTGGCATCTGTCGTCAGCAGTCTCCAGGATGGCGGCACTAGCGGCAACCCCGCCGATAAACTCTCCGGCCGCAGCCACCAAAGAAGATCCTGACACACCTCCTGCGGACACACCAGCTGATGAGACAACGCATCCCGTTGATGAGACCAACGCCAAAGAAGCACGCTCTGCAACGGCCGCATATGAGCCCTGGCCCACGGCACCACCTCGATCGTGGCCGCCATCGTCCCGAGCAATTGAAGATAATGCCACGCAGAAGGTGCTGGTCTCGCTAGAAACCGCCTAACGAGCTCCCGCAACCCCTGAGCCCGCTGGGCTGCAAGAAACACCGCTGCCTGCTGCATCTCGAAACGCGCCCCCAAGTACTCTAGGGACTGCGAGGGAACCAGGTTGCTCTTCGCAAAGTTGACCACCCAGCCCAAGCTTTCCAACATCTCTACCACCTGAGCGGTGGCCGCGGTACTCTCTTCCTGTGACTTTGCTCGAATCAACCAATCGTCTAAGTACGGATGCACTAGCACCCCCTCTTTGCGGAGTGCCGCTGCTACTACTACCATGATCTTGGTGAAGGTTCGAGGCGCCGTCGCCAGCCCAAACGGCAACGCTTGAAATTGAAAATGCCCCATCGGAACCGCAAATCGCAAGAACCTTTGGTGCTCCTGCCGAACCGGGATATGGAGATACACCTCGTCAGGTCCAAAGAGGTCAGGTACTCCCCTGCCCTTACCGCCGCTATGATGGAACGCAGCGTCTCCATAAGGAAATGCGTGACTCGGAGACACCGATTCACCTTTTTTAAGTCCAGAATCAGCTGAAACGTGCCTTCCTTCTTTGGCACCACAAAATAAATGGAGTACCGACCGTACCCGCACTGATCTACAGGCACGGGCACCACTGCCTTGAGCTGTAGCAGGCGCTGCAGGGTTTCCGAGACCGCCCGGAACTTTAGCGGGGCCTTGCAAGGAGACTGAACAAAGGAATCTAACACGGGTCGATGGAGCTCTAACGCATAACCCTCTCGAATGACTTCTAGGACCCACTGGTCTGACGTAATTTGGACCCAGGCAGGGTAAAACTCCCGCAAACGATGTCCGACCGGGATAACCTCCACCTGAGTCCGACTTATCTCATTGCGACTTCTTAATGGCCGAGGATTGGTAAGGGGCAAAACCTCTACTGGCCCCCCGGAAACCGCGAAAAACCTGGCTTCTCTTCGGAAATCTCCCTCGCTGAGACTGGATAAAGCGGGAGGATAGAAACCTACAGAAATCCCTGGAAAGCCCCCGGGGCCCCGCAGTACTCCATCCTAGCTTAGGCTTATCCTCCGGAAGGCGACCCCCTTTAGACTCACCGAGATCCTTGACCAACTTTTCTAAATCTTCTCCAAACAAAAGCTTACCCCTAAAGGGCAGCTTGCTGAGGCGAGTCTTAGAGGAAGTGTCCGCCACCCAATTACGCAGCCAGAGGTACCGCTGAGCCGCTACCACCGAGACCATACTCTTAGCTAGCCGCGGATGAGATCATAATGAATGTCCGACAAATAAGTGGCCTCCGATTCCAGGCATGCTACATCCTCCAACTGCCCTTCCAGGTGGTTCCCCTGCAATCTCTGAGACCACTGCAAACAGCCTCTCACCACCCACGCCCCCGCTATCGAGGCCTGCATCGAGAGGGCGCACACATCGAACACCTGCTTCAACAGAGTATCCAATTTCCTGTCTTGTACATCCTTTAATGTCGCGGCCCCCTCAACCGGAATCGTAGTCTTCTTAGTAACCGCCGATATCGCCGCATCCACCTTGGGAGAGCGAAACAGGTCTCTATCTTGATCGGACAACGGGTAAAGCCGAGCCAAGGCCCTGGACCCCTTCAGAGCCGATTCTGGGAAGTCTCACTCTTCCTGAATCATACTCTGAAAAACTCTATGAACGGGAAAAACTCTTTGGGACGTCCGAACCGCCTGCAGCAACGGATCCTCCAAGGACTCCTCCGCACCTGTCCCTTCCGAGGGCATATTCAACGTCTTAAGAGTCTCAGCAATCAAGGCCGGCAGTTCTTCGCGCCGAAACACCCTGACTACGCTGCTCTGCTGCTCCGAGTCAGGCAGCTCACCCTCCTCCAACTCTTCCCCCGAAAGCTCTTGAGACTCCGTGTCTATGCCTCCCAGGTATTCCCCGAGGCGAGACCCTGGGCTTCCCCCCCCCCCCAGCCACCCTGCTTCTCTTGGCTGGGGGAGCGCCCTCCACTGCCTGATCCCAAGATCCTCGCCGCTTCTGCTCTTGTGACCCCTGAGGGGGAGTCGCCATCGCGGGTTGCAGCAGAGCAAACGCCTGCTGCATGAGGGCAAAGAAATTTGGTGGAATCGCCGGAGCCGGCCCACCTAGACTTTGCTGCCGAGACCCGGAAGCTACTTCCCCCGAAGACAACCCCAGCAGAGGTTCCGTGGGGTCAAGGAGCGGGGGCAAGCCATCTGTCCCTTCTGGCGGAACTGTCTCCCGGTCCCCCGAGGACCCCTCCATCGGTCCCTCCATAACCTGTGCCTCACGGGTGCAAGCCCCACACACACCTGAGCCCAGCACCGTGCTGCGCTTTGCGCCACACACCAAACACCGGAGCTTTGCCGGCATACCACTGCAATGCAGCGCCTCTCACACTGCACCCCCCAGAGAAAGTGCACTGGAGTAAATGAGGAGAATGCTCAGCCAAGCAGAGCCCGGAGCTTAGGCGTCCGCCAGCCGCGGGACTCCAAATATGTTTTTTTTTTTTTAATTCAGTTCACCTAACGCCCCCAGGCCAGGTTAACCCAGTTTCATGCAAAAGCGAAGCTTCTAACCCGAAAACCAAAAGGAAACACAAAAAGAAACTCAAAACCCAAAATGCGGTTTTTCTTTAAAATGGCCGCCGCCACCGCGTTTCCCGTGCGGAGACACGCGGCGGACCGTTCCTGTCCCAAAATGGCGAGTCGACAATTCTAAAGAATCTCCCTTCAAAGGAAAACTAAATTAGCGCTTACCAGCCCACTCACTCACCGCAACTGTTCTACCGGTGAAGAGAGACGATGCAGCCACGTTGGAGCTCAGCCGGACTGCGGCTTCAGCTCCGACGCTTTCACTCCCCTGAGGGCAAGGCTGACTCTCGCGTTCGGCTCGCTGTCGCCGAGATGAAGCCTTCCACCTGCTCCTCACCCTTAATCACGGGTTCGGGAGCAGGGAGGCTATAAAACTACAGGGTAAACAATGCCTGTCCTAATGCTCGTTTATACCACGGGGAAGGGGGGAGGGGGAGGGAGGAGGGAGGAGAGAACAACCAGGAGAGAGATGGAGCCAAAAGAAGGAGCTCCCAGCTATAGCACTGCCCCTGCAAAACAAAGAGAAAAAACTCAGAATCCCCAATCAAAGAAAAACACCCCTTAAATTTAAAGGGACCTAGCAATTCCAGCTCTGCTAATTTGTTTTAACTGAGCCCAGTCCCAGGCTCAGAATCTCCTTCAGCTGCTTGGAGACTGAAAGTACTGAATGGAGGGGGCGGTCCTTGCCTACTTATACTGGTGCCAGCAAAGCGATGATGTATTTCAGTCTCCAAAGCTGCTGGAGGAGATTCTAAACTCTATGGTTCCGGGACTGGGCTAGAAGGACGCAAAGGAACAGGCATTTGCTTTGCAGCCCACTTTGACTACGTCAGACTTCTCTTGACACTGTATTCCATTTGTAAATTGATAGGCTCTGTTTTATTTTATCAGTGGGTATGCTGCTCAATTTATTATTTTATGGATTTTTTCATATAGAGTTTAATACTACAACTAGGATTTCTCAGTGTTTGTTAATTTTCAAACGTTGCTAAGAATATTTCTTTAGAAGATTAATTTTGGGAGGTGTCCTTTCAATAATAATAATGCACTTGTACAGTGAAATGTTGACTGGCATACCTATCTACTAATGATTTTACTGGAATACCTGGCGGTGTGGTGGAACAATCTGACTTGGCATATGCCTTTTCTAGGTAGCTGCCTAGTTAAGAGTACAATTTTCAAAAATTAGTTCCTGAAAAATCATTTCCCCTTTTCCAAGTAAAAGTACCCACTCTGTCTCACAGATAAACATAGAAACACAGAAAATAATGGCAAAGACCATACAGCCTATCCAGTGTCTGCCCATCACAGAATGGGTATATTCACCTTTGCTGCAGAGGAGTGCAATGGGAGGGATAAGCCAGCAAGCAATTTTTGGGAGATTTTATTTTGAAAACCCAATGCCCAGTTTAGAGTATCAACTTTGCAACAGCAGTAAATTTCCCTTTAGAAATGCAAATAGTTTAAACAATGCCCTCTAAAAGCACTGCACTGATTCAGGAGAAGTCTGGGATCTTGGGTTCAAGATATGCTGCTGACTACATATGAGTTGTGCGGGTCACTAACACTCTGTGCCCCAGGGACCCAGTCGCTAAACAAGGCACTTGATTTACTCTGGCTGTCCCAGTTGACAAATTAAAATATTAAAATTAAAAGTCAATTACCTTCAGCATTTGCTCATTTTCAGCCGCAAAGAGGGAGACAGAGCCAAAGACAAGCTTGAAGAGCTTGAGGTATAGGTTGGAGAGCTCCACATTGGAGCCCATCTCTGGGAGGCGATCCAGCAGGTATTCCACCAGGATGGTGGCAAACAGAGCCGAGGTAGTGGGGTTGGCCAAAAAGGAATTGGCGACAATCTGTCAAAAAAAAATGAAACTGGTTAAAAAAAAAAAAAAAAAAAAAAGTGTGCCATTTTAACTATGGCTGAGAAGTGTTTGTAATGTAACTGTTCCAGCACATACTATAATTAAACATGGCAGGAATTTTAAGTAATTAAACATTTTCCTTAAGCAAGACTTTATACATTCAAAATAATGTCTATTGTTGGGGGTAGTTCCTATAGCCCTTTCTTAAGGACGACTGAGTGAGTTAGTGCATGTATATTTTATTTCTTCTCCATGGACAAGCAGATGAGTCAGCCACGCAGTGGTGACGTCATCTGATGGAACCATGGACAGAAGTACTTTCCTAGAGCTCGGGAAGGCTAATAAGACTTTCTGAGCAAGTGTCAGGTATTCCATATACAGTGTCCACCCCTACCACACCAGTTTTACTTCTTCCACTTTGATCCTCTTGCTCTCCTTCACCAACCAACCTCAAGGTCCCTATGGGCCCAACCAGCCTTAGGAAGAACAATCACAAGGAAGAATTGCCATGTCTTCAAAAACAAATTTTAAAAAAAAAACCTGAAATGCAACAAAAAAATGAATAGCACTGACTACCATGACCACTGCGTCCGATTCCTCGAATCCTCACATCATATGAAAGACTGCTCACATTATGTTACGTTGTCCTCCCCGGGCACAATGCTCACAAAGCCAACCCCTTGAAGATTACTTTCTAGCTGCACCTCTTTGGAAAAATCATCCGATAAGGTCTTCTCCACCTCCAGCTATGCTCCAGGTCTCAAGCACACAGTTGCCTTTCTCCAAGCTCCTCCAGAGGTAAACAAACATTGAGGTTCCAACATCGGTCTCCAGAGTGGCCTAGGATGTTTCCATTGCAGTCATAATCCCTGACCGTCCTTGACTCGGTAGCAGTGTTCATTGCTTGTCCTTCCGAGCCTTGGGTCCCATCTCTCCCTAGCACAGCCCTGCATATCCTGGCCCCGTTACAAGCCTCAATTCCAGCTGGTCTACATAGCATGGCAGCAACATAGAGGGTGGCAGCTCCACCCATCTCCAATTGGGTAGCTCCATGGTGCCCAGGACTCACAACACAGAGAAAGCCCCTGCTGATACAAGGAACCACCTCCAAGGGGCTAGGAAACCTTCTACAGCCCGTCTCCATAGACCCAATGAACACAGGAAACCACAGATGTGGCTCAAGCAGACTCCACTGTTGCACTCACGGACACACATCAGAAAGCCACTATAGACACAGCCACAGCACCAGAAGGAGGAAACATAACTCTAGTTGTTCAGCCTCTCCAGGCAGTCTCTCAAAGCGCAGGAGATGCTCTACTTATTAGCACAAGGAAAGGACCCCTCCTCTACCAACACTCGTGCCTACCACCCTGGCCTCATCAAACACATTCTTGGACCTCTTTGCACATTTCATGGCACAACAACTAACATGTTGGCACAAGGCGCTACCACAATCGAACCTGGTAACTCCACGAAGAATGCATCTCTAAATATTACTCTGCAACAAACATTGAGGTCTACACGAGAACATTCACCATCGCCTCCATCCTTGCACATCCCTCCTCCATCTTCTCATCAGAATCCATGCTGACAAACAGTGATGGAGAGAAGTAGCTACAAGAAACTCTTCCTGGAAGTCATACTGCTCTACACTATCCCCCAAAGTTGGGGGCTCTTCGGGCTTCCTGGGCATCAACAGTCTGAGCCATCCTCACCCTCACCACAGCTGTCTTTGCCCTCAGATGATTTGACATAGCCCAAATTCCTCCAGAAACTGGCAAATGAACTTCCCATATTGCCAGTGGACTCACCAGATTCAAGGAACAAGGTCTTTGAAGTATTCAAATACCTGGACATCCCAAAGTCAGTAGAGGCATTACTAGTATGCAAATGTTGGACAACCTCGTCAAAGTCTGGCAAAACCCATCCTCTAGACCCACCGCCACCCAGAAACTTGAGGTCAAGTACTAGGTGCAACCCATACCAGGATTCAACAAGACACATCTGCCCCAGCAATCCATTATCAGAGTCCACCATGAAGCGTGCCAAGAGCTCTCACCCACTCCCACATACCATCAGGAAAGGAACACAAAATCATTTATTACATGGGCAAAGGTTCCATGCTAAAACGGGAAGATCATTGCACACCAATTCGAACATATTGTGTACCACAACATCTTACTGAAGAGAGCCAAAAGTATCCTCAAACCCTTCCACCAGAGACAAGTGCACTATTGATTGCATTTATTGGCCTGGCAGAGTGCGCAAAACACTTACGCTGCTCTGTCTTTGATGCCTTTGACACCACAGCCCACATGGCCAGAGCGGCCATCACTGTGAAACGCACCATATGACTGATGATCCAAATTCAGAGAGAATATCCACAAATATCTCACTGATGCACCCTGCAATGGTGAAAGCCTCTTCAGTAATGAGGTCAAAGCCACAATCAATGTCAAAGGACCATTGCATTACACTCCAAACAATAACTTTGTAAGTCTTGAAATACTTATCTAATCACTGAAAGCTACAAGGATCCTATTCCAGAAGTTCTCTTCTTTGTGACGTTACAACATCTACTAGAAATGGCAATACCACTGCTCCAAACAACTACCCTACCACCAGCCTTTCCAAACAGAAACCGCATCAGAGAAAGCATTAGCAACAGAAACAATCTGACCCTCATTAAAAAAATGGAGTCTTTGAGTTTTATGAGAGCACTTCCTCCTTTTGACTATGCATACCACAAGAACTTCCCTGGAGGTCACCTCATGTTCTTCAAAAATGCC
Organism: Ichthyophis bannanicus; assembly: GCA_033557465.1. Taxonomy (NCBI): domain Eukaryota; kingdom Metazoa; phylum Chordata; class Amphibia; order Gymnophiona; family Ichthyophiidae; genus Ichthyophis; species Ichthyophis bannanicus. Next base: position 16,193,243 of record CM066044.1, on the reverse strand, counting down.
TGGAAAAAAGATCACAACAGACAAGTGGGTCATGGTGATCATCTGCAAGGGATATTGCATGAGATTCTCCTCCACCCCATCCCATCCCATCGTGCACCCCCATCCAGCATGACCCCAGCATACCTAGTCCCCATTCTACTCATTGAGATCCAGTTCCTCCCAAGATTGAAGGCCATGCCATAGAGCCCGTTCCCCCCAAGGAGATCAACTGCAGCTTCAGATACTTCCCAATTCCCAAAGGAAAAAAAAAAAAAAAAAAGACAGCCTCCACTCCATCCTGGACCTACAGAGACTCAACAAATTCATAAACAGAGAAAGGTTCTGCATGCATTCACTGGGAACCATCTTTCCCCTCTTGCAAACCAATGACTGGCTAGCCTCACTAGATCTCAAAGATGTATACACCCACATACCAATCCACCTAGCACAAAATAGTTACCTGCAATTATGTCACAGACGCTACCAATACAGGATCCTCTCCTTCAGCCCCAAGAGTTTTCTCCAGATCACAGCAGCATCCCTTCACCAGGAGGGAATGTGTATCTTCCTCTACCTAAACAAATGGCTTATAGTGGCCCCAAAATATCAGGAAACTGAAACCTCCATCTGATGAGAAACCAAACTCTTGCAATCCCTCAGCATTATCACCAACAACAAAAAGTCACATCTCCAACCCACACAATCTCTGGAATTTATTGGAGTGGATATCTGGACTTCCCAATTGAGAACATTCCTCCCTACATATCAGGCAAATACAATAACCTCATTAATCCAGCACATCTTATTTATTTCTTTGTTTAGCTGGATTTATAATGCCGCCTTTCACCAGGTCAAAGCGGTGAACATGAAACATCTTGTCTTCCAACAGTGTCACCACCAAGACCTTACTCTAACAAGTGGACCACTTGGCTGCAGCCATACAGGTGGGCTCCCTATAGCCAAGCTTCACATGTGCCATCTACAATGTGCACATGAACCAGCAAAAGAACTAGCATGTACAGTCATTATTTCATCAGATCTTTATCGATTCATCCACCTCAGCTGAAGGAAGCACTAAGACAACCACACCCAGAGCAGAGTGTTCCAGCAACCTCAGCCCCAACAGACCATCACAATGGCACCTCCAAGCAAGGCTAGGGGTCTACTTCCTACATCTGTAAACAAAAGGAATATTGTCCCCCAAGAGGAAGCAATACCATATGAACTTCCTGGAACTCAAAGCGATCAGATATGTGCACAGAGCATTTAGCCCCTGGATCAAAAACAAGTCCTCCTGGTCCAGAGAGACAACCTAGCCACCATGCTCTATGTCAACAAGGAGAAGGAATAAGCTCCCTCAGACTCTGCAGGGAAGCCTATAAGATTTAGAAGTTCCCCATATCACAGAGGTCTACCACCCTAGGTGGCCGCCTAGCCCTAGTGGATGGGCTGGCCCTGTGTCTTCCAAATTTCCTGGCAGAGCCTTGTAAGTACTGTAACAGCTGCATCTGATTGCTGTAATACTTCAGTGCAAATAGCATCAAAGCCAGGGGCTTTCTTCTTTAATAATGTTTTCAGTGCTACTTCACTTTCTTCTTTCATCACCAACAGTTCCTGACCGTAACCGGTTGAAATGGCTATTGAAAAAGATGTTGATCCACTTGATCATTATGGTATAATAACTATGTATTCTTTCCACCTTTTCTTGATCTTCACAGCACCATTCAACATGGATCCATGAACATCTTTTGGCATTCCAGTTCAAGGTAGGAATTTTCTTGTCAATTCTCATAACTTTAGGAAAGCTGATCCTGGTCTTCCTCTGACAGTTTCCGATTCTATTTCCTTGCATACGACATTGTTGTACTTTGTTTCGTCTTGCTGCACATTGGAAATCTCTGTTAAGTTCCATGATTACCTCTTTTTCCCCTGGCTTTGGCTTCTCTACATTTTTGAGCAATTGTCAGAGTTTCTTCTGTCATCCATTTTGGCTGGTTTTGCTTTTTCACCTTTTGCAGAGATTTTTCACTTTCTTCAAGCACAACTTTCTTGATGTCTTTCATTTGTATCCAAAGAAGCGAATTAATTTTGCAGGTAGCCGTTAAATTCCGTTGTTATATTTCCAAGACCAGATTTTGCTACATTTATGAGTAGCTTGCTCTTTTTAAGCTTTAGCTTGAGTTTGCATACTAGTAGCTGATGATCTGTACCACAACCAGCTCCAGACTTTGTCTTTGTTGATGTTATTGAGCTTTACAATCAATTCAATTTTTGTATAATCCCTTAGCTAAAGTCCATGTATACACAGTCACTGCTTGTGTAGATGGAAAAAGGTGTTCGAGATGAATAAATTTATTGGTCTTGCAGAATTCTATCAGTCTTTCTCCAGTTTTGTTTCTGCTGCCAAGCACATATTTTCCAACCACTTTACCACCTTCTTTGTTGTCAGCTTTTGCATTCCAGTCACCCATAACTAACATATCAGGTTTGCATGTTCTACTAATTTCAGCTTATACTTATTCATAGAACTGATCAACTTCTTCCTCTTCTGCAGATGTTCTATATAAACACACACACACACACACACACACACACAAGTATATGCACTAAGTATGGTCTTCCTTTAAGTAGGGACCGAAAGCTAATATTAGCCAAGGATACCTGATACATCTGGCTCCAAGGCGGGTGCTAGAGTATTTAAAAGTTTTCTCCAATTTATATTTATGGGAAAAATGTTTACTGCATAGGGATTAGGCAGACATGCAAGTAAAGCAGCCGCCTCAATGGACAATGGATAAAACTTACTAAGTTTGCTAATTCGGTTTATAGGAGGGACTTCTGTGGCCAGGGCAGTCCCAGGGTGCCCATGTCCTTTGCTCCATCCTCCTCTTGATGGCTTAAGAGCTGCTGTACCTTGGCCATGGCTTATGTCACCCTCAGATCCTCCCCCACGGCACAGAATGCACTAGAACACAAACCGTGCAAGCTCTGCTTCCCCGTGATCGAGAAAATGTTGACTGAGAAATCTGCTTCAACATATTAGATGCCCACTATATGCTGAGCCAAGAGCACCCAGAGATGCACCTCTGTTTGGGGAAATACGAGATATATGGGGTTCCCCCTTGCTGCAAGACAGCAGTCACTGCCGTGTCATTGTCTGAAGATCCTAATTGCTCAGATTTGGACCAATTAACAAGACTGCAGCATGGCTATGCAAAATTCTAATGTCTCCAGTCCTTTGACCAGCCAGGCTGCCTGGTGCATCATCCACCAAGCTACGCTGTCTGCCATAGGCTGTGAGCCCCTGAATTTGGACAGACTGGGATGGTATCTCATCCCCAATCATACAGGACTCTCCAGAGGCATGCCCATCCTCACACTGGAGGGACGGGTCACCAGAGCAGACTCGTCTACCTGAATGGAAGAAGGAGAAGGTGGATGTTGTAGACCCAAAAGGGAAAGGAGACCATCAGACAACAGTGCCAGAGCTGACACCTATGGGCCTGTGGGTATGCAGATCGACGTGTGCTCAGGGGAGCCAACCTTCTCATGGCTGTCAAGGAGCTCAGCACTCTAGAATTGACCATCCTCACCCCACTCAGAAAAACCTTCCCTACACATGTGTGTTGGCTTGCATCCCATGATACTCCAGGGAGTGTGATGGAAAAAAGATGACTCTAACGGTTTACCTCCCAGCCCAGACCTTTCAGGATCCCTACCACCTGGGCCACCGCCTGAAAGTCCCCAGACTGCGCCTTCACACCCCCAGCCTAGACCTTTTAGGTTCCTTACCATCAGACTGCACCTTGGCTAGGCCAATTGCATCGATTAATGGTGGAACAGATGCTCCTACCACTAAGATTTTGGAAGAAGACCTTGGGAAAGGTTCTGGGTGCAAACGCAAACCAGACCTTGGAAAGATTCTAGGTGTAGAAACAAACCCGAAGGGCAGGGCAAGGAACCAAAATCACTGCTGACTTCCTGCAACGTAGAAGTAGGCCTCTGCCAGGCTAAAGAGATGTGCTGCCTTCCTGACTGTCTGGAAGTCAACCCTTAGCATCTCAATATGAAAAGCCACCCACCCACAGGCAAAAACTCAGAGATAGAATATGGGCCTAAAAATGGATAACCTTTCCCTCCTTCCTGGAAGGGAGGCACCAGGACAATGGCCTGGAGAAGCATGGTTCAATGGCTGCTTTCCTGACCATGGGTCCACAAGGAAAGACCAGAAAGCGTTTGTGATATGTAGACATGCTGAAAGATGTGAAAAATCCCCAGCAATCAGCAGCACCACTGGCCCATTTCAAATGGTGAGGCAGAGTCTGTCACCTGCCAGAGACAACTCAGAATGGGCTGAGATCTCTTCTACATTTGTCATACAGAGCCGAGTACTCAGCCAGATGGAAAGCCAGAAGCCCTTGAACTGTAGCTGCTACAACTTTCCTGGCAAAAAGGAAAATGAGACCCTACCGGGCATCTGCCAGGAATGTCAACACTGACCCTACAGAGCGAAGGAGTCCTCCTCCAGCAGAACCAGATCCAGTGTAGAAGTACATGGTTTACCACAATTCCATCAATGGATGCCTGAAGACCAAGCAAGGGTCTACCTTTTGGTCCTGCTGATCCTAGAGAGCACTGTAACCCTTCACCAGGGTGGCAGAGCGCTAATCGATGACCAGGGCTGTGGAGTCGGTAGATAAATGTTCCGACTCCAACTCCTCAGTTTTTTGTACTTCCGACTCCGACTCCCCGACTCTGACTCCTCTGTATTAATATGAAGGAAAGAAAGGCAACATACATGTCATTACCACAGGACTACTGGCTGGGAAGCCAACAGTCTACTGTATTGAACAGTTTAAGCAAAAGACAAACACATGAAAACAACAAAGTTTTATTAATTTTTTTTTATTAATTAATCAAGTGGCTGGATAGTAGCAGCAGGCATAAACATCAGGAACAGGAACTGTACCAGTCCAAAAATACAAACCACATTATTTGGTTGTTTTAGAACAAAAACAAAGCTTATCTATATGAACCAAAAACAAAATCTGTAAAACCTAGAAATGGTTTATATTAATCTTGAAATGTAGTTATAGGCTTAGCAAATGCAAATCAATTCAATGTAGAGTTCTAAGGAAGAGAATTGCCTCTGCCAGATCCTCTTTCATAGAGGCTCTTAAGTCAGACTTTATTATTTTTAGGGCTGAAAATAATCTTTCGACACTGACTTGGGTGGGTGGCATTGCAGTAATTATTCTGGCCACATCACTAACGATCTCTGGATAAACAAGGATGGCTTCTTCAACAGTAAGTTTTGATGAGCGATCATACTTTTCAACTTCTTCTAGTGCTTTATAAAACTCCTGTTGGAATTTTTTTATTTGGACATTTACTGGTTCTGTAACGCTTATGCAACGTCGCTTTCGTTTAGCAACTTCTATTTTGTTTAAGAAGGAATCAAAGTCTAATTCTTCGTTTGAAGAAGATGATCCTGAGTTACCACTATTGCTTAAAAGAAGAACTTCATCCTGTGGAGGTATTTCAGGTCGTAATCCCTTCATGCGAACTGCTACATCATAGAGGGCCTTTTTCCCAGTAGCAGTCTGTTCACTGTTCAACAAAATTCGGCTCATTGGGTCGACATAAATAGCCGCTAACAAGATTTCATTTTCCAGCAAAAGACTCTCTCTTTTCATCATTGAAGATGCAATGCCCTCAGCTATTAACCCTCCATTTTTGTTCAGGCGATATAACAAGCTCTTCCATTCCAAGAAGAATTTACCTGGGGTTAGATCGTCACATTGCAACCTCTTGGTGACAGTGAAGGGGTGAAAAAGAAGGTTCTCCAGCTCTTTTGTTTGTGTCCACTGGCTTTCAGTTAATGCAAGATTTTCATTGTCCATTTCTTCTATGAAGTCTTTAAGTTCAAGCAAACGCTTCACCATTAAATAAGTGCTTCCCCAGCGAGTTGTTTGATCTAAAATGGCTCCTTTTCCTGCACGTCTTTTCAAAATTGCATCTGTTTTCAGGGCCCTGGCTGCAACAGTTACTTGCCGTAATTTGCCAATTAGTGTAGCTGCATGGCGATCTTTTAATCCATCTCTTATGGCAAGTTGCAGTGTATGAACAGCACATCGCATATGATGAATAGTAGCAAGCTTCAATGCTTCTTCAACAAAGTTGTCTAAAAAAATGTCAGCATTCTCTTCAGTTTCTAAACTTTCTCCAATACTTGCAGAGCTGTCTTCCTCTAACTCTAATATCTGTTTGTTACCTTCTTCATCTGCGTTCATCTTCTCAATTGTGCTCAACATGTTAGAAGCGTTATCTGTCACAACACATAAAATCTGTTCCTTTTTAATTTCAAAATCTTCTAGAACACCCTCCACTAACTTCTGAAGGTAATCACTGGTGTGATGTGCCTGAGTGTCCTTTAATCCGAGGGTCACTGTTATTGTTTTGTTATTTTCATCCACAAATCTAACATTAATAGCGAAATAATTGACTCTGTGACGTGTGCATGCATCCATTTTAAGGAAGACAAAACGTCCTTTCAGAACTTTCTGTAGTTCTTCCTTTTTACATTTGGCCTCCTCAATTATAAGTTTCCTTATACTTTCTCTTTCCAGAGAAACACCAAGTTTTTTTGCCATTTCTCCATTTAGGCCTTAAAAGGCTGTCTGTGAAAAGAAGGATAGTGGTAAACTATTCTTTACTACCATTTCAATAATGTGGTGTTTGAATTTTTCTGGTGTCATCCTTATGGTAACTTTGTCAGATATAAAGAATTTTCTTATTTGTGTTTGTTCTCCAGTAGATTTCTGAACATTTTTTGTCACAGAAATAGATGCAATGTTTTCATTGCTATCTTTCTCATTCACGGCTTCTAACACTTTGGGATGAAAACGCTGTAAGTGTCTTTTCAAATTTGATGCTCTTGTAGGTGCATTTTTATCAGGCCCACTGAAACTGCTAATTTTTGCATCACATTGTTTTTCACCATCATCATCTTTTCTAAAACATTGGCACACGTAATGTTTTCCATCACTTGATAATGCAAAGTGCTCATAAACAGTAGACTTTGTCGTGTTTGTTGTTAGCAGTCTTTTTGCCATTGTTTAGGATGCCTCTTTCCCTAAACTAACTGGCATATAATTAGATTTTTAATATCAACATACACAGTCTTGTAAGTTGTACGTACCTGGATTTATACAAACAAATAAGCTATATATCCCAGCACTAAACCTAGACATGATTTTGTCCTATGCAGAAAAACATGCACAGACATGTACTGTACACACACACATAACACAGAGCCTACATTTTAGTACTCAGAGCATATAAACAATCTGCACTATACATAAACATTCATACATTCCTGCAGCACCACACTTACAAACCTAGGATAGACAGTTTCTTCCAGAAACATGTACACATGTCTTCCCTCATACTGACAAGCAGGCATGCAGGTTTTAAAATAAATATAAACACTTACAGTTGAATCCAAGAAGCTGTTCCACCAAGTTCTTCTAAGCTCTTCTAGCAGAGAGAGGTAGTTGGGCAGAAGCTGCTGCCTTCTCCTTTTTGTGTGTTTTTTAAATTCCAATCTAAATTTAATCGGAGTCGGAGCATTGTTTGCCGACTCAGACTCCAGGTACCCAAAATTTCCTCCGACTCCGACTCCACAACTCCGACTCCGACTCCACAGCCCTGTCGATGACTGTGACAAATGTATCCACATTGGAAAGCGTGGCTGCCTAGGGCCTCCTTGAATTCCACATTTACTGCAACTCCAAAGTGAAGCAATCTTTCCCCTGTGAAGGCTCTCAAACTAAGAGGCGCTATTTGCTATGCTTGAGGCGAGCTGATTACCCTCAAGTCTAAGCCGGAGCTAGAGGAGTTGGATTCTCCCCTCTCAGAACCCTTATAGGGGAGATCATTGAAGCTGTGGCAAAGCCTGCTGGAGACAGAAGAGGCCGCTCTGAATGGCTTATCAACTGTCTATCAGCCAGAACCCCTGACCAAGGCCTGTGTTGGGGGAAGCTGTAAACTCCAGACAGGAAGGAGCAGCGAGTGTAGACCTGGTCCTGTATATACTGCCATTGCCCTGTCTCTACCACCTCATGAGCATCAGAAAGGCACCAGAGTCCCAGAGTCCATGAAGGGAGATAATGGGAGAGCCCCTGCCTTCAGTAAGATCCCAGAGAACCCCTCTCAGGCTTCTCCCCCAATCTGAGGCAGTCACGGAGGCACAACTGCTGCTTTCAAAAAAAAAAAGGAAGGGAGGAGAAAGGCCCCAACCCTTTCGTGAAGGGGGGGTGCATAGTACTGGGAGCTTGCACGATAAAAACTGCAGAGAATTCCCCAGAGGATTCTTTGTTCTTCCCAAGAAACCTCCAGAGGCTCCCTCGCTGCCTGCAAGGAAGGGGGAGAGAGGAGCATAAACCCAGAGGTCCAAACAACATCCCTGGGGCATCACACCGCCAGAATGCTGGCCAGAAACCATGCTCACAAAATGGCAGCAGTTCCCATGGCATGGGTGACTGGCATCTATATAAGGATCCGTGGCAACATTCCAAGCAGGTCGGCCACTGTCACAATGCCTGCAGACACCATGCTGCTGTGGACAGGGAAAGAAGTGCTGTAGGAAGCCCAGGCCCCATCGGCAGACTCTGTCCATTGGCCCTGCACTCAGAACCCATGTCCCAGGCCACCGAAGTTGTGAACATCTATCCCCAGTTCCAAAGCCATTCCTAGCCACACCACAGCCCTGAAGTCAGGCAGGCTGCAGCAAACAGAGCTCGCCATGCTCAACTATTTGACTGCTCCCTCCCTGCTAGTTCATGGGCCTTCCCAATAGGGAGAAGCCCGAGTGTGCAGTTCTTTTCCTCTTCCTGTTTTTTTCTTGAGGCATCATCACCTAAACTACCTCACAGAACTGTGTGAGGGAGAAGGCCAAGAGCGCTACTGGGAGGCAAAAGAACCACCGAAAATAGGGGGAGGGGGAGGGGGAGGAGGAAGAGCTGGTGTATAACAAGCACAACCACAACCGGTGGGACTGGGCCCCATCCAGGGTGGATCTCACCTGGACTTACTCCTCTGTAGGAACCTCAACCAGGAAGCAACCATCCTAACAGGAATGCCTGCCCATCCAGAGGAATGACTGCAGTCGTCCCCTGGAAGCGGGCATAGATTCGGTTCAACCAGGGATGGTAACCTTCAGGCTGGCACTCCAGGTACACAAACAGATTCAGCCAAACTAGGCAGAACAGGCCTCAGGCCATGCCCCCAGGAGTCCAAAGACAAATTCCGGGTCCTGCACCAGTCTGGCAACCACAATCTGCTGGACACAGAAACACTGAAAAGTGCCTTAACTACACAGCCTTAGTACCAGTAAAGACATCACTGAAAGCTTCTAGTCTTTCTCTGTGCCCATCATCTTCTGGCAGAGGGACACTAAACGTTTGACTGGACTGGTTTGGCAAGACGATCTAGGATTAGGTTTACCATATCGTTCCAAAGACCTTGAAGAATGTTACCCCAGAAGTGGAAGCTTTGAATATTGACCAGCTTGTCTATTGCTAAAAGCAGACATGCTGTTCAACAATGATGCATACATTTATCAATGGACTCTGCTTCCCAGGAAAGAGAAAAGAACACGCAGAGGTTTGATTATTTAAACTTATGCAAGCTTTCAATCAAAAACATTACTCTCAGAAAAAGCATACACAAATTTCTGCAGATCACTTGTCAATGGGCAACAAATCAAAGCAAAATTACCTGCATAGTTTTTGCTTTGCTAACTGGTAGAAATTACCCACAGGGTTTGTAACACCACAAGCAATCTGATTATTTACTCCTAACATGTTTACCAATTGCAATTTATTTATTCTACTCACTAATGAATCTGAATTTTTTTATGTATAAATCTGTTTATTAAACAAAGTTACCAGCAAAGCTTCAACACTTCACTACAACTCAGTAGACATGTTTGGAAACAAATCACAATGACTGTTACATTTTATTTACCCCCTCCCTTCCCTACCTGTGGAATTTGATACGCCAGTCGCTCATATTGCCCAGACCTTCTGGGTCACCTGACTCTGAATTTCTCCTTGTCCTACACGTTCAGAAATCCAATACCACTAAATGCAGTGATAGAAATAGCTACTCAAAATCAATTCAGAACTAGACAAGTTTTTGAAAGAAAAAAAATACTGGTGAATGGAAAGATGTAGCTACACACTAGTGAAAAGTGATAATCCAGGGATTCTAACCCAGCAATCCCATTCGGAATAAGGAGGCAATTACTTTTCATTGCCGCAGAACTGAAACCAAGTACAAAATGTAAAATATATATCTGAGGCAAATATATTTAGTACATCTGGCCCAGAGAAAGTTAATGGTCAATCAGAAGACTGGTCTCCATGAACTGCGGGGTTTTCTTTCAACTAAATCAACTATTTGATTGTGTACAACTGGATTCAGCCTGAGGTCACATTAGCAAGTGTCCACTGTGCAGCTGAGAATCTGAAAACATGTGAAGATGAAAGGCATGTTGTGGGCAATCACATTCCACATGAGAAAAGATTGCCCGGCTCGCTGCAGTCTATATTTACATGTCTACATGCTGCTAAAATCACAGAAATTGAAAGCTCTTAATACCTGCAGAGCATAGTTTTTGGAGATTCTTTCAACCATATACGGCACCGTGGTCTGAAAGATTTCTTTAAATGTTAAGGGGTTCATCATAGTGAAGACGCCTGCAAAATGTTCCAGCACCTCTTTTTCTTCTTTCATCCTCACGGTCTGGCAGTTTGCTACGCGGATATAGGTCTGTCCATTTCCTGCTATTTGGACCTAGCAAAAGAGAAGCTTCTTATTAGAGCCCATTCTACACAATTCCATACAGAGGCTACTGCAATCTACCTTTCAGACACCTCACAGTGGCAAATTATTAGCTAAACAGATTTGGCACAGGTTTAAAAAGAAATGTCAGAGGAATGTCATAAAACAAATACCAAATTCTATTTTCCCATTTCACGATTTGATAGAATGTGCATAATCGCAGAGCTACCAGCTTTAAAGATGTTAGGCAGAGAGGTTTTGAACCAAAGATTATTTCTGCCAATGCTCTCTGCAACAGTTAGACACGTCTTGAATTGTAGTGAACTATCACAACTTAGGGGCTGGTTTACAAAGCCGCGATAGCGGTTTCCAATCATTATCGGAGCCGCGTCATGGGGCAGCGGCTCTGATAACGATCGGAAACCGCTACCGCGGCTTTGTAAACAAGCCCCTTAGCGAGAATCCAGACATTGGTTTTAACGCATTATCGCAGCTTAGTAACAGACCCCTAGGTAAGGGCACTGGATTGTTCTAGCCAGGTTGCTCACCTGATAGATGTCCAATGCTTGCATTGCATATTTCACCAGCTTTATGTAAATCTGAGTCTCTTTTGGTTGCAGTTGCTTGTTGGGAATAAACTGTGTTTCTGGAAGATATTTAAAAAAGGCTACAATTAGAATTTACCAACAGTGCCATCCACTTGTATAATAAGATGCAGCCTTAACGAGTTGTCTAATTAAATATTATGTAGCATTACCACCAGGTGCTTTACATGACGTTATTCCCCACGTGATGGTCTTGACACCACAGACCAAGGTTTTTACCAAGCTTCGGCAGTCTGTTACTTGGAATGTCTGTTTGTCCTCTTTATCTTTCTCGCCTTGTTTATCGAATACTGGTACTGGAGCTGGGGTTATGGGTGTGGCAGGGGTTGCCGGTGGGGCTGGAGCCGGGGTGGGAGGCATGGGGACACCTGGCAAGAGAGCTTCAGCTACCCCGAGTTCTGACTGGGGCTTGCACTTTTTAAAGATGGCAGAGAGCTGGTATCGTGCAATAGTGTGGAACTTCAAGACAAAAACCTGAGAGACAGAAGGGGAGAAAGAAAAGTCACTGTCAATCTAACAGAACTGGTACAGAGAACGCAAAGAAAAGCATTATCAAATGGCAACCAAAAGTACAGAGGTACCAGGAAGCGACACATTGTAAACAGCAAATACATTATTAGAAAAATAAATCAACAAATCTGGTATGTGTGATCAGCACCCAGTTTTGCACTTATTTTCTCCTGGCAGTAACACATGCCAGGGTTTATGACACTTAGTGCTATAAACCATGCAGCTGGTACAATCCTTTGTGCTCTTGCCTTCTTAATGCATACATCATAAATCTGACTGTTTATGAAATGCATCATAACCCACAAGAGCAAGGTGAAATTTTATTTATCAGATAATTTCCTTTCCTGGAGTACCGCTAGACTAGCCCAGACAAGTAAACTGTGTCCCCCTGCTAGCAGATGATAAAGACAAAGATTAGAAACTTCCAGTGACATCATCACTGGTACTAAGGCAGGTACAGCTAGGAGCTTTCTGTCTCCAGCAGATGGTGGTTGCTGGAATGGTGCAGCATGGATCTCTGAGTTCCTGGGCAACTGTCCTGTGGGGCACTTCCCCAGTAGAGCCTGCATAGTAACATCTCCAGGGCGAAAAGAAAAGTTGACCACTGCATAGGGTTTATTTCATGCAAGAGAATAATGTAGCTACTTTGCAAAATTTTGACTGCCTTATTACTACTACTACTCTACTGAGCATTTGTAAAGCACTACCAGTCATACGCAGTGCTGCACAGACATGTAAGAGACAGTCCCTGCCCATTAGAGCTTACAGTCTAGTCAAGACAAAACAAAAGACAAAACACAGAAGGTGTAAGCAGGGATAGACTAGGGGAAAGAAAAGGGGAGAGAAAAGAGATCAGGTGAGTAAAGATCCAAAAGCAGCAGAGGGTAAGAGAAGGTGCCTGGCATACAGACACAGGTAGTTTGTTCCAGGCGTAAGGTGCAGCAAGGTGAAAGGAGAGAAGTCTGGAGTTAGCTGTAGAAGAGAAGGGCACAGATAGAAGTAGTTTGCTAGAAGAGCAGAGTTCCCGAGGGGGGTTTGTAAGGAGAGATAAGAGAAGAAAGGTAGTGAGGAGCTGCAGAGTGAATGCACTTATAGGTCAGCAGGAGAAGTTTGAACTGGATGCGGAAACGGATAGGGAGCCAATGAAGTGACTTGAGAAGAGGAGTAATATGGGCATGACGAGGCTGGTGGAAGATTAGTCACGCAGCAGAGTGTTAAACAGATTGAAGGGGAGAGAGATGATTCAAAGGGAGACCAGCAAGGAAAAGGTTACAGTAGTCAAGATGGGAGGTGATTAAGGAGTGGATAAGCGTTTTAGTAGTGTGTTCAGAAAGGAAAGAGCGGATTTTGCTAATGTTATAGAGAAAGAAACGGCAGGTCTTAGCTACGAGATGGATGTGTGTGGAGAAAGAGAGAGAGAGGAGTCAAAGACAACCCCCAGATTGTGGACCGAGGGAACAGGAAGGAGTAGAGAGTTATCCACAGAGACTGAGAAAGGAGGAAGAGGAGGGGAGGTTTTAGGGGGAAAGATGAGAAGTTCAGTCTTAGCCATGTTTTTCAAGCGGCGGTGAGACATCCAGGCAGCAATGTTGGAAAGGCAGGCAGAGATCCGGGTCTGGAATGCCGGAGAGATTTCAGGCGTAGAGAGGTAGATCTGGGAGTCATCGATATACAGATGGTACTGAAAGCCATGGGAAGAGAAGCGCATCAAGGGACTGGGTATAGAGAGAGAAAAGGAGTGGACCCAAGACAGATCCTTTGGGCACACCAACTGGGAGTGGGGTAGGAGAGGAGGAGGAGCCACCAGAACACACACTGAAGGAGCGATGGGAGAGATAGGAGGAGAACCAGGAAGAAAGGGAGGGATCAGAGGTGGAGGCACTTTGAGGAAAGAGCTGAGAGTAGTAAAGAGACGGCGAGGATCAGAGGCAAGGGAGTTAGTCAGATGGACATGGTAGTCTCGTTTGGCAAGAACTATGGCTGACTGGAAAGAGACAAGAATGAATTTGAAGTGTAGAAAGTCTGCAGGGGACCGGTATTTGAGCCAAGCACGCTCAGCAGAACGGGTACAGGAAAGTAGATAGCGGGTAGTGGGTGTAGAACATCTCACAGGACATGGGATGGGCGGAGCAAGAGCACCCAGAGCCAAGGAGTGTGCAGCATTATAGGAAGTTACTGTCTCATCGACAGAATTGGATGACATAGTGGAAGAAAGAGATGAAGAAATAGTGGAAGAGAGAGCCAAGGTATCAATAGCATGAAGATTTCTAAATAGGTTGGAGGAGACAGGACGAGGCTGAGGCGGCGGGTGATGAAGAATAAAGCTTAAGAGGTGATGGTGGATAAGGGAAGACCTGAGCTACAGAAGTTTGAGGGTAAGCAACTAGAGAGAAATATCAGGTCAAGGCAGTGGCCATGCTGGTGAGTGGGGGCAGTGGAACAAAGCTGGAGGTCAAACGAGGAGCTAAGGGAGAGGAGCTTTAGCTTTATCCTGCTAGCCAGGAGGTGAAGGCAAACTAGAGCAACTCTCAGCAATGTCATCATTTGTATATACACTGGTGCAGCTCAGACGCCAGTATGATCTACCTTCAGCAGGTGGCAGGTGTGTGGACTGGTGCAGCAGTGCAGATAGGCCTGTCTCCCATGACCCAGAACACAGTCTTGTAGCTTGTGTCTTTGAAACTTTGGCCGTTTGCTCAGGTATATCCATTATCTCCAAGCTGAGAGCTGCCCTGTGTCCCATGCTGTTACCCAAGGGTTCCAGCACTGGTGGGCCAAACAGCGACAAGGGGACCCCATGGAGCCCCTAAGTCTGGAATCAGGCCCCCCTTCTCTCTCTGTTCTGGATCTACATGTTCTGTTTTATTTTTGCCCTCTTTCTTTATTGGCTCTTTGGCTCTGTTACGTGATTAAAGCCACTTCAGCTCATGGGCATAATTTGCCCCAGTGGCCACAACTCTTTGTCTGCATACAGGGATCTGATCTCCCATGGGCAGAAGAGAAGGGGGAAGCCATGATCGCGGTCCAGAGGCAAGGTGCCTGCCTGTGGGTATCTAATCCCCTGCGGGCTGAAGAGAAGAAAGACCTATCTGCCCACAGGAGATCGGATCCCGGTGGGCAGATGAGAAGAGGGAGATTGCGGTTGCGACTGCAGTCTGCAACTGAAAATGTACTGGGGGGGGGGGGGGGGGGGGGGGGGGGGGGGAGGTCTAGGACAATTTAAAGGGGCAGTGGCCTATTTAGAAAAGGAAGATGAGGAGAGAGGATTTTAGGGCAGAGGATGGGCAGGCTAGGGGGTTAGTGAAGGAGGAAGAGTCTGAAGAGTAACAGAGGAAGAGAACCAGCAGGTTGGCAGGGGAGGGAAGGCTGCATTCCCTTCCCCCTAGAACAAACATAAGCACCACGTCCCCACCCCCACTCACTCTAAGTATGTATGACCTAGATTGGCCACTGTTGGAAACAGGATACTGGGCTTGATGAACCTTGGTCTGACCCAGTATGGCACATCTTATGTTCTTATGTACACAGGCACCCCACCTCCGCACGACAGAAACACACACCTCACCTCGTCATGACAGATATGCACACACACACACAGGCACCCCATTTCCTCACGACAGACACACACACACACACCTCACCTCCTCACGACAGACACACGCGCATACCTCACCTCCTCACAACAGACATGTAGAGTAAATGGGGGGGAGGGGAGCAAGGAGGTCACAAGCACTGGCACCTAAGATGCCCATTGAGATATTTATGGTGCTGCTCTTTATTGGGTGGGCTCCTTACTGTGTTAATTTTAGAAGCTGGTGTCATTATGATATGGTAGATTTGCATTATAGTTATAATCACCAAAATAAATTATAGCTAATTTTATTTTGGTGTTAGAAACTGCATTGTGGTTCTCTTTTTCTTTTTGTCCCTTGACGTGTGAGCACCTTACATCTCTGTTTTTTGGGGGGGAATATATATTTACAGGTGTCAGTATTTTTTAAATCTTAGAGTGCCAGGCTAAATAATTAAATGGCTACAATTTTTGCTGCATTTTAATTATATAGCCTGGAATATGTTCCTTTCCTTTTTTTTTTTGACAAAACCACTGAAAAAGAACTTTGACTCCCTCTTTGGCGTATCCTGGGGGGGGGGGGGCGTCAGTTCATCCCTTGCCTGTTTGATATACTGGCTTCCTATCCATCTATTATTTTTTTTTTTAAAGATAACCATAATGAACATGCAAATATGTCGCCCACCCTTTGCTCCCCCCCTCCCAAATGAAGCGGTCAAACTACGTTCATGCTTCAGCTGCAAAAAAAAGTCTTCAAGCAGCTGGGCTTTCCTAGATCTATGTGGGTGGCTGGTGAGACCCTTCTTCGGTTTCTCCAGCCAGCCTATCAGGTACAGCGATTCCCTTATCAATCAAGGGTTATCTTTTTGAAATGCTTTTTTTCTTTTTTCAATGTTTGAGCTCTGCTGCGATACCAGATGCACGGAGGTATGCCGCTTGCAGTTCCTGCCAAGTGAGCTCAATGACTGGCTCTTTTTGCCCCGCGTGCAATGAAGGCCGCTCTTTGGGGAAATGAGCAGGTATAGAAAATTTCCCCTTGGATTTTAGTGCAGACTTCCTTAATCTAGTTTCTAAAAGAATTCTCTATCAAAAAAAGGGAGATGCTAAGCCAACAGTGTAGATTGGAGACACCTTTCAAATTCTGGAGGCAATCGAGGAGTTCATCTAAGAAATGATCAGTCACATCAGGGAGTTACAAACTCGTGGTTCAACCTCTTGTAATGTACATTTCCATGAAGATCTCAGCCTAGAGCTGCCAAGTGAAGTTCCGATAGGTTCTCAGTGATCTTAAAGGGATCTCTCTCTTCATAGTGGATGCTCTATTTTAAGGATCAATCCCTCTTAGGCTTGAAAAACTTTAATGAAAGTCTACATTCCAGATTATTAAAACCCTATCTTTTCTACCAGCTGAGCTTATGCTTTTCCTAGTTTTCCAGAGGATTAATTTTATACATTACAGGTTCAACTGTAGGAGGTATGCATTTTATATGCTGTGATTATTTATTATGTTCTTTCATTATATATAATGACCTTGCAGGCCAGAGCTGTAGTAACCTGGGCAACCAAAGTATATATGCCTTGTCTTTTGTTTTATGTTATAATGATTTTAATTTGTTTCGTAGACAAATATATTTAATGCTTAATGTTATGTACTCCCACCTCAGAGAAAGTCATAAATATGACCAGATAAATAGTAAATCCATACCTCCAACATTCTCATGAGAATGTCTCTACCATTTCCATTTTCCTGTTCACTTTTGGAACGGATACAATCCACCAGATTTAACAGAAGCTTGCAGGACATTGTCTGGATACTGCTGGGCAATGACTCATCATCAATGTTCTTGGCAAAGAGTTGGACAGCAAGGGAGAGATCATTGAGAGGAAGATGTTGCCGGACATGATGTACCAAATCTGCTAGCGTACTGTAGGCAAGAGGCCTGAAAGTCAGAAAGAAATGCAGACTACCTTAATAATTACACAGACTTACAAGTAGAGTCTGGTGTGCTGGCCATCATTAAACAATATAAGTTATGGCTGGATCATGGCATGCTTGTCATCTTTTCCATTGCCTATAGTTCTTCCAACCATCTTTGAAATCCTGACTCCATAAAACTAGTACATGGTAATCATTATAAATGTAAGCGGGGGATGGTCAGCGGCGGCGGACCTTGTAAAGCGTCTAGCCATCACTGCTGAACTTTTAACCTGGATTTTTAATGCTGGGGCCATATTGATAATCCCAAACAAGCATTGATAATCCCAACAACATATTGATAATCCCAAACAAGCATTCATCTTACTTTTCATTGACATCTCCGCCGCGTTTGATAGTGTCCACCACACTATAATGCTCAATAATCTTAAACAGTTAGGAATAAAGTCTACAGTTCACAAATGGTTTTACCTCATATTTAAATAACAGAAACCCAAAATGTTAGAATAGGCAACCAAATATCTAACACATACAAACAGGAGATCGGTTGTCTACCACACGGGGTTCAGCATCTATCAGCCCTCCTTTCAACATTTACATAAAGCCAGTCTGTAACATTTTCAAGAAATTAAGGTCCTATTATCATCTATATGCAGATGACATAATGTTGTACATTTCCTTTTACGATTCCAACCTTACCAATGCAACTTCTATCAGATTGCTTTAACGAAATAACATCATGGCTAAAAAATCAAAATCTCCACATCAACCATTCAAAAACAGAAGTACTAATTGTAACAAGAAAGCGTAGTTACTCACCTCCAGGAGCAGCAGGAATCAGTCCTCACTTATGGGTGACGTCGGCGCCGACGGAGCCCTCGCGGAGCAATTTTCCCCAGCTTTCAAAGAAAGCCTTTGGGAATTGCAGCGCGCATGCGCGGTCGTCTTCCCGCCCGAGGGTGCCATCTTAGCCAGTCAGATGACATAGCTTAAAAAGACAGCATAAAATTATTTGCAGAAAACATAAGCAGACGATTGCAACTCCAAGGGGAGGAGGGAGGGTTAGTGAGGACTGATTCCTGCTGCTCCTGGAGAACACCTGTTACAGGTGAGTAACTACGCTTTCTCCAGGACCAAGCAGGAAGTCAGTCCTCACGTATGGGACTCCCCAAGCTCAAGGCTACCGGAGACCCTAAGCACAAAGATGAGCTCCCTCTAGCTCAGCAGCACAGAAGGATAGAATCTTCGCTGAATTATCACCCACCGGTAGCCCACATCCGGGATGGAGGTAGGAGTTGCGCAGACCTCAAAGAGATTACGGAGGACTGCCTGTCCGAAAGCACTGTCCCTACGGGACTCCCTCTCGAGACAGTAATGGACCGCAAAAGTCTGGCTCGAAGACCAAGTAGCGGCCCGGCAGATGTCTGCCAGCGGAACAGAGCGGAGGTAAGCCACTGACGTGGCCTTTGCCCGAACGCAATGAAGCCGTGACTCTACTTTCTAAGGAGAGTCCGGCTGCCCCATAAGCCCAAGAGATACAGTCCGCAACCCAGATGGACAGAGTACGCTTGGAGACCGGGAGCCCCAATTTATTGGGGTCAAAAGACACAAAAAGCTGAGCAGCTTTACGGTGCTCCCGCGTACGGTCAAGGTAGAAGTTCAATGCCCTTCTACAGTCCAGGGTATGGAGGACCGTTTCAGCTCGGCTGGAGTGTGGTCTGGGAAAGAAGGTTGGAAGTACCACCTCCTGATTGATGTGAAAAGGGGAGACCACTTTAGGCAGAAATTTTGGGTGAGTCCGTAGGAACTAACCCTATTCTTGTAGTACCTTGTGTATGGGGGATCAGACTCGAGGGCCTGCTATTCACTTACGCGCCTAGCGGAAGTGAGGGCTATCAAGAACTGTGTTTTCCAAGACAGAAAACGGAGAGAACAGGTAGCCATAGGTTCAAAAGGCGGACAGGTGATCCGCCTGCAAAACCACTTCAGGTCCCAGTCAGGCGCTGGTCGGGCGCAGAGGTGGCTTAAGTAGAAGGAGACCTCGGAGAAACCTCGCTACGAGAGGGGTCATTGGAGAGAGGTCTGCCGTCCACTGGCACATGATGTGCTGAAAGAGCACTGAGGTGAACTTTGACGGAGTTGGACTTAAGTCCCAGATTAGAGAGGTGCAGCAAAGTACTGCAAGATCACCGGGACACCGGGCAGGAGAAAGTGATCCTGAGACTGTTTGGGTACACCAGACTGCAAAGCGACGCCATTTAAGGGGCGTATAGCATTTGCGGGTAGAAGGCCGTCGGCGAAAGCTAAGACGACCTCCTCCACCTCCGCCGGCAGGAGAAGGGGAGCCAGGACTACCCTCTCAGCAGCCCGGCCAGGAGGGTGAGAGACCTGAGGTTGGGGTGCAGAAGGGACCCCTGATCCGGAGTGAGGAGATCCGGTTGTACCACCCGAGGGATTGGATCCTCCACCGCCAGTTGCAGCAGGAGCGGAAAAACCACGGCTGCCTGGGCCAGCGAGGGCCACCAGGATCATGAAGGCTTTGTCTCGGAGAACCTTGAAAAGAGTCCCGAGAGAGACCAGCGGGATGGGAGGGAAAAGCGTACAGAAGGCTCCCCGACCACGAGATCAGAAAGGCGTCTGCCGCAACCCGAAGGGGGTGTGGCTGACGAGAGCAGAAGCGAGGAAGCTGCCGGTTGTGAGGGACTGGCAAAGAGATCCACCGTGGGGAGACCCCACTTGAGGAAAGCTGCTGAACTACCAAGGGATCCAGACGCCACTCGTGCGGCTGGAGGACCCTGCTGAGTTTGTCTGCAAGGCAATTTTCTTGGCCCGGGAGATAAACTGCCTTGAGGAGAATGCCGTGACTGACGGCCCAAGAGCAGAGCTTCTGTGCCTCCCGGCAGAGGAGGAAGGAGCCCGTGCCCCCCTGCTTGTTCACGTAGAACATGGCAACTTGATTGTCCGTCTGGACAAGGACGGACTGTTGGGGAAGTCAGGTGGGAGAAGGCCTTGAGAGCTAGGCGGATCGCCCTGAGCTCCAGGAAGTTGATCTGCTGATCAGACTCCCACGTGGTCCAGAGGCCCTGAGTACGTGCCTCTTGGCAATGTGCTCCCCAGCCCAGGAGGGATGCATCGGTGGTCAGCACCCGGGTCGGCTGAGGTGACTGGAAAGGCATTCCGAATATCAGGTTCGGCTGCCGGAGCCACCACCGGAGAGACGAGAGCAGCGGCTCGGAGACGCGCACTAGGTCTGCCAGGCCGCCTGTGGCTTGTCGCCACTGCTGGCGGAGGACACCATTGAGCAGACCGCATGTTCAGGCGGGCATTGGGGGTCACATGGACGGTGGAAGCCATATGGCCGAGCAGTCTCAGGAAGCGCCTGGCGGAGACAGGGGCTGGCTGCGAAAGCGGGTCGGTCGGCCTAGGTCCATGAGCCGTTGAGCCCTGTTGAGCGGTAGGTACGCTCGGCCCGAGGAGTGTGCCGCCTTGCGCCGATGAACTCGAGATCCCGTGAGGGGAGCAAAGTGGACTTTGCGAAGTTTATGACAAAGCCCAAGTGCTGCAGCAGAGTCACCGTGCGGCACGTGGCGTTGGTGACCTCCTGAGCGGACGCTGCTCTGATGAGCCAGTCGTCGAGGTACGGAAAGACATAGAGGCCGTGAAGCCGGAGATGGGCCGCCACGACCGCGAGACATTTTGTGAAGACTCGCGGTGCGGAGGATAGGCCAAAGGGCAGTACTCTGTACTGGTAATGATTTCCTGCCACCACAAACCTTAGGTATTGGCGGTGGCTTGGGTGGATGAGGATGTGCGTGTAGGCATCCTTTAGATCCAAGGAGCATAGCCAATCTCCCTGCTGGAGGTAGGGCAGAAGGATTCCAAGGGTAAGCATTTTGAACTTCTCCCGCACAAGGAACTTGTTGAGGTTGCGCAAGTCCAGGATGGGTCTGAGGCCCCCTGTTCTCTTTGGTATCAGAAAATACCTTGAATAAAAGCCTTGACCTCTCAGGTGGTGGGGCACCGGTTCCACCACCTGTTCCTGCAGAAGACCTGCTAACTCCTGAAGGAGCAACTCCCTGTGCAGAGGGGGGCGCGAAGGTTCTCCCGGAAAATAGGAGGGAGGGACCTGATGGAAGTGGAGAAGGTAGCCTTCTCGCACGACCTGAAGTACCCAGGCATCTGAGGTGATTCTGGAACACCTGAGGCCGAAGTGAACCAGACGGCATACTGTGCTTTGAGGAAACAGCGGGGGGGGAGAGGCTATGCTGAGCGAGACAAAAACCCCCACCCTGCTGAGCAGGGGCTGGTGGTGCAGGCTTGGGGGCTTGCTGCCTACGGGACCCGTTACCCCGTCCCTTGGCCTGCTGGCCCGTTTGGGGAGCTGCAGGGGCCTGATAATGTGGGTACTGTTTGTAGGCAGCCGCCTTCCTCGGGTAAAAGGACTTTTTTCCCGAGCCCTTCTTTTTCTGGGAAGGGGCGGAGGTCTTCCTAGAAAGCCTGGTCCTGGTGAGAGTCTCAGTCTCAATTTGTGCAGCCTTTTCCGCCATGGGCTTGCCAAAGAGGTTTTCGCCTGCCTCGCAGGGGGGACATCGACCAACTTGTCCTGTACCCAGGGCTCAAGGTCCGACGAATGAAGCCAAGCCTGTCGGCGGGCACCGATGCCGGCTGCGGCCACTCTAGCCGAGGCCTCAAAGCCATCATAGGCTGCTCGGGACATGAACTTTGAGCATTCCCGAATGCCCGTGGACAAGGCTAGGAACCTCCGCAAGGGCTCCTCGGAGAGACCAGCGGAGGAATCCGGCTAGCTCTTTAGCCAGATCCCGGAGATACATGCCCATGTAGAGCTGGTAAGTCTGGACACGACATGCGAGCATAGAGCCCTGGAAGCACTTCTTGCCAAGGCCATCCAGGTTACGGGCCTCCCTTCCAGGAGGCACCGAGGAGTGCATCTTCTGGCTCTTAAGACGATGCATGGCCGATTCCACTACCATGGAATGGTGTGGCAGCTGTGCCTTCTGAAAGCCAGGGCTCTTGCGGACCCGATAGATAGAATCGACCCGCTTGCTCAGGACCGGCGAGGAGGCCGGACTCTCCCACATGCGGAAGAGTAGTCGTTCCAGCATAGGAGGAACCGGCACAGTAAAGTGCTCCCTCGCGGGAGAGTCATACTGGAGGGCGTCGAGCTCTTTGGCTCGAGGCTCCTCCTCGGGATCCGCAGGGAAGGCCAAAGCCTTGGCCATATCCCTAACGAAGTCCGAGAACCGGGCATCCTCCGGGGGGACTGCTTCCGAGGCTCGGACCCCGGTGAGTCCGATGGGACACACCGAGTCCGGAAAAGAATCAGGTGACTCTTCCTCCTCAGACTCCCAGACCGACTCCGACGAGGACTCGGTGGGGTCGGCCCGGGCAGGGTGCGGCGCCAGCCGTCCCGACGTCGAGGGAGTCGGCGTCGGCGACCTCGGTCCCGAACGGGAGGCCGAGGGTGACCTCGACCGAGGATCGACTCGAGGATCGGCTCGGTCTCCGGGGTCGACTTGGACGTCGACGTCCCGGCGGTCGGGGCAGCGGCGCCAGCGAGGCCAGCGAGCAGTAGCCCGCTGCTGGTCCATGAAGGCAGACAGTCTGCTCTCCAAGGCCGTCAACCTGAGTCCGAGCTCAGGTGACCCAGCAGCCCCCGACTCGGGCCCCGACGGCGTCGGGCCCGACGTCGGCTGTCGCGGAGGCGAGTCCAGAAGGACCACAGGACTTACCCGGGCAGGCATCTCCGACTCCAGGCGAGGTCGCTTCGGGATGTGTTCCTTCTCCAAGGACCCGGGGCGGCTGTCGGGGCTATGCGACCTGGCCCTCGCGGAGCCAGGAGCGTCCACCGACGCCGCCCTCGCGGGTTTTTCCTGCCGACGATGGTCCCCGGAGGGAGAACCCCGGTCGGAGGAGCTCCGTCGACGGTCCGAGCTGGAGCCTTTCGACGCGGAGGCCTCCGACGAGGTCCGGGTACGGCTGGGGTCAGCGAAGATTCTCTCACGCTGATGCCGCCGACTCCTCAACGCCTTTGAGGACAGTTTGCTGCAGGGCCCACAGATCAGTTCCTCATGATCCGGGCCCAGGCAGCGGAGGCAAAAGTCGTGTGTGTCGGTTAGTGACATATTTCGGTCACACCGACCACACCGCTTAAAACCCACTGGCAGCCATCGGGGGGGGAAAAAGGGCCCCTGCGAGGTCAAAGGACCGGGCTGCCAGGGAAACCGAAAACGAAAGCTGACTAAGTCAGAAAAACCGAAAAAAGTAAGCGGACTCGAGACCGGCGTCGCGAGTCCGGGCGGGGAAAGCGATCGGCGTCGAACCGAAAGGAAAAAAGAATAAAATAATGAAGAAAATCGACTTTTTCGCGGGGACAAGACGGGGACGTCTGTAGGGCTCCGCGGAAAAAAAGAAGACTGGCTAAGATGGCACCCTCGGGCGGGAAGACGACCGCGCATGCGCGCTGCAATTCCCAAAGGCTTTCTTTGAAAGCTGGGGAAAATTGCTCCGCGAGGGCTCCGTCGGCGCCGACGTCACCCATAAGTGAGGACTGACTTCCTGCTTGGTCCTGGAGAAACCCCCAACTCATATTACACTACAAAACCAGGAGATCAAAATAAAAAATGAAGTGC
Organism: Ichthyophis bannanicus; assembly: GCA_033557465.1. NCBI lineage: Eukaryota > Metazoa > Chordata > Amphibia > Gymnophiona > Ichthyophiidae > Ichthyophis > Ichthyophis bannanicus. The sequence continues at coordinate 16,169,144 of CM066044.1, read as the reverse complement.
GCTACCTAGGTGTCATACTCGACTCTCATCTTAGCATGAACACACACATCAGAAATACTACAAAGAAAATCTATTTTAAGCTTAAAATTCTTAAGCAACTACGCCCACTGGTATGCACACAAGATTTCATCAGTATAATACAGGCCATCATAACTCCTCATTTTGATTTTGCTAACCTCACCCTACTAGGTACAACAAGACAAAATATTAAACGAATTCAACTAGCACAAAACGCAGCTGCCAGAACCATAATGAAAGCACACCCATTCCAACATATAACACCCATACTTGCATATCTACACTGGTTACCAATTCATAATAGAATAATCCACAAAACTATAATAACTACCTTTAAAGCACTAAATGATATGGCCCCATCTACACTAAAAAAAATTATAAAAAATTAACCTCCTAAACCCACCAACAGAAAAGGCCAATCAAACAAGCTAACAACCCAACACGACTTTACAAAAGCCAAAAAATTAACCAATAATAGAGCCTTCTCGCACGCAGCCCCACACTCTGGAACTCCCTCCCAGATGAACTAAGATCATTAAATGACATTAAAGAGATCCGAAAAAAACTGAAAACACACCTATTCACCACACACTATGGCCCTATAGACAATTCTTCCCACCTATTAGATAATGGCTAATAATGTAACCCTGTTCACACAACCACCAGGTTTATACCAGGACATTACAACTAAGAAAATATAACCCCCTCTTAATCCCTAACACCTATGAAACCTCAAATGTACATAGTTATTATTGTATATTGTATATAGTTATCATATTGTTGTTGTTATTGTTATCGTTACTATTATACTGTCATGATGTCATCACTTATATCGTTCCTTGTAATTCGATGTTCCATGTAAAACAGACCCGATCTGTGCAGTTCTTGTTCTCTGTAAACCGCAACTGATCTATGGAAGGTGCGGTATATAAATATGATTGTTTAAATAAATAAATAAAAATATTTGGGTCGGCTGGATAGCGCCACAGCTAACCAGACAAGGGTGACATTCAGCCACTGTGCAGTTAGCTGCGGCAGCGAAAGTTAGGTCGGCCTTCAAAATGCCCAACTTCTGCCGCTAGCCAGTTATCCCCCATGGGGGGTCATTTAGCGGCAGCACCCGGGATATTCAGCAGCGCCAACCATATTAGTGCCGCTGAATATCCCGGGTGCTGCAACTAATGCAGTTAGCATGTCTGCTATCCCCGTTAATCGCATTGGAGATCGGCCCCCCCCTAACATTTTGAGAGGAAATGACATCGTCCGCATGATGGCAGCTTAATTCTTGAACTCTGAGGACAACAACTTAATCAGAGCCCTTCTACACAGTCAAGAAACCGCCGCAGCTAAGGCAGAGAAGTGCGATCGGGAATTCTAAGAGCATCAGCTGTTGTGATTTAATTGTTTTCAGTGCTTTAACTTCAGGGAGCAGGCTGCCAATCAGAGCCCTTCTACACAGTCAAGAAACCGCCGCAGCTAAAGCGCGCCCGCGCCTTGCGGGCCCGCGCCTGAGGGCCTCGCAAGAGGGCCCTTTGGCGTGGCCCTTAGGCGGGGCACAAAAGGAGAATAAAAATCTGCATGCAAATATCTATCAAAGGTATACTGTCAGACTGGAATATCCGAAAATAAAAGTAAAAGTGAGTAACATAACAAAGTTATTCTCACCCTTACAGCTGACCTTGCTCTATCATAGCAACTACTCGTAGGTTATTTACATGAAGGAGCTAAATCTTTGTTCGCTTTAACCGCCCTACTTTAGAAGTTTATGTTAAGAAAATTAACGCTAACAGACTTTAATGCTATAATATAAATCCATCCTTATTAAGATTCTCAACGATCAACTAATATGACTACTCCTACCTATCACCCTATATTTCCTTCACCTACTCAACATTACACTGTACAATATGATGCTCCTTATTCCCAACCCCTTTATATGTGGTTCTCAACCTACATGCCAATTTACCATATTCTCCTCAGTTCAATAAATTCACATATATTATCACAACACAAACACAACTCTTATCAACACCAGCAAACAAATCCTAAGAATCCTCAAAAAAGGTCTTACACGCCAACTTCCATTGAATTAATGAACACAAGATCAGTTAGAAATAAAATTCACACAATCAGAGACCATATCTATGACCAAAAACCAGATATCCTTTGCATTACAGAATCATGGCTAACTCCTACTGACAGCGTTCTACTAAACCAACTGGTCCCACCAGAATATTCCGCCTTTAACAACCCTCGCACACAGAAAAGAGGAGGTGGAGTTCTAATCATTGCAAAAAAAATCTTTTCAGCTACAAACTATCGCCTCTAATACCTCTGATAAATCCAGCTCTATCACAGTGGGTAACAAACACTTAGCTATCAGCCTCCTATATAGAGCCCCTCACGCCCCAGCTGATGAGCTAACCTCTATTTTAGAGACCATCTGTGCAGTCAACACTTGCCATAAACCTCTAATTGTATTAGGTGACTTCAACCTCAACTCCTCTTCTAATGCAGATAAGGAAACCTTCTTGCATGCTATGGACTCCCTACAATATACACAATTAATAAATGCTCCTACACATAAATACGGATCTACGCCAGATCTCTTCTTTGCCCCCAACCACCTTGTAAATAATGACAGCTTCTCCTCACCCAAATTCACACCAGTCCCATGGTCAGTCCTCCGTAGAATTAATATAGAATTCTCAAGCAGGATTGACATAATTGATAAGATAAAATCTTCTACATTTACTTCAAGTAGATTCATAGCCTTCAATAATTAGCTGTTCTTACTTGACACACTACCTTGACTTGACTAAACTGAACTTGATTTGAACAAACAAGTGAACAACTGGTATAACACCATTAGCACTGCATCCAAGGCCTTTTCAGACTCAAGGAACATTCAAAAACAGACATCATGCTCCATGGTATTCCAAAAAAACATACGCAATGCTAAGAGGGGAATTAAGGAGAATTGAACGCCACTGGAGACGATCAAAATCTCCTACCTCTCAAATTTTATATTTATTCAGCAAAGAATTACAACGAATCTCTCAACAAAAACTAAAAAGAGCACCACACAAATACTATACAGAAAGAATTTAACAAACCTAGCGAACTTTTTGCAATTGTAAAAAATCTAGTCAACGAACCAAGCTCTGATAAAGACATTCAGATCAGTCCTCAAGTATATGCAGATCATCTTCAATTGAAAATAGGCCAAAACACCACCTTTAAAAAAACCTGAAAACAACAGCCTTTATTTTACCAAGTACAATTTGGGAACAAGTTTTACACTCCCTCGACTACACAACGTTCAGACATCATTGCTGCACTTAACACAAGCACTGCACCCACAGATCCTTGCCCTGTACCTTGGATCAAAGCTACCAAGTCAAACTTTATTAATTTTATTCACAATCTTGTAACTAACTCCTTAACTCATGGAATCATGGCCAGAACAACTTAAATTAGCAACAATTAGGCCTACCCATAAAAAAACCAACCTTGAAAAAAGACAATCCAGCTGCATATAGACCAATTTCCAGCTTACCACTCTTAGCAAAAATTTTATTGAGAAGCAGTACAGCTACAACTTCAAGACCATATTGATGAACATGCGCCACTTGATATACATCAGCATGGCTTCCGCCCCAACCATGGTGTTGAACGCTCCTATACTTATATAATGACATCACTCAAACAATAGATAATTTCAACAAAGGTACCTAAATGATCTTCTTAGATATTTCAGCTGACTTCGATACAGAGGACCATGCAATCCTCTTAACAAGACTAAAGAGCATCGGATTAAACTGGCACCGTCCTAAAATGGTTTGAATCCTACCTAGTTGATAGACAGTTCCAAGTTAAAATTGGCCTAAAACTTCACGTCACATAGTAATCAAACAAGGCGTGCCGCAAGGATCTGCACTCTCTTCACTTCTTTTTAATTTGTTTATCCAACCAATCTGTCACATAATAGCAGATCATCAAATAGATTACACGATTTATGCGGATGATATCATGATTTACACTCCAATTGATATCAACTGCCCAGATTACAGCAAAATTTCAAACTGTATTACCAGCATTTCAAATTGGCTAACAAAATAATAACCTTGCAATAAACCTGAACAAAACGGAAGCACTTATTGTAACTAGAAACACCAGCTTTATCCCTCCACCTTAACATTACATGCAACAACACAAAGATTCCAGTTAAGGACGAAGTAAGATACCTCGGAATAACCCTCGATAAAGAAGCTAAACCTGCGTTCTCATATAAGAAAAACAACTGTTAAAAACGCGTATTACAAATGAAGATAATTAGACGACTTAAGCCTCTTATCTCTTTATGATCACTTTCGAACAGTCTGTCAGGCACTCATTACTCCCTTCTGGATGTTCTGCAACCCTATTTACAATGGACTGCCTAAGCATGCTCTCAAGCCACTTCCAAATGGCACAAAATACAGCAGCTAGAATCATCAATGGATCCTCAAATTATGAACACATTACCCCCATCCTTAAAGAACTCCACTGGCTCCCAATAATCCTTCGCATAAAGTATAAATTAATCATAAATATATTCAAAATGAAACACAACAGTTCTGCAATCAGCCTTCATGCCCTCTTACTCCATGATATCAACAAAAGACCAAGAAGGTTATCCACTTCTAACACCCTCAGCACCCCAAAAAAACTACTCTAAATCATGCAAATGTACCTCACAAAGAGCAATTGCTTTGGCCGCCCCTTTAATTTGGAACTCTCTCCCTCCTGATTTACGCTCACTGGATGATTTAAAAGACTTTCGTAAACAATTGAAAACTACACTTTTCATTGAACAATATGGATCAACAATTGACTAAATATATTATATTTATTTTAATTATTTTAACTAATTTGCCTTATTGTTAACCCTTGTTATTTTTCCTATATTACCATTGTACTGTTATGTTTATACTGTGTTTGTTTCCCTTGCCTATAACCTTTGTATTTCTTGTGACCGCTTTGATTGAAGGAAAAGGCGGTATAGAAAACTTGTTAAATAAATAAATAAATAAATAAATTACCAGCAGTGATGGCAGCTAAAAGTAAGTCAGGGGACTTGAAGTCTTTTTTTCTGGCCCGGCAGAAAGGATCCCAACAGCGGACCAGTTGATGACCATGTGGAAGCTCAAGATGAGGGTTCAAGCTCTGCCTCAGAGGACTTGGGCAGGAACCCATAACTGTAGCTACTGTGCACTTTCTGCTTAAAGATCTCAAAAGTGAACTTATGGCAGAGTTCGGCCGAAGGGCTGATGAAATGAAAGAGCTGCTTGCAGATTTAAGAACTAATATGAATGAGCTGGAAAAGTGTGTGGCTTTCAAATAATCTGGGCCGAGGGTGGAGCTAAGATGGCGGCACCTTAGGAGAACAGCGCTTCGGTGATTCCTCAGTTCTCTTTTTCTAATGGCTCCTAAGCGACGTGGAAACACCAAAGTCGGCTAAGGTTGTTACTTACTGTGGCAGAACAGCAGCAAATTGAAGTGCTCCTCCTAAAGGCCCTGGCACCCGAGAAGGCTGTGAAAGACTGCCCGTTAGCGTGGAGCTTTGATGGGGAAAAGTCTGTGCTTGAACATGGAACACCTGACACCCAACCCCGCACTGGAGGTACCCCGCTCGGCACAGAGAGTACGGAACCAGGCCTTGGTGTCATCGACCTGCTGACCTCCTCACAAGTGGAGGGGGAAGACAGAGAGGTGGGGACCCTGCCTCTTGTTCCACACTATGAGCCTCCTCCCTATCTGCGGGAGGGCGGAGCAGCAGCAAATGGTGGCTTGCCAAGAGAGAGGGAAATTCAGTTGACAGTTTCTTCGGGTTTGCAGAAAGAATCAGTCCTTAGCAAAAAATTTTCTGAAATCAATTCGGACTATGCTGGTAAAGTTGGAAGTTACAGATTCTAAATGTGCCGCAGACGTCTCAGCATTGGTGGCAAGCAGTTGCTCAGAATACTATTCAGTATCAGACATTTGTGGAAGAAACTCATGGTAAATTAGGAGAAATTACCAAGGAAATCAGTGACTCTAGAACATCATTGATCAATTGGTCAAGGACAAAGTTGTTATTCATCAAAAATTGGAACCATCTGAGAACAAATTTCGGAGTCTAAATTTGAGAGTTTTAAATTTCTCTCGAGTGTTAAAACGTTTCTCCAATGGAAACTTTTAAGAAGTATATGAGAGAATTCTCTTAATGCCAGAGTCTGCTTTGCCTCCGATAACTAAAGCTTATTTTTTACCGGTTAAGACGTTAATGCAGGAACAAGTTAACTCAGTCTCTGATAAAAAAAAACTTGACTGACTTCTTAGAAGATTCCTCTTGCTCGGTTTTGGCCCAAGCAACTTTACTGGTTAGCTTTGTCTTTGAAAACTATCTTTTTTGAAACTTTGTTTTTATTAAACATGTGATTGGCAGGATCAAAGTCACATACACTTCCATCATGTACCTCTGCCTTCCCCCCAGGATCCCCCCCCGGAAAGCAACCCACGGGGGGGGGGGGTACATCCTCATGGCTATCCCCCACCATCAGCCTCAAACCACAACGCTAAAATATAGAAGAAAGAAGAAAGAACAGAAAATTCAGGAAAACCAGCAAACCCCAAACAACAAGTATAACTAGAATACAATAATACAAAACAAAGGGTAAATCAGTCATATAATCTCCAGGTCACAAAAAATGTGTGTGTGTATTGTGTGTGCTGAGTAACTCCCCCTACCCCTTCCTCCCATTGCCCCCCAGTGAACTCTGCAGGTACGGATCCCAGATTTTGTGGAATTCCCATTCTCGTCCCCGCAACCGATAAGTCAGTTTATCAAACTGGATCATTTCCTCCACTTTCCTCCGCCAGTCCCCCACTCCCGGTCCTCCCTCCCAGTTCCAACGCCATGCAATCGCTAGCCGCGCGGCCAATAGCAACTTGGCCTCCCGCTGGTGGGTCCACCTACCCCTCCCCCCCGGGGCGCCACCCCCAACACCCACTCCCGGGGCCCTCCCTCCAAATCCCCCCCCCCGGAGACCATGTCCCCACCCCCACTGACCAACCCCACCCGCACCGCTCTCCAAAACTTCTGAATAACCCGGCATCCCCACCACATATGTAGGAAGTCTCCCTGCTCTCCGCACCCCCGCCAACACAACCCCGAGCGCTGTCCTCCCCGCCACGCCAGCCTACTCGGGGTAACATAGGCCCCATGTACTATTTGTACTTGGGTTTGTCTCCAAGAGGCAATTCCCGTGGTCTTGTAAATCGCCCCATAAATCCGCTGTCACTGCCCTTCATCCCAGTCTTCCCCAACCCACTGATGCCACCGCCTCCGGTGCCCCCAAGCGGCTCTCTCCTCCACCTCCGCCGCCTCATCCAACAGCACCCGGTAGATCTTTGCAATCATTCCTTGGTCCTTATTCCCGTGGAACAACGTATCTTCCATGGCAGTACTGGGGCGGCGAACCCAGCGGAGATTCCCACCCGTCTGCAGAAAATGCCGAACCTGAAAGTATTGATAAAAGGGGAGGGGACTCAGCGCCTTACGCTCCAGCTCCCGATGAGACCCTACCTCTCCATGCACCAGACAGTCCCCCAGTGTGACTATCTTATCCTGCAGCCAGGGTGCCGTTCCAAAAGGGAAGATATCCCCTACCCTAGTCCAAGCCGAAACAGAGTTGGGGAACCACTTCCGCCCTTCCCCCTGCTGATACAGTTTCCACATAGCCCCCAGAAAGGGGTGCCCCCTCCCCAGACCCCTCCCACTCGATCCCTCCACGCCACCTAGCCAATGGGTCAGCGACTGAGCCCCCATCAAAGTAGTTTCCAAATCCAACCAAGCTGCCTCCCCCCTTCGCCGATAGTGGTCACGCCAAGCCTTCAGAAGGGCTGCCCGGTGATACCCACCGCAAGGAGGGCAGGCGGACACCCCCACGGTCCTTGGCCAACCGAAGCTGGCTGGTCCGGATCTTAGCCTTCCGCCCCCTCCAAACAAACCGGCGAAGCATGTCCTCCCACCTCCGAAGCATCCCCCCCGGGATCCACACCGGGAGCTGTACAAACAAATACAGAGAAACTTGGGCAGAACACTCATCTTGAAGGCCTCTATCCTCCCCACCCAGCTCAGCTGCAAGTCTTTCCACCCCTCCAGCAGGCGACTAATCTGGCTCCCCAGTGCTTGATAATTCAGTTCGAACAGGCGGCTGGGGTCAGCCGACAGCTGGACCCCCAAGTATTTAAAATGTCCGGGCGCCCATCTAAAGGGAAAGTCCCGGCACTCCTCCTGTCAAAAACCCCCGAGGCCATGTTAATCTTAAAGCCCGATACCGCCGCGAACGCTTCCAGTTCCTCGACCAGTGCCGGAAGAGACTGAACCGGATCTGCCAGAAAGAGCAACGTGTCGTCGGCATAAAGCAAGATCTTATGCTGTCCCGCTCCCACTGGCACCGGCTTTATCGCCGCCCGAGCTCGGACACGAATTGCCAACGCCTCGATGGCGATCGCGAAGAGCAGGGGGGAAAGAGGACACCCCTGTCGCGTCCCCCGGTGTAGACCAAACCAGTCAGAGCCCTGACCATTCACCAAAACCCGGGCCTGTGGGTGCCGATAAAGCACCCGCACTCCGCACACATAACCCTCCCCTAGCCCCATCTTCTCCATCATGGCAAACAAAAATTCCCATTCCACCCTATCAAAAGCCTTCTCGGCATCCAAAGCCACACACATCGCCGGGAGTCGACGTTCCTGGATGTAGTGGAGCAATCCCACTGCCCGCCTCACATTATCCGCAATGGCCCTGCCCTTAATAAACCCCGTCTGATCGGGGTGAATCAAGTCCGGGAGGAGTCCCTCCAGGCGCCCCGCCAATACCCGCACATAGAGCTTCGCATCGCAGTTTATCAAAGCAATGGGCCGGTAATTCTCACAACGTTCCGGGTCCCGCCCCTCTTTAGGGAGGACCACCACATTCGCCTGGGTCATCGACCCCGGTAAACGCTCGCCGCGTAAGAGCCCCGTGAATAACCGCGCCAGAAACGGTGCCATCTCGTCCCGCAGGACCTGGTAAAATTCCGCGGGGTACCCATCCTCTCCGACCGCCTTCCCTCGGGGTAGACGCCGGATTTCCCTCTGCACCTCCCCCACCTCAATTGGCCGCCCCAGCCACTCCGCCTGCTCCTTACTGAGCCGCGGGACCTGAAGCCCCTCCAAGTAATCCCGGATTCGTTCCGAGGTGGCCCCTTCCTGCCCCGTATACAGTTGCTCGTAGAAGCGACGGAAGACTCCACAGATTTCCCTGCTCTCCACCACCCTCCTCCCGGTCTCATCCTTGACTTCCGCCACCACCCGACTCTCCCGCTGGCGGCGCAGCTGCCGCGCGAGAAGCTTCCCAGCCCTATTCCCGCCTTCCATAAAATTTCTCTTGGACGCTCTCATCATCTTCTCCAATGCCTCCACATCCAACCTATTCACCCTCGCACGTAACTGGGCAGCCCGCTCCCCGGCGGCCCTGGACCCCGTCGTACTATGTTCCCCCTGAGCCACTGCCAACTCTCGCAGCCACTCCTGCCGTTGCGCCTCCCTTTCCCGTTTCCGCCTGCTCCCCAGCTGCATCAACATTCCCCTCAGATAGGCCTTCCCACTATCCCAGAGCAGGGCATCCGAAACCTCCCCGTTATCATTCCAAGACAAAAATTCCCGCCAGGCCTTTTTTAGGCCCGCCTGCCCCTCCACCGACTGGATCAAAGTGATATCCCCCCTCCATCCCCCCGGAGGGCCCCTTCCCCCTCCCCCACCCGGGGTCCATTCCCCCGTTACCATCCCGTGGTCTGACAGAAGCACCGGATGTAAATGCACATTCCCCAGAGCCCCCAACTGTCCCCTACGCCCCAAAAGCAGATCAATTCGGGAGTAGCACCCCAGTCGTGATGTAAAACAAGTATAACTTCGGGTCCCAGGGTTCTCCCAACGCCAGAGATCAACCAGTCCCCAGTCTCTCAAGCACTGCCTCAGCTCCCGCCCCTCCCGCCGGTGCTTCACCCGTTGATAATTGGACCGGTCCTCCGGGCCCAGCACGCAATTCATGTCCCCTCCTATCACCCACTCCCCCCGGGCCTGCTTTTCAAATTCCTGCAAAGCCTTCCGGAAAAAGGAGCCTTTCTGCCCGTTAGGGGCGTACAGGTTCAAGAAAGACACCTCTTGCTGATCCACTCTCCCCACCACCCATGCTACCCTGCCCATCTTATCCCCTCCAGAGGTATAGGGCACAAATTTCAACCGTTTATGCACCAGAATCACTACCCCCCGTTTCTTGGAGGTGTAAGGCGCCCCAAACAGCTGCTCATACCCCTGGGCCCGCAGCTTACCCTGCTCCGCCTCCACCAGATGTGTCTCCTGCAGCATGGCCACATCTACCCGGTGTTTCGCCAGCTGCGTGAGAATCCTCTTCCGTTTGATAGGACTGTGGATCCCTCTCACATTAAACGAGGCAATCTTATGTCCCCCCATCCCCCTGGCCTCGTACCCATAGAATCTGCAGAGTCACCCCTCTTGACAGCAGCCCCTCAGCACCCACATCTCGCTGCACACATTCCCCACCACACCAGCCACGTCTCCCTTGCCCCTCACATTTTTGTTGAATACAGACCTCCAATAGCCACCCTCCAGCCATCACCATTCACTCCCCTCCCGCCCCCCGCACCCTTCTACCATATATCCTTTCCCCGCTCCCCGCCACCCCCCTCCCCCATCCTAACACATCATACCCAACAATTATCCCATCAGGAAGTCCATTCAAAGACCTGCGGCGCCAGGCCTCACTCTCCCGAGCAGTTCCGATCTCCGGCCCCACCGCTTCCAGTCGCCAGGTCCTCACCCGGCTCTCGCCCCACAGAGAGACGTGGTGGACTCTTCCGGTTCTGCAGGTGTTTCTCCAATAACTCCTTAGATGCGAAAAATCTGCGTACTCCATTAACCAGCATCGTAATGCGTGCCGGATACCAAATCGCGACTTGCACTCCCCGCGACGCCAGCTGATCTCTCCACCGCAACAGGTCCTTGCGCCTCTTCACCGTCTCCGAGGCCAGATCCGGAAATACATACACAGTCCAAGCTTTATATTGCACACTCTTAGACTTCCGAGCTGCCCGGATCACATGCTCCCGGTCCTGAAACCGCAACAGTTTCACTAGGATAGCACGTGGCTTGTCTCCCTTCTCAGGCCTAGGCCGCAGCTCCCGATGTGCCCGCTCAATCTCAAACTGCGGCGTCGAGGGGGGGTCTGGAAAACAGGTAAGCAGCAAGTCCTGCACGAAAGCAATAGCATTGTCCCCTTCAGCCCCCTCCGGCACGCCGAAGATTCTCAAATTAGAGCGCCGATCTCTATTTTCCATGTCCTCAGTTTTTGCATGCAGCCAGCTAACTTGTTGCTGCAGAGACCGCACCACGCGGTCTGTTGAGGCCTGAGCATCTTCAGCCTGACTCACCCGACTTTCGACCTCTTCCAGCCGCTGCCCCAGCGCTGTAAACTTCTCCTCCAGACGGCCACAGACCCGATCCACTATCTCATCTTTGGATTCGCGTATTTCGCGGAGGATGGCTTCCACATCCACCGTTGGCAACCCTGCGCTTTCCTCACCCTCAGCCATCTCCGTGCTGCTCGGAGAGGCCGGGACCGCCTTCGCGCTGGGGCTCGCTGCCGCCGCCTTCCCGCTCCCGGTTTTGGCCGCATATAAATCTTTAATCGTGGCGCCCGGCTTAAGTTTCATCACCTTGGGCATGATTTCCTATGAGGGGGGCCCACCGGGAGCCGTAATTATCTCTCCGATCAGGGTGCGGGGACGGAGCTCTCCTACGCACGTCTTCTCACCTCCGTGGCTAAACCGGAAGTCCCGAAAACTATCTTTTTAGGATATTATCTCTTTTCTTTAAGAAACTTAGTGTACCATTTATGGGTGAGAATTTTTCCTGATGCGAGCTGCTCTACACAGGAGCGTAAATGGATATTCCTTGCTATGCACCAAGAAACTGTGGCATTAGGTGCAAGTTTTCGATTATGCTATCTGTGCAAATGCTATGTCACATATGCTGGTATTAAGTACATTTTCTCCTCTCCCGAGCAGCTTCGTGCCTTCTTGAACTTTAAGAAGGTTGATGTGGGTGTGGATAGTGGCTAAGGGCAGTGGACGCAATAGAAGTTAGTGTCTGGGGTGTGTGCCTGATACCGTAATTAATGCTTTGTGTTCTTTCCTTAGTATTTAATCCCCATATATTCTTCTCTGCTCCAGCCTCTTATTGTGGTTTAATTTGGGAACACATATTTTCTTTTATTTCTTCTGTTTTGATTTTTTTCCTTTTTGCTCATTATATCTATTATATTCTCGAATTACTGTCGCAAGTTTATACTTGTAATTTTGTTTAAATTGTGATAAATATAAAATTTAAAAAAAAAACTGGGTCTAAGAGGCAGAGCAGCGAGTTGAAGCCCAGGAGGAAGCTTTAGCGTTGGTGGCTTAGTGGGAGGACAAGGTTGAGACCACCTGGACGGAAATGCAAAATAAACTGGAGGACAGAGATTAGAATATGCCGTAACAACGTACGGATTTGTGGTGTCCCTGAGGACAGATATGCTGATGTGGAAGCAGTGGTGCACAAATTCTGTCAAACGGTGCTTCAATGGAGTTTGGGAGGTGCTAATGAGCCGGAAGACATTATGATCAAGTGTATATACCGAGCTCTGGATCGTTTGTGGGTAAATCAACCCAAATCTGGTTCTATGCTTACAACATTATCCAACCAAGGATCATATTCTACGAATGGCCCAGGACATGGGGCATTTGGAGTTCAAGGGCCATAAGATGGAAATTTATGGAGACTAGTCTGGCCTTACTCTACAGAAATAGCAGGAGTTCTGTGAGGTTACAACGCCTCTCCAGCAAGGTGAGCTGCACTTTCGTTGGTTGCATCCCACTGGTCTAGCATTCTCCAAGAATGGAGTGACTTACTGTTGCAAGTCTTTGGAGGATGCAGTAAAGGCACAAAGAGATGGGCCTTGGGTATTTGATGGCACATCAAGCTTATGGCTTCACCTACATCACATCAGCCTCTATCTAAATGGCAGCATGTATCAGTCGGTGTCTCGAATAGCTGAGGGTGTCAGATGCAGGGTATACAATAAAGGCTTCATCGAATTTTGTCATGTAGGTGGTTTGTTGGATGCATGACAAGATTTGCACCCGAATGATAAAGAGCTTATACATATACTAAAGCCTATCCCTGTCAGAGCCAATTTGATTATATTTTGATTTCTTATTTTCTACCACTGAAAATTGAGGCAGCAGACACTGGGCAACTTACAGTGTTGAATCATGTAACATAATAACATAGCATATGATGGCAGATAAAGACCAGTATGGTCCATCTAGTCTGCCCAGTAAGGTAGCAAGAGTGGTCATAACTGCAGCTCAGTGCAGGTCACCCCCTCTATGCTTGTGTTTAGAGTGTACCTACCGCTCCATGCAGGTCAGCCATCCTCTATCTATTGAGTATAAAATATACTTAAGTTGGCTTTGATTTCATCCTCTTGCTATAAAGGGATGCAGTGTATCTGTCCCATGCCATCTTGAATTTCGTCATTGTATTTGCTCCATCACCTCCAACGGGAGGGCATTCCAAGTATCCACCATCCTTTCAGTGAAAAAGTATTTCTTGATGTTGCTTTTAAGTTTACTGCCTTGCAGCTTTATCATATGCCCTCTAGTTTTACAGCTTCCCCTTCTTTGAAAAAGGTTTGTTTATTCATTTATACTCTTAGAGGCCAATTCTGGAGGCGCATGTCTGGGCCATCAGGACATCTTAACTGCCAAGCATTAGACCATTCCTCCAGTGTTTTTAGATCTTTCCTCATGTCGCTCGCCCCCTCAGAAGGTTCCACTCTGTTGCAAATTTGTGTCATCTGCAAAAAGGCAGGCCTTTCCATTCAGTCCCTCTGCAATATCACTCACAAATGCATTAAACAGTATCTGTCCCAGGACCAGTCCCAGGACTACGCGCCTTCCTTTCTTCTGAGAGATTTCCATCTTCCACCACCTTCTGTTACCTATCAGACAACCAATGTCTGATCCACTTCACCGCCCTAGGACCTATCCCCAGGCTGCACAATTTATTGATAAGCCTCCAATGAGGAACAGTTTCACCGGCTTTGTTGAAATCTAGGTATATCATGTGTGTTTTATTTTGATAAAGAGGAAGGGAGGAAAGAAATGTGGCATATGCCTACCGGCTTACATGACGACTCCGAGTTTGCTGAGTATTTGGCGCAGCGCTCGAAGGATCATGCAAGCCATAATGAGGAACATAGGAAAGATCTGCGCCTGTTTTGGGAAACCACAGAGATTTGGTTTTTTGAGGTTTCTCTTTGGCTGGTGTCTGGGCTTTATATTCTCAACCCTGAGCTCGAGTGCAGGTCAATGGGAATCTCTCAGAGGCTTTTGTGCTAGGGAGAGGAATTTGGCAAGGCTGCCCGCTTCTGCTGGGTTTATTTGCGCTATGAATGGAGCCCTTGGCTAGGAAGCTTAACTAGACTGTTGAGGTGAAAGCAGTTAGACAAGAGAGCTGTGGAAATTAAGATGGCTCTCTTTGCAGATGTTGATGTTGCTTGAAGAGCCTCAGAGCTCTCTTCCTCAGGGTTGGAGTTGTTTAAAGACATTTCTGGGCTGAAAGATAACTGAGAAATTGTTAGCATTAGATATTAGTGGGACTATTTCAGCAGCTTGGTGCAGTGAGGGAGGTTGTTTTTCTCTTCAGTGGGTTCCCAAAGCCTTGACTTATTTAAGCTTGAGTATTCCCTGGAATTTATATCTATTTAATAGCTTAAATGTTAGTGTTACAGAAATTGGCTGTGCAGCTAATGGCTTGAGCTAATCTGCCCCTGTTCCTTTGGGGGAAAGGTGCAGGGAGTTAAGATGGTGGTCTTCCCGCTATGGTTGCATATGTTACAATATTTACTGGTGGAGGTTTCAAAAGAGATGTGCTTAAATGGGACCAGATGGTTATGAGGTTTTTATGGTGGCAGCAGAAACCTCTGGTTTCTTTGGTAATCTAAAGTTTAGTAGCCCTGTGGATGGAGGTCTTGGGTTGCCCAATCTCCAGCTTTATAATATTAGTTGCTTGTTACATGCAGTGTAGAACTGGTTTTCTAGGGCGTCATCATTTGCTGATGTAGCACTGGAGGCAAAGTTGGTGTGCCCTCATTCTTTGGCTTATGCTTTGTATACTGCACGCCCTGCGCCTCCAAGAGGGGTGGATCAAGCCTTTGGTTAGGACTACAAGATGGCTTGGAAGTGGGCTCGGAGGAAAATGGGGGTCTCCTCCAATGTTTCTTTTTATTTCCCCCTTGTTGGGAATGACGATTTTTGTTCCAGGAACGGATGCAACCTTGTTTTACCGGTGGAGATCACGGGAGCTTCAATCGGTATGGCAACTTGTGGCACAAGATGGTCCAGGCACATATAGTTTTGCTATTTATTTATTTAACAATTTTTCTATACCGCTTTTCTTGTATTCAAAGTGGTTAACATGGAACAGCAACATTGAACATTATAGAACAGATCATTAAACTTGGAGAGGGAACTTTAAACAATAACTGGGTATATTTATTTAGACAGATTTGTATACCATCTTAACCTTCAATCAAAGTGGTCACATCACAATTGGAGGGTTACATTTAACATCATATTACATAGAACAGTCCAACAACTTGGAGTGATGGGGTTTAACATCTTATTTACATGGGTGGTTGTTACAGGTTGAGGGTGTTATTAGGTGGTAGGAATTGATTTGGGTTATAACTGTTTGTTTTGTTAATGGGGTCATATTTTGAGGTTATGTTTCCTGGCTATGTTGGGGGTCATATATGAGGCTATGTTGCAGGAGTCCTTTTCTCTGGCCCCCAGTGATTTTTATGGGTATATGCAAATTCGATATTACATCAAACACTCATTTAAAGGGTCTGATCCTCTTGCTGGAGGAAGGCAAGTTTGTTAATGAAGAAAGGCATTTATCCCTTGGTTATATGGGCAACTGAATGAAAAGATGAAGCATGGAGTCTGAAGCAGCTATCACGGAGGAGTGGGTGAAGGATAAAGATTATCTTAGTAGAAGTACGTTTGGGGTGTATGAAGTAGTGGAGAGTACGGTTTGGTGTGAGATGCAGTTTAAGTTTTTATACAGGGCTTATATTTCTCCGCATAGAGCTTATCTAATTAGGGTTATTGATATGGTTGTGTGTTCTTAATGCAGGAATGGTCCGGATTCATTTATGCATCGTATTTGGAAATGTGGTGGTATGGCTAATTTTTGGAAGGTGTTTGCTAGTCTCTCTGGCTTACTGTGGAACAAGTTTACATCCCTTCCCAGAGTGTTTATTAAATCAATGGCAGGATTACCCCTGGCCAAGGGATTCCATATTGCATTGGTCTGGAAGGCTTGCTTAGTGACCAAACGTTGTACTGTATTTTCATGGACTGGCCCGGACCCTTCATCACTGGTGTAGTGGAGAATAAAAATACATCTGGCTCCTGCAGATGGATCATTTGACTGCACATTTTGCCAGCTTGCGGAAGTAGTAGTAGTAGTTTCTGGACATTTGGCAGCTGTTTGACGATTTGTCTTCTTGATGCATAAGCGCTCTCATTAATACCCTCGATGTGTGACTGTTTGGCAAGGGGGTGGGAGGGGAGGGAATTATTTCTGTGAAAGCGATTACTGAATTTTCCAACGATCAGTACAAATTAATAAACAAACAGATTTATGCATAAATCTAACCTTTCTACAGGTCCTTGATAAACAACTGATAAGAGATTACATGAGCTGAAGGCGGGGGATAGGCGGAGTAGAGGGTAATAGAGGCAAAGAGAACCCTGTGCCACTTCCACAAATATAAAATTCCAAAAGGAGGGAGTCTCACAAATGCATCTAGAATTTAAAGGGGGAATATGGAAGGAAGATCTGGATCTACAGAGTCTGTACTTCCAGCTTTAACGTGGGAAGGATTTATGAGATAGTGCCAGCGGTACTATGTCAACGGAGAACTAACATACAGAGTTAAGTGGCTACAAGTTGATGTCACCAAAACTGATCTAAGTTAAATTCTGAAACTAACATGCTGACCACAAAGAATGATTGGAATTACGTCTCAAATTAATTTTCCAGTTTTTCTATACTGATACACAGAATATTGTTAGAGGATGTTCTAAGTCACATTATTTGTACTTGTGTTTACAAAATCTGAACAAAACATAAGCTTAAAAAAACAGAAAGGGAACAGAGCAACATTAGGCAATATTTCCTACTTAGATTAACATTGCAACATCTTCATTTCTTTTCCAGTAAAACCACTTGATCTACAATAGTTTCTTCTAATAAATTTGAAGCTGGCATGATGATGAAAAGAGAACATTTCTGTTTATTAAACCTTTGGCACCTTTACCACCACCAAGGCTGGAAATAATGGCGGGAGGAGGGGGGATGATCAAAGACATTTACAGGGTAAATGCTGCTTAGAGGGATCTGCTAGTGCCGCTGACTATCCGCGAGTAACGCTGTTCCACGCCCTGATACTAACCGCGTAGCACTGGGGTGTGTCGTGGCGTTCATGGGTAGAGCGGAGGCGGCGCCTGTCACTAACCACACAGTGACGACACTTAACCGCTGCCTGGTTAGCGACCCGCGGGTAAAGATAGGCGTGGCAAAAGCTGGCTGCTCTTTACCCGTGAGAGCTAACTGGGCAGCGGCTCAATATCACTGCTGCCCAATTAGCTTCTGCGCTGTGCGGCAGACCCAGATGTGGCCCCGGCATTGAATATCCGGGGTTAAGGGTCCGTGGCGACGGCTATGCGCTGTAGAAGTGATAAGCCGCTATCGCTGAATGTTTATTTATTTAACTGGTTTTCTATACTGTTTTACATTGAAAGAAGTAACAGAAATTAGAAAGTTACAATATAACATTGTAGCGTGAACATTTCACTGTTAGCATTAAAGCATAAAAGTAGAACTATTTACATAGTGCGGTGGTGTGATTACATTTATGGGCTGATGGTCGGGTGAGAGTTAGCAATGGTTACGATTTGGTGGTGGAAGGTCTGAACTTAACATCTGTAGTAAACCGGGAGTCCGTGGACGGGATGGAAGGATGATGAAGTGGAGGTTCGTCTGTAATACGTAATGGATTCAAACTTTTCTCTGAAGAGGTGGGTTTTCAGCTTTTGTGTCAACTCCTTAGTGTATTCCTTAGAATATCCCCCACAATGTGACTAGATATCACAGGCTTAATCTCCTACCTCAGTGTCTCCCGAGCAGTATATCCTGAGCCAATTAGTATCGCTTCATCAAACAGTTTGTCCATGCATGGAATGAACTCTGCAATGTAAATAACCATCACACAGATCATTAGTACAGAAAACTCAACTAATTGCAACATTTAAAACACCAAGCATGCTCACCCAGCGTGCGCGTTATGGCAAAAGCCAACCAGCAAATCCCACAAAGCAGCAAAAGAGAGACTCATTCCATTCTACCTACTGCAGCAAGTTTTCAGAAAACACGTTCCCTCAGCAAACACAACTTAAATGTAAAGAAGAGGATACCGTCCAATGCTGAGCAGAATAACCGTTACCAACTCAAAATGAAGCGTTAGTGAACTCTGTTAAAGCCTGCATTACACAGCACAAAGCTGCATGCCGCATATCTTGCCTACTACTGCTATTATTATTATTATTATTATTATTAATCATCCTTTGTATAGCGCTACAAGGCATATGCAGCCATACATAAAAGATGGTCCCTGCTCATCACAGCTTACAATCTAATCAAGAAACTGCATGCGTAACGTGCAAAACTGATGGGGAGCCATTCCCCTGTGTAAACTGTGCTTGCTTTATTTATTAGTATTTAGCTCACGCCTTTCCTGGTGTGAGTAAGTTCAAAGCGAGAAAACATCCAGGTACAGTAAGCATGTCCCTGTCCCCAGAGGGCTTACATTCTAAGTCTGTACCTGAGGCAGTGGAGGGCTAAGTGACTTGCCACAAGGAATAGGCACCCTGGTCCTTCTGGCTCCAGGCTGTTGCCCTAACGACCAGGCTACTCCTCCACACCTCACTTTATATCTGTGAGAATGAGCTCTTCGATTATTGCCCACTCTCAATGCAGTTAAAGTACGCACATTGATAATGCACATACTTTTACCTGAGCTGTTTTGTTTGGGGGCATTTCAGAGGGCATAGTTTTGTTGGAGAAGGAACAGTGCATATAGCTTTGTACAATCAGAGCTACAGATATTGTTTCCAATGGAAAATTACTCACAGAGAAAGCAGGCACAACATTGCACGGGGACAATAATTCAAAGCATTACCACCCCTACACGGAGCGGTGGGTACACCCCTAAACAAAGGCATGGGGAGAGGTGACCTGCACGTGCACCTACTCTTGCCGCTTGCTGGGCAGACTAGATGGACCATACTGGTCTTTATCTGCCATTATATACTATGTTACTATGTTACGTTACACACGCAGTTTGGTTTTATTTGTACAATCCCTGTTGGTAAAAACTAGCCACAGGGTTTGAAGTTACACAGGTAGTTTATCTTCCCCAAAATGTGCTCACTGGAGCCAGGTGCCCTTTAAGACCATTGAAGAGTCTGCAAGAGATATATCTCCCAGTCTAAGACAATAAGGGACCTTTTCACCTCTTGGCCTGTTCTTCATGCAGACTTACAATGTTCCAAATTGCTTCAAGTATGATAAAAAGGAGAATTCGCTGCCTTAAAAGAACCACTTGCTTTCTGGTACTAATAATAATGAATGCCAATAGCAAACTGCTACCTCCCCGCATGCACTTTTCGGAAACTTTGGAGAATCGGGACAGTAAGGGTTTTCATTTTTCATAAGCTGCCCGACTAGATATAAAAATTCACAGCTTCACCAACTTTGTAATGATCTTATAAGCATTTATACTAACAAAGTCAGATTAATACATTCAATGGGTTATTGGGGCAATTTTCAAACAGATTTGCACAGGTAAATGGGTTTTACATGTTTTTCCCCTCTATACAGGGAAATGGGTGTCACAGAGGGCAGGCCCTGTGAACTATTTTACCATTAAATCCGTGCACACCAAGGACAGGGCCAGTGGACTATTTTGTTAAAATCCTTGTGTGTGAAGGGTGGGCCCCAGTGAACGATTTCACTGTTAAATCCTTGCACATTATTTATCCTGTGTACTTTGCACCCGCAAAGAATGTGGAATACAGAATCCCTGAAACACCAGCCACCATGAGATTTTCAATTTGAAACTCCATAGGGAGTTGTCCCTTTCAAAACTGGCTTGTGGCATACTAGGGAGTATAAACATGACTTTCCTCATCCTTTAGTTACACATTTGGTTAGATCCTAAGAAGACTGGTATACCAGAGTTCCATTAAGCCCGTACACAGTGTTCTACAAGCCTGGATATAGGCTCCTACAAGGCAATGAAGACTAACACTTACGGCTCCGTAAGTCTGTAGTTAGAATGTGTTTTGCAGCAATGAGAAGCTCCTTCCGGAGGTGTGCAGTCTCTGCCGGACAGTTTGAAAGCAACTGTAACATCCCTTTAACCATCTGCTGGGAATGCTTCGCCACAAGCTCCTGAAACAAGAAGCAGAACAAACCATATATCTGCCGTAAAGGAAGGGATATTCAGCAGGACGCCCTGGAGACCTCCTCCGCCAATAGGGCTCGACTGGAAGGCACCCCTCAGGACAGCTGCCAGAAGCCCAGGATCCTCACTGCACCAGGCACATGACCACCATCCACTGGAGATAGAGAAAAACTGGAAGATGCCGCTAGCTGCACCGTAGTGAAGTTGTCACTGAAGCTTTACAGTCTTTCTCTGTCTCCATCATCTGCTGGCAGGGGGGCACAATCTATTTGTCTGGACTGGTTTAGCGGGAGACTCTGGAATTGGATTTTAAATTTAGTGACTACACTTTTCCAAAATCCAAGCTCAAGGCAAGTTGAATTCAGGTGCACAAGTAATTTTCCTGCTCAAGTGGGTTTATAATCTGAGCGATCTCCTCCTTATACCTGCTCCGCCAATTAGACTTCAAATAATATTGCTATGGTTTCTGTAATCTGAAGATAAAGGTAAAGCCACTACAGAAAATCAAGCTGGTTGCCTACCTGGTAAATCCTTATAATGTAAGCCAAAAATGACAGGGTTTTAATTTGAGCGGCGATGAAGTCTGCATATAATTCCTTGTTGTAAAGTTTATGTTGCCTGCAATTTAATTGAAAGGGAAGTCACGGCTTTCATCCATCCCAGTCTACTCAGCAGGATATGCACCACACTTATCCCAAGACATTTATTAGTTGCCTAATGGCCAAGGAAGGTGAAATTTAATCTTACTTGCTAATTTCCTTTCCTTGAGTCTTACCAGACCAGTCCAGACAAGTGGATTCAGGCTCCTCTGCTAGTAGATGCAGACAGAGAAAACATTTTTGTCTGGCAGGGAAGCCTAAGCCCGCTTGTCTGAACTAGTCTGGTAAGGATAAGGAAAAACAATTTCTCCTTTGTATGTTTGTGTCCGATTTTATAAAATTATTTGCAGCTTAATGAGCTTAGAATTAAGGAGTAGGACACATGGCAAAGCATCAAGGTCATTCTCAAAACCCTGATGCTCCGGCCTCTGCTAATGAAATTACAGAACAACCTCTCTCATCCTCCAAACGACTCACTTCTCCCTGCAACCATCCCCACCCAGATCCTCACAGGCACAAAGCAGTGTTGCACTCATTACAGAGTGGGTGGGTGGGCAGCTGAGGTCTTGGTTTGCTGTCAGGTCTGTCCAATTGTTTGATTTAAGATGTTAATGCCCACAGACAAGGCTAAAGAGCAGAGGGAAGGAGTGGTTTCTTCCCCAGAAAAAAGAGATTATGTCCCTAAAGCAAATAATCAGGTTCTTGTTTAGCCGTTATTTGGTGCCCTGGGCAATTGCCTATGCCATGACTTGGGCCTGCTCTCTATATATTTTTGAAAGTTAATTTGTTGTTTATGCATTTGGACCCTGTCAATAAATGCAACCAAACTTGGCAGGGGATATCTTTTGGTCCCAAGATCACAGGCCACTTTTTGAGCCAAAATGTCCCGTCTTCTCCAACTTCAAACTGAGACTCTCTCTTTCACAGAAATGCACACCCACACTATCTATTTCTCTCTCTCTCTCTCTCTCTGAGACACATGCCCACTCTCTTTGATTCTCCATCAACAGAGCTCTAAAGATAGTCACTTAAGGTAACAGGTATTAACCTAAAAATTCCTTTCTTTTCATGTGGCAACTTAATGCAGCATGCTGAAGCGCCGGGCATGCAAAAAAGCTGCATCTGTTCACCTCTAACTCTAAGACAAAGCACTCTGCATATCTTGATGCTTTCAATAACCATCTGATTGACTTTGCCATTTTATAATATATCAACCATTAAATATTGCATTCCCTGAGCTCATCTGGGAATAAGCACCCAGGAATGGATCTTCCCATGCTGGCCACCATCGACTTCAGGATACTGGGCTTGATGGACTCATTGGTCATATCCAGCATTGGCACTTCTTTTGCTCTTATCTAGTCAGATGAAGCACATTAGCATAACACGTGCTTACAAAGCTGCACCCATATATGCAACTATCAAACTTTTAGAAAATGGAAAGCAGAATGAACTTACCTGGCATTTGGAGATACCTGTATTATAATAGTGTTCATGATTAAGGGCACAAATTCGGCTACCACATTATGAATGTTCAGTTTGTAAAGCTGGGATAAAAGATGACAAAAACAAGCAAGCTTAAGAAACATCACACTAAAACCACCTTTTTTCACTTCTATCTGAGCATCACCTCTTTCAAAATAAAATAACCAAGACTTGTAAAAAAATAAAATAAAACACTCAGAAATCATACGAATGAAGATTTCAGATAAAATGAAATATGATGAATCAGAAATTAAGAATTAAATCAGCTGCTCTTGGTTTGCACAGATTTTGTTCTACTGCCTTTAGGGAGAAATACCACCAACCTGGTACATAAGCACTACAATAATGGGCAGTTTCAGCCAGCACTTTCAAGGACAGGGAGCCCCGAGGGATTATAGAATGCTGCAATAGAAAACACCCATAAAATAAGCACTTTAGAAATGACTCTTTGAAGTTCTAATGAGAAAGACATTGCTCCTTTCTAATTATATAATAAGCAACATTCCATCTAAATAGCTCACTGATACAGGGCTACTGTATATATACAGAAATAAAAATACTACCTTTTCCAAAAGAATGTTCACAAAATACTTTAACATAATTAATATTAGTATAAAAAATTGTAAGAGCCGCAAACTGAGTGTCTACGTTTGGATTCGAAACGTGCATGTCGTGATTCTGGGATTCGCTTTTTCTGATTTCAATTGGGCTTTATTGGAACACATTCCTGTCCAGAGCATCTACTTTTTACAAGATTGCAGTAAAAAAGGAGGTGAAATACTTAGGCATCATACTGGATCAGACTCTCAGTATGGAATCCCACATCAAAAATACTGCCACAAAAATACATTATAAACTGAAACTTCTGAAACAGTTCCGCCCTCTGATCCATCTACATGACTTCAAATCTGTTATACAATCAATCACTCCTCACTGACTTCGCAAACTCCATTTTACAGGGACTATCAAAACAAACTCTCAGAAGGTTGCAGTTAGCCCAAAATGTGACAGCCCGCTGAATTTTAAACATAAGATCCATAGAACATATTACTCCCATATTGTTGGAACTACACTGACTACCTATCCATAGCCACATTAGCTACAAAATACTTCTTACCACCTACAAAATAATCCACAACATAGCGCCATCCTTCCTGAACACATTAATCACTATCGAAACGTCAAACAGAAGCCAAAGAAGCAAGTACAAACAGAAACTCGAAATATCAAAGGACTTCAGAAAAGCCAAAAAATTAACAAATAAAAAATCATTTTCACATGCTGCCCCAACCCTCTGGAATGAGCTCCCTGAGGATATCAGAGTACAAAACAACATCAAAACTTTCCGTAAAAAACTTAAAAACATTCCTATTTACCTCTCACTATGGTGTACAAGCAAACTATGACACACAAGCTGACTCCAACAAAGCATCCTCACACAACAGGACAAATAGAGAGCCAAATATATGATGGAAATATATTAGCGATATCCTGTTAGAAATACTCAAAACATCTGTACTGAGCATACATTGTATATAGTTAAAGGTTACGTGTTCCCTGTTTGTTTTTTGTTTTCAACAATGTAAATAGTTTCATATTGTTCCATGTAACTGAATAAGACTATGTTTTGGTGTATTATTCAGAACTTTGTTTCTTGTAAACCGCGCTTGATCACGTGGAAAGCACGGTATAAAAATGTTCGTTAATTAAATAAAAATAAATAAGTGTGGTTCTTTGAGCTTTTTCCTGAAAAAATGGATGTAGTCAGCATTCGAGAGGGATAAATCTTTTTCTCCTGCTGTTCCATCTGACAAAAATTTGTTCTCATATAGATTTTGGGAGTTTCTGCTTTATTGGTGATTTTTTCTAGTAGCAAACTGAATCACAGCATCAATAAAGATCCACCCCTACAAAAAAGTGCTTTGCTACAACATTCATGTTCTTACTTCCTTTATTTCCAAATGATCCAATAAAGAGCATTCAGTAGAACAAGGTTTTCCCATATTTTTCAAGCTCAAGGCAAACCTACATTAACAAAAATGTTGTGTGGCACACCCCATCAGGTCTGATGGCACACTGCTTGCGATATACTGCCATGGACTCCTTCCCAGCACTATCTAAGACCTTATCTAGGTGGCGCTTGAGGTCCATTACCTTCGCACCAGGCGGGCATGTTACCAGGCGATCCTCACGTCCACCAGCCACCCAGCTATCTACATGCCTAATGATCAAATCACCAACTATAACGGCTGTCCTAACCCTTCCCTCATGGCAACATGGCCCTGGAGAAACTTCCTCGGTGCGAGAGGGTTTTACATCAACTAGGACCTGTCCTCCAGGTAATGTAAAACCCTCTCGCATTGACATGAATAAAATACAGTCTCTAAAATGCTTGTATGCAAATGCTAGAAGTCTAAAAAATAAGATGGGAGAGTTAGAATAAATAGCACTAAATGAGAGGTTAGATATGATTGGAATATCAGAGACATGGTGGAAGGAGGACAACCAGTGGGACACTGTGATACCTGGGTACAAACTATATCGTAATGATAGAGCTGATCAAATTGGTGGAGGGGTTGCACTCTATGTTAGAGAGGGCATTGAGTCAGAAAGGATTAAAGTTTTTCAGGAAACAAAATTTGCTGTAGAATCTCTATGGATTGAAATTCCATGTAAAAAGGGGAAGGCGATGGTAGTGGGGGTGTACTATCGACCGCCTAGCCAGAATGAACAAATGGATGATGAAATGCTCAAAGAAATCAAGGAAGCTAACAAAAGTTACAGCGCAGTAATAATAATGGGTGATTTCAATTACCCGGTATCGACTGGGTCAGTGTCACGGCAGGACATGCTAGGGAGATAAAGTTCCTAGATGAAATAAATGACTGCTTCTTGGAGCAGCTGGTTCATGAATCGACCATATTAGACCTAGTCCTTAGTGGAACACCAGATCTAGTGCAAGAAATAAGGGTGTTGGGGCCACTTGGCAATAGTGATCATAGCATGATCGCATTTGATTTAATTAGTGGAGGAGGGATAGTAAGGAAATCCACAGTACTACCTTTTAACTTTCGAAAGGGAGACTATGACAAAATGAGGAAAATAGTTAAGAAAAAACTAAAAGGAGCAGTTGCAAAGGTTAAAGACTTACATTAGGCTTGGGTGTTGTTGAAAAATACTATCTTGGAAGCCCAGATCAGCTGTATTCCATGCTTTAAGAATGGAAGGAAGTCCAAAAAACTGTCAGCATGGTTTAAAGGTGAGGTCAGAGAGGGAAGCACGTGATGCGGTGAGCTCAGCGGACGTTCTCTGCTTGGGCTCCGGTCTCCTCCGACCTGAATAGGGCCATTAATGCCGGTCTGAGAGCTGTTTTACCATACAAATAATAAGTGCCGAGAGAGGAAAGACGCCCAAGGCTGATTCAGTAGCTGGAGAGGCGCTGCGGAGATGGCAGCAACAGTTAAAGCTGCGAGGAAGGAGAAAGAGCGTGGAGCCCCGATACCTAAAATGGCGGATGCAGTGGGCATGCCGAAGTCGCCGACCTCCCCGGCCTTTTTGGAAGAGGTATCTGCGGCGGTGGCTGATGCTCTGGCGGTGCAATTTACCGCCCTGCATGACAAAATGGATCATCTACACACTTCCTTTGGGGCCTTGGGCAGCCGCCTGCAAGAAGCTGAAACCCGCATTGGGGCGACGGAGGATAGCCTCACTTCTTTGACCAGCGAACTGACGACGGTGAAATCTCAACTTCAGTTATATGATGCCAAAATTGACGATTTGGAAAATCGTTCGCGGCGCAACAATCTGCAACTGATGGGCATTCCTGACTCGATTGCCGATAGAGATTTAAAGACCTCCTTGGAGACTTTACTCCCCCAGCTTTTTGAGGGCCTTGAAGATGGCGGAAAGCTGCTAATAGAACGAGCGCACCGCGTGGGAAGCAGGCAACCTCGGGAACACAGACCGCGGGTAGTGCTAGCTAAATTCCTGTACTTCCCTCAAAAAGAGGCTATTTTGCGGGCGGCAAGGCAGAAGGGAGTGCTGGTGCATGAAAACTTGAAGCTGCGGGTGGCCCAGGACTATTCTGCTGCCCTAAGTCAGAGGCGCAGAGCTTATGCTCCTCTTTGCCAGCGTCTGCTTGAAGCGAAGATTAAATTCTCAGTGCAGTATCCCTCCAGACTGCATGTTTTTCATGAGGGAGCCCACCAGACTTTTGATTCAGCGGCTGATGCCCGACCCTACATCGAACAGCTTGTGGGAGAGGAACGAACACCTCCGTCTCCTAAACAGCAGTCCTGAGGCACCTAGAACTCTTACCCTACCTGGGGGAATTGGTGCGGACTTTGGGTGATAGCTGACTGCATAGGATTGAGACGGGAGGGGGTGGGTTAGGGCTGCTCTTACTCGGACTGTGGGGGTTTTTTTTACCCCCTGATGGCCATTTTGAGTAAGTGTGCCAGACCTACATATTAGGCCTTGTGGAGAGGTATGTGCGGTGTATATTATGGACAAGCACGTGGCTGAGGTCCGGATGGAGTACGACCCATACCCTCCCGATCTGTTTTCAGGGAGCTGAGTCTGCTACGGTAGGAGTGAGCTACGGGGGAGGGGGTTGAATGTGTGTAGTAGTTGGAGGAGGAAAAAAAAAACAATTTGCGTGCGAGGTTGTGTGTGTGGCGAATGGAGTGTGCTACTGTGTGGGATTGGTCTCTGAGTGGGGGGGTCGTTTTATAGGGAAGAGTGGTCTATGTTTGGTGGGAAGGGTCTGTCTGGGCTTAGCGGGGCTTTATTCCTGTTTGTATGGGGTAACTGAGCTGCAGCTCTGTTGGCTGTGTTTTCCCCCTCTGTAATCTCTGGGCGCCTTGTGGCATTCACGCTGTGGTCCTTGGGGGACAATGTTTTAGTTTCTGTTCTGTGGGCAAATCGTACTGTTAGTGACTGTTGCTCTGGTTTCTATTGTGCTTTTGCGGGAGCCACACGTCCGGACGGTGTGCTGGATGTGATTCCACGCACCAGCTGGGGTGGTCACGCATGGGAACCTTGGGTAAGTCCTCCTCCCTATGGTGACACGCAGTGTGTGGTGTGCCGGCAGGAGGTTGGATCCTTGGCCTGGGGCTGGTTGACCTTATGCCTCGAATGCTGGCAGGAGGGGGGGGGTGTAGCTGTTGGGGAGTGGAGTGGGCTTCCCTGGGTGGCTAGCGATGATACAGGGTATACCTGGGGCCATTTAGATATAGGAGGTACTTGATGGGCTGTAGTATCTTGATGCATTTTTGTACAGAGAAATTGTTTTTTTTTTCTGTTGGCAGAGACTGTGTCTGCTCCCTTTCGTAACAATCTTGTAATGGGAAGAAGAACTGTTTATGGGGGCAACTGCTGTACAGAACGCAGGCGCGCGGTGGAGGGTGTCTATATAATTTGCTAAGGTCTGGGGGAGACCGATCGCATTGCAGCTTGTCTCTACCTATTAGAGGTGGGGATGCAGCGAAATGTGGAGAGGGTGGAGAGGAGGGGGGGATGGGGAATGGGAGGGAGTGTGGGAGGGGGGGAGGGTTTTGGTTGCATCCCACCGGGAGACCCCTGGTATAGTGGGATCCAACTACATGCTGGCAGGGGGGAATTCCAGGCTGGGGGGGTTCCTCCTGGGATATGGTTGACTATTTTTCTGCGTTATTGGGGGGATATTATTCCAGACTGAAGATAATTTCATGGAACGTCTGTGGACTTGGGAGCCCGATTAAGCGAACAAAAGTTTTGCAGGCCTTAGCGAGGCAAAAAGCTGACATTGCCTTACTTCAAGAAACCCACCAGACTGCTGAGGAGCATGCAAAATTGTGTAGAACCTGGGTAGGGCAGATTTGGGGGGCGCCAGCCATGAGTAAGAAAGGGGGGGTGGCCCTATTGATACATAAGAGCGTACGCTTTGAGGCTGTGAAGGAAATAATTGATCCAACGGGGAGATTTCTACTGTTACAGGGCAACCTGGAGGGCCGATCTGTCATCCTGGGCAATATTTATAGCCCTAATGTGCTGGAGCGTGCTTTTTACTCCAGATTGGCCTCCCAGGTGGAACAGCTTCCAGAGCTCCCGTTGATCTGGGGGGGGGGGATCTTAACGGAGTGATGGACGTGGAGATGGATACGTCTCGGGGCGCGGGGACTAGGGAAAGGGCCCAGGCGGCCCGGGCTTTAAATGGTCTACGAACGCGACTGGGGTTGGTGGACCCGTGGAGACTATTGCACCCCGCTGAAAAAGATTATACGCACCACTCCCGAGCGTACAGTTCTAGTGCCCGAATCGACTACTTGTTGATTTCGCAAGGGTTGTTTGCTTTGGCGGATGATGCGCAGATTGGTCCTGCGGAAATTTCTGACCATGCCTTGGTCTGGCTTCAATTGCGCTGGGGCGTTGCTCGCACTGCGACGAGACTGTGGAGGTTCCCCTTGGAACTTTATAGGGACTCTCAGTTTCGACGGTTTCTGCAGCAGCGCTGGCGCGAGTTCGAGGCGGACCATAGTGGGCATCGTGAGGACCCCGAGTTGGTTTGGGAGACGGCAAAAGTTGTCCTGCGCGGGGATATTATTGAATTTTTGGCGAGAAAGCGTAGACTCATGGCGGAACGTATTATTCGATTGGAACGCTTAGTTACTCAACAGCGGCGGCGATGGGCGGCTAATCCGAGTGTGTTTTTGAAGAAGCAGGTTTGGGAGACGCAGACGACCCTGAACGATCTACTACATCAGAGGGCCAAAAAATCAGTTCTGTATTATCGATTCCAGCTTTATTGCCATGGCGACAAGCCTGGGAGGTTACTGGCTCGCTGCTTGCGTGGCTCTCGGAACTCTAGGCTGGTGGATGCGCTTAGAGATGATAAGGGGGTCCTTCACAAGGAGAGCCCGGAGATAGCTCGGGTGTTCCGTTCGTTTTTTCGGAGACTTTATACAGCAGAACCGGGCTCTTCTGTGCAGATGTCCGAATACTTGGAGGGCCTGAGCTTGCCTCAATTGACTGTCCAGCAACGGGAGGAATTGGATCAGCCGATCTCTGTACAAGAGGTGCAAACTGTTATTGCTAAAGCGAGATGTTATAAAACCCCGGGTGCGGACGGGTTAGGGGCTGAATTTTACAAGATCCTGCTTGAGTTGGTATCACCGTTGCTGACGGACGTTCACATTAGGAGGTCAGAGCAGGGAACCTTTCATTGGGGAAGTAACTTGGCTCATGTGATACTTATTCCTAAACCTGGGAAGGATTTGTTGCGTGCTGAATCTTATCGCCCTATTTCTCTCCTCAACTTCGATTTGATAATACTGGCGAAGATCCTTGCGGACCGCCTGGCGACTGTACTGGGGCATTTGGTTCATGACTCCCAGGTAGGCTTTGTGAGAGAGCGGTATGCCGTTCGCAATCTCCGGAAGATTTTAGCTTCCCTGGAGTGGGTACAGAGCAGTCGTCTCCCTTCTTTGTTAATCAGTTTCGATGCAGAGAAAGCTTTTGACAGGGTGGATTGGCAGTATTTATGGCGCCTGTTGCCTTGCTATGGGATTGGGAGCTCTTTTTGTGCCATGGTTCGCAGTCTCTACTTTGACCCGATTGCGGCAATTTGCTGTAATGGGGTGCTTTCGGAGACCTTCCCCTTACATCGGGGGACTAGGCAGGGCTGCCCCCTTTCCCCGCTACTGTTCGTCCTCTCTTTGGACCCATTCATAGGCAGGTGGAGTTGTCACGGGAAATACAGGGGGTGCATATTCGATCTACGGCCTTTAAGATCTCGGCCTTTGCCGACGATCTCCTCGTGCATTTGCTCAGACCACAGGAATCGCTCTCCAGGCTAATGCGGGAGTTTGAGACGTTTGGTCAGTTTGCCGGGTTAAAAATTAATCGGGCTAAATCCGAGGCCCTTGACGTTTTGGGAGGTGTGCGGGATAATTGGCGGCGCACCTTTCCCCTCCGATGGGCGGTACACCATTTCAAATATCTTGGTATTTTGCTGACTGGTCAGCCCTCTCAGTTGTATGGTTGTAATCTTGACAGAATTCTGAGGGGTCTGCATGACCAGTTGCACGCTTGGCGACCGCTCCAGTTGTCCTTGTCTGGAAGAATCGCAGCGATCAAATTAGTTGTTTTACCAAGGATTCTTTTTTTTTTTTTTTTTTTTGAAACTTTTATTTTCATTTTGCAACAAACAAAAGAAACAACACACCAAAGGAGACAAAACAAGTATACAATAAAGAAAAGTAAACCCAATTACCCCCCACCCCCACGCTTCTTCTCTAGCTGATTATGTCAGCATGTGAGCGCTTCCAAACAACAGTGATTGTACATCAAAACAATCAAAAGAGTATCTGCGATACAGAATAATCATGAGACAAAGATATATATAAATTTAGACAGTCAGATGAGAGCATTGAGCAGAATGTACATAGTCATTGAGCATCTTCCATTTAGACCGATGATGAGGAGTCTGAATGGGGGAAGCAAACATACGAGGTATTTGTTCATATTTACTGTAGAGACAGACATGATTCCACCATTCATTGGGGCTCAATTCGGAGCTATTTTTCCAGTATTTCGTAATGAGGGAAATAGCAATGCCTAGCATAAAGTCCAAAAGGAAGTAAGCCGTCTTTGGAAGAGAGGGGATCCCCGCAGCTGAGCGAAGTCCCACTATCCTCCAAGAAAGGGGCTCTTGAAAGTGCAAAATAGACTGGATACGACCCCAGACCCGACTCCAGTAATACTGTAGTGCGGGACATTCATACATAACATGAGGTAGTGAACCAATGGCCGCATGACATGTCCAACAATTATTGCCCTGAGTAGTGTTCCATTTGGCTAATCTGTCAGGAGTGTAAAAACACCGGTGGGCTAGAAAGAAGAGTGTCTGAGTGAGTGAGGCGGATCGGGAGACCCGTGTCACTCTACTCCAGACAAGGCTCCATTGCTCCGGGGTCAAGGTCACATGCAATTCTCTCTCCCATGCTTTCTGCGCTATAGGGGTATCCCTAGTTATAGCATTACATAAGGTTTTGTAAAAATTGGATGCTACACCCGGTGAACTACCGATAGATCGGATAGTCTCCAACCAACCTTGTGTAGGGGAGGCCGATGGCGGGAGCACCTTAGCACTCCTAAGGCAATGCTGAAGTTGCACCAACTGAAAGTAGTGTTTCGCTGGGAGACCAAATTCAATTTGCAATTCACTAAAAGTTTTCCAGCGACCTTCATGGAACAACTGACTAGGAATCCAAATGCCCCTAGTGTACCAGGGGCTCCACGCCATCGGCTTATTTTGTATTCGAAATCGAGGGTTGTACCAAAGTGGGAGCTTGTCTAACGGACAGAGTCGGGAGTCTAAAGATTGCATGAGATTATTAAAGGCACCTAAGGTGTCTAAAAGCATTGGTGGAAAGTGGGAGTCTGATGGGAGAGTCATACCAGGGAGAAAAGTAAGAGGAATCGGTTTGCAAAGGTCCTCTTCTATGTCTAGCCACACAGGTCTACTCGGTACTGGATCTTCCAGCCAACGAGCACCTTGTTTGAGAAGAAAAGATTGATGATACTTCAGGAAATCAGGGAATCTGACACCCCCATTTTCCTTATCTGCTTGCAGCTTATGTTTCGCTATCCTAGGTGTCTTATTTTGCCACAAGTATCTAGTCAGAAGGCCCTCGATATCTTTATATATACGTCGAGGGAAGAGACAGGGCACCATTTCTAAGATATAATTCACTTTCGGAACAATCATCATTTTTATGGTTTCTAATCGACCCCACCAGGTAAGCGTTAAAGGAGTCCAGCGGTGAGTAAGCGCCCGGACTTTAGAGGTTAAGTCTTTGGCATTGAAGGAGATAGTGTCTTCCAAAGGAGAACAATAGTGAACCCCAAGGTATTTGACCATGCGAGGTTGCCATAAAAAGGGGAAGGATTGCATATCTGCCTGATGAAGCAGAGGATTTAATGGAAAAGGCTACCGACTTGGTCCAATTTATCTTATAACCGGACAGTTGTGAGTATTTACCAATTTGCTCTAGGACAGCCGGTACTGAGTCTATTGAGACAAAAAGCATAAGATCATCAGCATACGCTGAAATTTTGATTTCCCTATGGGTGAAGGGGACTCCATGAATCTCCTCCGATTGCCGGATTAGTAAAGCCAAGGGTTCGAGTGCAAGATCGAAGAGGAGTGGAGACAGTGGGCATCCCTGGCGAGTGCCGCGTTGAAGGGGAAAAGGCTGAGACTTTAAAGCATTTGCACATATACTGGCTGTAGGCTGAGCGTACATGGTGCGAAGACAACGGAGAAAACCTTCCCCGAATCCGTACCAGCGGAGGACTGCAAACAGGAAGGGCCACTCTAAACGATCAAAGGCCTTCTCAGCATCAAGTGAGAGGCCAACAAATGGGCGATCAAGATTAACTGCGGTAGTCAATACATGGCATAGAGTCCGAGCATTGTCAGCAGTTGATCTACCAGGAATGAAACCGCATTGATCTGGGTGTATTAAGGTAGGCATCCTATCCGAGAGCCGGGTAGAGAGAATGGTGGCAAAGATTTTATAGTCCGCGTTTAGGAGGGAAATTGGACGATAATTAGCTGTTAGTTGCGGGTCTCTCCCCTCTTTCTCAAAAACTACTACATTCGCCATTGAAAAGGACCCAGAAGGAGAACCCTCCTCGGCCAGAGCAGAAAAATAAATTTTCAAAACTGGAGCTAAATCAGCGTGAAAGGTTTTGTAGAATTCAGCGGGGAGACCGTCTGGGCCTGCGGCTCGACCTGAGGCACATTTCTTAATAGCAGAATGAATTTCTGAGACAGTAAATGGTGTGTCCAAGGCCACTCTATCTTCGTCAGATAGGGTCGGTCTTTGTACTCCTGAAAGTAAGCGTTCAAATACATCTGGCTCAAAATCACATTCAGATTGATAAAGCCGAGTATAAAAGTCACAAAAGAGTTCTAAGATTTCGGTATCTTTAGTGACCAAGCCCCCCCCCCCGACGGATTACGGAGGGCGGTAACACGCTTGGCTTCTTTTCGACCTTTTAGGGCATTTGCTAATAATTTGCCAGCACGATTATTTTCCCGATAATATAGCCCTTGTTGTGATTCAATATTTTTAACAGCAGCAGTGTGCAAAAGCTGATTGTATTCAAAACGCAAGCGTTGTAAACGGAGTAAAATACATGGGTCAGTACGGGACGTGAGGAGCCGCTCCCCAGCTTGTATCTGCTGCTCTAGAGTCAGTAAATGCTGCTTTCTTTGTTTCCCCTGCCGAATTTGATAGCTAGTTATAGTGGCACGGATAGATGCTTTAAAACCCTCCCACCAAGCCCAGCCCGCTGTGTCATGGGGTGAATTAAAATGAAAATAATCTTGGATAGCGGCCTTTATATCAACCTGAAAATCTTTTTGACCCAGTAGGGATCTATCAAAAAACCAAGCTCGGGGAGAATCGTCCCGCACAGTGACACGTAATGATAAAGATATGGCAGCATGATCTGAAATATGGAGAGGATGAGTCCTAGTCGTGTCTACTTGAGAAATCAGTGCTTTGGAAATGAGAAAGAAATCTATTCTAGATTGGGAGTGATGGGGGGCAGAAAAGAAAGTGAACTCTAAGTCGGAGGGGTGAAGCAGCCTCCATATATCTACCAGCGCAAGATCTTGCATCAGAGCTGTAAGGGTAGCAAGACTCTTGGGTGGACTACTCGTTCTTGGCGGCTGTCTATCTATCAGAGGGTCTAACACTTGATTAAAGTCACCACCAAGTATTAATGGAGTATTGGCAGAGGCCTGTGCCAACTGCGCAATACTTGCATAGTAAGCAGGGTTGTCCACATTCGGGGCATAAATGCAAATACATGTAAATTCACTATCTCCAACCTTGAGATGTACTCGGGCCCATCTACCCTCCTTGTCAGCGCTAGTATCAATTACAGTAGCTTGCAAAGATTTCTTAACCAGAATGGCTACCCCGCACCGTTTGGAAACGGCGGGAGAGAATAGGCAGCCACCATGTAAGGCTTAACATTGAGTTTCAGTGTTTCAGCAGAGTTTAAGTGTGTTTCCTGAAGAAACGCTAAATCAGCATGCTCATGGCTAAGATAGCTAAGGATTTTCTTTCTTTTGATTGGACTATTAATGCCCTTTACGTTGAGTGATAAAATTTTACATAAAGCCATTCAGACAAGTTAAAAATTCTGAGCATGATAGCGCACCTAATTTCACAATGTCCCTCATATTGACTGTAACAGGCTGTACATATGGCATAAAAGAAAATAAGCTTAGATAATACAATGAAGCGCCCCACATTAAAAAAGAAAAACCGCAGCGCGGTAGAGAAGAAGCAGCAAAACCCCAAAAATTACTGGCGACCATGTGTCTGCGGGGAGAAGCCCCAGAGAAGGCCGAAATTGAAAAACACATAACCTGTAGGACTGTGCGTGCTCCGAATCCGACCGAGGCACACATCATGGAGGGAGAGGAGACCACAAAACAAGAGTCATAGAAAGAAAGAAAGAAAGTCCAGGAAGTCTCTGTGCTTGACTATGACCGCCGCATCGGGCCCTTCAAAATGGCGGACAGAGCCGGCGAATAAAAGTCCACGTCGTTGAATTAGCGCATCTGCTCTGCTTCTTTGGAGTCTAAAAATGTTGATAGTAGTAGATCAGGATCTTCGAATGTCCTGGTTTGGTTGTGAAGAGTCACTCGGAGCTTCGCGGGATACAACAGGCCAAAGCGAGCCTGTAGCTGTTGAAGGCGAGGGCGAAAAGCAAGGAGTTTCTTCCGTCGGTCAACGGTAGGCTTTGCCAAATCAGGGAAGAAGGAGACTTTGTGACCTTCAAATTCCAAATGATGGTTCGCCCGGGCAGCATTTAAAATTTGTTCCACTTGTTGATATCGTAGCAAGCGAAAGATAATAGGCCGGGGGGTCGTTCGGTTGAGCGCCATGTGGGTAGGAACACGGTGTGCACGATCGATTTCCAATTCTTTATGAAAGGTGATCTTCAGCAAGGAGGGAAGAGTTTTGAGCAGGAATTCTCTCATATCTCCCGCTTCCGCCCCCTCCGGTATTCCAATGAGCCTCACATTGTTTGCGACGGGCTCGATTATTGCTATCTTCTAACTCCTTTTGCAGATTCTGTATCTGGCGCTCGGCCTTGTCCAGTGCGCCCAAGCGCACCGCGTGCGAGTCGAGGACCCCCGCCATATTGTCCTGCCGTAATGAGAGACTTTCAAGTCGGTCCTGGAGCACTCCAAAGTCTTCTCGCAGGGCTCTAAGCGCTTCTCCATTGGACTGCACCAATTCCTTCACGCCGCGTAGTTCCTCCAAAATCTCCAGGTGCATTTCGGGGTTTTCACGAAATGGAACCATCTTCTGTGGGGAGGACACCTCTGTTTTGGAGCGTTTTCCGTGAGAAGAAGAAGGAGACCCGAAGTCCAAGCGCGCTGGTTTATGGGCCGCCATCCCCCCCGAGGTACCCCGGTCAGCCCGGAGCGAAATAGTAAGTTTGTATAGGTATTAAGTCAGGATTCTAAGTAGGCCTCTCGGGAGCTTCAGCGCGAAGCGTCTTACCCGCTGGACATCAGGCTCCGCCCCCTTTACCAAGGATTCTTTATTGGCTACAGACGCTGCCTGTATGGCTGCTGCGGAAGGATTTAAAGCGGATAGAGGGGCTTATCCAGGGGTTTTTGTGGGGCGGAGCCCGAGCTCGTGTCTCCTATTCTCGCCTGGTGGGGAGTTGGCGTCAAGGGGGTTTGGGCCTCCCGGATTTAGGTGCCTATGCTTTGGCCTGCCAGGCGCGACATCTGGGAGACTGGCTGGGGGGGACGGCGGTGTACACTCCGTTGGTCTTGGAGGAGGCTTTTGTCGCCCCAGTGTCTTTGCTTGCCCTCTTACATCTGGATACCCGTTTGCTTCCCGATAGACTGGCTGAAAGTGCACTTATTGACTCGGTGCGTCGAACTTGGAGGCAACTTAATGGGAACTGGGGAAAGAACTGGAGAGTCTCGAGTTGGTTGCCGATTCGGGGGAATGTTCTTTTAACCCCGGGACTGGATCATGCGATTTTCCGTGACTGGGCACGAAAGGGTCTCACTAGTCTCGGGCATGTGGTGGATCCCTCGGGGCTTTGCAAGAAGTTTCTGCCCTTAAGTGCTGAATATGAATTGGGGCCTCGACATTATTTTGCATATATGCAGATTGCGCATTATATTGCCTCCTTACCGGCAGCGGAATTACAGGCCGATCGTTCGGCGCAGATCTTGTCTTTCTTTGATTTAGGTGGGGATTCACCGCCGTCCATACGGTTGTTGAAGTCTCGTTTGACCCCATATCGGTCTTCTCCAGATTATCGTCCCGTGGAGTTAGCATGGGCCGCGGAACTGGGGAGGGAGATTCCACCAGGGACGCTTTTGAAAGCTATGCAGCGGGTAGGAGAGCTGGCGGTAGGGGCCCGCTGGAGAGAGATGCAATATAAATCTCTCTCTAGAGTACATTTCTCCCCTCGTCGAGCCTTTCGCTCCCAGCTTACACTGGATGGACAGTGCCCGAGATGTTTGGCGCCGTTGGCAAATTTGTCGCATATGTGGTGGGGCTGTAGACTTATCCGTTCTTATTGGGCTAGAATTGGTTCCTTCCTGGAGAGGCTCTTGGGACAACGGGTGTGCTTGGATGCCTCTTTAGTGCTCCTTGATCAATTGCGCCTTCTACAGCCTAAAGGTAAATGGGAGCGCTTACTAGTGCGTAAAGCTTGTCTGGTGGGTAAAGGCCCCATATTGCATAACTGGCGAGATCAAACTCCGCCTTCTTTTTGGGAATGGCGTAACGCCTTTCACCAGATGATGCTGTTGGAGGCTAGATACGCCCAAGGTAATGTCAAGCGCTGGCCACTTTTTCAAATGCTTTGGGATCCCTATCTCCAGATTTTAAGTTCCCGTAGTAGGAATGAAGTCTTACAGTTGGGCTCCTAGGCTGACCTGTGTGATTGCAGGGGTTCAGTCTCGGAATGATGCGGGGGGGTCTCCTGGGTTGGATGCGACGGCGGGGGGGTGGGGGAGGGAGGGAATGGCTGAGGGTTGGGGGGGGGATGATTTTGGAAAACGCACCTGTATGTCTTGCTTGTTCTCCTGGACGGGGATAAGAACTCACCCCCTCCTGGAGCTTGTTTGATGTTTTGGCCTGTTGTTATTACATGGTGTTTATAAATAAAGTTTGCAAAAAAAAAGGTGAGGTCAGAGAGGCTGTTGTTGCCAAAAAAGGATCTTTCAGGAAATGGAAAAAAAGAGCCAAATGACGAAACCTGGAAACAGCACAAGCACTGGCAAGTCAAATGCAAGACACTGATAAGGCAGGCAAAGGGAGAATTTGAGAAGAAGCTTGCTGCGGAAGCAAAAACGCGAAATAAAGACTTTTTCCAAGTACATTCGTAGCAAAAAACCTGTGAGAGAGTCAGTTGGTCCATTAGATGATAGAGGGGTTAAAGGGGCACTAAGAGGCGACAAGGCGATAGCGGAGAGACTGAATGAATTCTTTGCTTCGGTCTTTACTGAGGAAGATGTAGGGATGTTACCCATGACTGAAGTGGTATTTAAAGGTGCGGAAGAATTGAAGGAAATATCGATACAACTATTAGATAAACTGAAGAGTAGCAAATCACCTGGGCTGGATGGTATACATCCAAGGGTGTTGAAAGAACTGAAATATGAGATTGCAGACCTGCTATTAGTAATCTGTGAACTATCGTTAAAATCATCTCTAATACCTGAAGATTGGAGGATCGCCAATGTAACACCAATTTTTAAAAAGGGTTTCAGGGGTGATCTGTGAAACTACAGACCGGTGAGCCTGACGTCAGTACTGGGAAAAATTTTAGAAACCATCATAAAGAATAAAATTACTCAGCATGTAGATAGTCATGGCCTAATGGGAGACAGCCAACATGGCTTTAGACAAGGAAGATCTTGTCTTATGTTTTTTTGAAGGTGTGAATAAACAGGTGGACAAAGGTGAGTTAGTTGATATAGTGTATCTGGACTTTCAGAAAGCCTTTGACAAGGTCCCTCATCAGAGACGTTTGGCAAAACTAGAGTCATAGGATAGGAGTCAGTGTACTATTCTGGATCAGGAACTGGTTAAAAGATAGAAAGCAGAGGGTAGGGCTAAATGGCCAATTTTCCCAAAGGAGAAAGGTGAATAGTGGTGTACCCCAGGGATCTGTGCTGGGTCCACTGCTTTTTGACATTTTCATAAATGACCTGGAAAGTGGAATAACGACTGAGATTATCAAATTTGCAGATGACACAAAACTATTTAAAGTTGTTAAAACCCAAGAGGATTGTGGAAAATTGCAAGAGGATTTTGATAAATTGGAAGACTGGGCATCAAAACGGCAGATGAAATTTAATGTGGACAAGTGCAAAGTTATGCACCTAGGGAAGAACAACCCAAACTATGGTTACACAATGCAAGGTTCCACATTAGGAATCACCACCCAGGAAAAAGATTTAGGTGTCATTGCGGATAAAGAGTAGTTACTCACCTGTAACAGGTGTTCTCCAGGAGCAGCAGGAATCAGTCCTCACTTATGGGTGACGTCAGCCGACGGAGCCCTCGCGGAGCAATTTTCCCCAGCTTTCGCAGAAAGCCTTTGGGAATTGCAGCGCGCATGCGCGGTCCCCTTCCCGCCCAGGGATGCCATCTTGCTCAGTCTGATGACATAGCGGAAAGACAGCAAAAGTTAGCAAATATGCAATAAGAATGACTGCAACTCCAGGGGAGGAGGGAGGGTAGTGAGGACTGATTCCTGCTGCTCCTGGAGAACACCTGTTACAGGTGAGTAACTACTCTTTCTCCAGGACCAAGCAGGAAGTCAGTCCTCACTTTTGGGACTCCCAAGCTTAAGGCTACCGGAGACCTCAAGTCTAAAAGAGCTCCCTCAAGCTCAACAGTACAGAGGGAAAGAGTCTTCTCTGAATACGAATCCGGCCGGTAGCCCAACACTAGGGCCGGAGGGAGGAGTTGCCTAAACCTCAAAGAGATTGTGGAGAACTGCCTGGCCGAAAGCGCTATCCCTGCGGGACTCCCTTTCAAGGCAGTAATGAGCCGCAAAGGTCTGGCCTGAAGACCAAGTAGCGGCCCGGCAGATGTCTGCCAATGGAACAGAGCGGAGATGAGCCACCGACGCGGCCTTCGCCCTGACCCGATGAGCCGTGACACGACTCTCCAAGGAGAGACCGGCTGCCCCGTAAGACCAGGCGATACAGTCGGCTATCCAGGAGGACAGAGTATGCTTAGAGACAGGTACCCCCAACCGATTGGGGTCAAAAGATACGAAAAGCTGGATGGCTTTCCTATGCTCTCGCGTACGGTCACAGTAGAAGGATAAGGCTCTTCTACAGTCCGGGGTGTGCAGCACAGTTTCCGCTCGGCTGGCGTGCGGCCTGGGAAAAAAAGGTCGGAAGAACCACCTCCTGGTTGATGTGGAAGTGGGAGACCACCTTCGGAAGGAACTTAGGGTGGGTCCGCAGTACAACCCTATTCTTGTAGAACCTAGTGTACGGAGGCTCCGACACTAGGGCTTGTAGCTCACTCACGCGCCTCGCGGAAGTGAGGGCCACCAAGAAGAGAGTTTTCCAGGAGGGAAAATGGGGAGGGCAGGTAGCCATGGGCTCAAAAGGCGGACAGGTAAGCCTTTGCAGAACCACGTTGAGGTCCCAGTCGGGGGCTGGGGGGCGCAACGGAGGTTTAAGCAGAAGGAGGCCTCTGAGAAAGCGCGCCACCAAAGGGTGCGAGGAGAGAGGCCTGCCCTCAACCGGTGAATGATGCGCAGAGAGAGCACTGAGGTGGATTCTGACAGAGTTGAATTTGAGACCTAGGTCGGAGAGGTGAAGCAAATATTGCAGCACCACCGATACTAAACAGGCGAAGGGGTCCTCAGACCGCTGAGAACACCAGACCGAGAAGCGACGCCATTTGAGGGCGTACGACTTCCGGGTGGAAGGACGCCGAGAAGCTAGGACGACGGCTTCCACCTCCGGGGCTAGCCGTAGCGGAGCTAGGATTACCCTTTCAGCAGCCAGGCCGTCAGATGTAGGGCCCGGAGGTTGGGGTGCAGAAGAGTGCCCCGATCCTGGGTTAGGAGGTCGGGGTGGAACCCCAGAGGAAGAGGGGTGTCCACCGCTAGATGTAGTAGTAGGGGGAACCACGGCTGTCTCGGCCACCGAGGCGCCACCAGGATCACGGAGGCCCTGTCCTGGACAACTTTGACCACTGTCCGGGCCACCAGTGGCGTAGGAGGGAATGCATAC
Source organism: Ichthyophis bannanicus (assembly GCA_033557465.1). NCBI lineage: Eukaryota > Metazoa > Chordata > Amphibia > Gymnophiona > Ichthyophiidae > Ichthyophis > Ichthyophis bannanicus. Next base: position 16,128,004 of record CM066044.1, on the reverse strand, counting down.
AGCAGACCCGTGGACCACGGGATGAGGAAAGCATCCGGCGCCTCCCGAGAAGGATGGGGGTGCCGGGAGCAGAATCTGGGGAGCTGCCTGTTCAGGGGACTGGCAAAAAGATCCACAGTGGGAGAGCCCCACAGGCGGAAGATCTGCTGGACCACCTCGGGGTTCAGTTTCCACTCGTGTGGTAGCAGCATCCGGCTCAGCTTGTCCGCCAGGCAGTTGTCCTGCCCTGGCAGGTAAACCGCTTTGAGGAGGATGTCGTGATCGACAGCCCAAGAGCACAGCCTCCGGGCTTCCCGACATAGAAGGAGGGAGCCCGTGCCCCCTGTTTGTTCACGTAGAACATTGCAACCTGATTGTCCGTCTGCACCAGTACGGACTGGCCGAACGTCAGGTGAGAGAAGGCCCGCAGAGCTAGGCGGATCGCCCGGAGCTCCAGGAAGTTTATCTGCTGGGCAGCCTCCCAAGGCGTCCAAAGGCCCTGAGTGCATGTCCCTCGACAATGCGCCCCCCATCCCAGGAGAGAGGCATCTGTCGTGAGCACCCGGGACAGTGGGTGAGACTTAAATGGCATGCCGAGCACTAGGTTGGGCAGGTGAAGCCACCATTGCAGGGAGGAGACCAGGCGGTCGGAAATTTGTATCAGGTCCGACAGCCTCCCTGTGGCCTGACGCCACTGAGTGCGAAGGCTCCATTGCGCAGGCCGCATATGTAGACGGGCGTTCGGAGTGACATGGACCGTGGAGGCCATGTGTCCGAGTAGCTGCAGGAACTGTCTGGCCGAGGCCGGCGACCTGCCGCTGAACCTGCCGGCTAGAGCCATGAGCCGGTTGGCCCTTTCCAGAGGCAAGAAGGCACGCGCCTGCCGAGTGTCCAGCCGCGCCCCTATGAACTCGAGGTCCTGAGAGGGGAGCAAAGCGGACTTTTCGAAGTTTATGATGAAGCCCAAGTGCTGAAGCAGGGCCACCGTACGTTGGGTGGCCTGGGCGACCTCCGGAGCAGACGATGCCCGGATGAGCCAGTCGTCCAGGTACGGGAAGACGAAGAGGCCTTGAAGCCTTAGGAAGGCGGCCACCACTGCCAGGCACTTCGTGAACACCCTGGGGGCGGAGGACAGGCCAAAGGGCAGTACTCGGTACTGATAATGCTTCCCCGCCACCACAAACCTTAGGTACTGCCGGTGGTTCGGATGAATAAGGATGTGGGTATAAGCATCCTTTAGATCCAAGGAGCATAGCCAATCTCCCCGCTGGAGGTAAGGCAGCAGGGTTCCAAGGGTAAGCATCTTGAACCTTTCCCGCTGCAGGAACTTGTTGAGGTTGCGTAGGTCTAGAATGGGCCTGAGGCCTCCTGTTCTCTTTGGAACCAGGAAGTACCTCGAGTAAAACCCGTGACCCCAGCAGTGTTGGGGCACGGGCTCCACCGCCCGTTCTTGAAGCAGACTTCGCAGCTCACGAAGGAGCAAGTCCCTGTTCAGAGGGGGTCTGGGAGGTTCCCCTGGGAAGTAGGGGGGAGGCACCTGGTGAAAATGGAGGAGGTAGCCTTCTTGAACCACCTGCAATACCCAGGCCTCGGATGTTATGGCGGACCACCTGTGAGCGAAGTGGGTCAGCCGACCCCCCGTGCCGGCCGGAAGCCCCTGAGGGGGAGGGGCTATGCTTGCATAGTCAAAAAACCCCGCCCTGCTGGGCCGGGGCCTGCGTGGCGGGTTTGGGGGCTTTCTGCTTCCAGGATCCGTTACCCTGTCCCCTAGGCCGCTGCCCTTGAAGGGGGGTTGTGGCCGGGTATTGTGTTTGGTGATGCGTATAAGCAAACACTTTCCTCGGATAAAAAGGCCTTTTCCCCGAGCCCTTCTTCTTCTGTGAAGGGGCAGAGGACTTTCTAGAAAGGCGAGTCCTGGTGAGAGTCTCCGACTCGAGCTCCGCCGCCTTTTCGGCCATGGGTTTGCCGAAGAGGTTTTCCCCTCTGCAAGGGACATCGACCAACTTGTCCTGCACCCAGGGCTCGAGGTCAGATAACTGAAGCCAAGCCTGGTGGTGAGCCCCGATGCCGGCTCCAGCTACTCGGGCCGAGGCCTCAAAGCCATCATAGGCCGCTCGAGAAATGAACTTCGAACACTCTCGAATCCCAGAGGACAAGGCTTGGAACCGCTGCAAGGGTTCCTCGGAGAGACCGGCCGAGAAACCCTGAAGTTCTTTCGCCAGGTCTCGGAGGTACATACCCATGTACAGCTGATATGTCTGGACCCGACAAGCAAGCATAGAGCCTTGGAAGCACTTCCTACCGAGGGCATCCAGGCTCCGGGCCTCCTTCCCCGGGGGCACCGAGGAGTGCATCTTTTGACTCTTAAGTCGATGCATGGCCGACTCCACCACCATGGAGTGGTGCGGAAGTTGCGCCTTCTGGAACCTGGGGCTCTTGCGGACTCGATATATGGAATCGATCCGCTTGCTCAACACTAGCGTCGAGGCGGGGCTCTCCCACATGCGGAGGAGAAGCCGCTCCAGCATCGGGGGAACCGGTACAGTGAAGGCCTCCCTCGAGGGGGAGTCGTATTGAAGGGCCTCGAGCGCTTCAGCTCGGGGTTCCTCCTCCGGATCCGCGGGGAAGGCCAACGCTTTGGCCATATCCCTCACGAAATCGGAGAACCGGGTATCCTCCGGAGGGGACCGCCTCCGAGGCTCCGACTCGGGCGAATCGGAGGGGACGCACCGAGTCTGAAAAGAACCGGGTGACTCGTCCTCCACCGTGTCCCAGCCCGACTCCTCCGAGGAGGAATCTAGAGGTTCCGCGGGGGCGGGACCCGGGGACCTCCGCCCCGACGCCGAGGCCGGCGTCGAGGACCTCGGTCCCGAACGGGAAGCCAAGGGAGACCTAGGCCGAGGATCGAATCGAGCACGTATGGACTCGAGGATCGGCTCGGCCTCCGGGGTCGACTTGAGCTTCGACGTCCCGGTGGTCGGGGCAGATGCACTGGCGAGGCCGGTGATCCATGCCCGCTGCTGGTCCATGAAGGCAGATATACTGCGCTCCAAGGTCGTCAATCTGAGATCAAGCTCAGAAGACCCAGCAGCCGTCGACTCGGGCCCCGACGGCGTCGGGCCCGACGTCGGCTCATCCGTGGGGGAGTCCAGGAGGACTATATCACTCACGTGCCTAGGCGACTCCACTTCGAGACGAGGGATCTTCGAAGGCTTCTCCTCCTTCGAGGGCCCGGGGAGCTGGACAGGGCTAAGCGACATGGCCCTCGAAGGACCAGTTTCGCCGCCCGGATCCACCCTTGCGGGCCGCTTCTCCCGCCAGCGTTCCTGGCTGGGGGAGCCCCATTCAGAAGAACTCCTACGATGCTCCGAACCGGAGCCACGAGGCGTAGAGGCCTCTGACGAGGTCCGCGTGGAGTCAGAGAAGATCCGGTCCCTCTGCGACTGCCGACTCCTCAGCGCCTTCGAGGACATCTTGCTGCACGGGCCGCAGCTTATAGGGTCATGCTCGGCCCCAAGGCAGCGAGGCAGCAGTCATGCGTGTCAGTAAGAGACATGAGCCTGACACAGCGATCACACTTTTTAAAACCGCTGGCAGCCATCGGGGGAAAAAGGGCCCCTGCAAGGTCGAACGATCGCGCTGCCAGGGATGAAGAGAAAAGTGGCGGGACCGCCAGTTGGAAAAAAATTAAAACGTAAACGGGCCCGATAGGGGATAACGAGACCCGGCGGGAAGAGGAACACACGAACCGAGAAAAAAAAAAAAATTAACGAAAAGAAATCAAAGAAATCAACTTTTCAGCGGCGTCAACAGACACGTCTGTAGGGCTCCGCGGAAAAAAGAAGACTGAGCAAGATGGAATCCCTGGGCGGGAAGGGGACCGCGCCTGCGCGCTGCAATTCCCAAAGGCTTTCTGCGAAAGCTGGGGAAAATTGCTCCGCGAGGGCTCCGTCGGCTGATGTCACCCATAAGTGAGGACTGACTTCCTGCTTGGTCCTGGAGAACATGTTAAAACCCTCGGCCCAGTGTGCAGCAGCGGCCAAGAGAGCAAATAGAATGCTACGTATCATAAGGAAAGGAATGGAAAATAAAACAAAAGATATTATAATGCCTCTATACCGTTCCATGGTGAGACCGCACCTTGAATATTGTGTGCAATTCTGGTCACCGTATCTTAAAAAGGATATAGCGTTATTAGAAAAGGTTCAGAGAAGAGCCACCAAAATGGTAAAGGGGATGGAAGGATACTCCTATGAAGAAAGGCTAAAAATGTTAGGTCTCTTTAACCTGGAAAAGAGACGGCTGAGGGGAGATATGATAGAAGTCTATAAATTAATGAACGGAGTGGAACGTGTAAACGTAGATCGATTGTTTATGTTATCAGAATATAGAAAGACTAGAGGACATGCAATGAAGCTACAGGGTAAACTATTTAAGACTAATAAAAGAAAATATTTTTTCACTCAACATGTAATCAAACTCTGGAATTTGTTACCAGAGGATGTAGTAAAGGCTGTTAGTGTGGCTGGGTTTAAAAAAGGTTTGGACAAGTTCCTGGAGGAAAGGTCCATAAACCATTATTAAGAAGGGACCCAGGATATCAATGCTTGACCCAGTTCAAGCATTGTGGAACCTGTGTCTTTTTGGGAAACTGCGAAGTACATATGACCTAGATTGGCCACTGTTGGAAACAGGATACTGGACTTGATGGACCTTGGTGTGACCCAGTATGGCATATCTTATGTTCTTATGGAGAAATGTGGTCGTACCTGCTAATTTTCTTTCCTTGAGTCCATCTACATCAGTCCAGAATGCATGAGCTGTGCCCACCAGCCAGCAGATGGAGACAGACTACAGAGCTGTGAGCTCTGGCTTATAACAGGCAAAGTGCTGCCAATTGCTCTCCAGTATTTCTATAATAATGCAATGGTGACTTTACCTACAAAACTATCCACCTTGGGGGGGGGGGGAATCCAGAACTTAATCCGAGGAAGGACATGTTCAAGTGACTCCACAGCTGACCCCCCGCAGTAGAACCGAAATGGTTGGCATTGCTCCAGCGTTCTCCCACACTGCTTGCTCTGAGGGTACCGCAATCTGCATTAAGCAATTCCCCACCCGAAATCACTGGTGTAACAAAGTGGCTCCCACTACATAAAGACAAAAACAGCAAAACTGTCATCACCGACCACAAAGGCTGCAATGGCAGTGGTGATTCAATCGCGGAAAGGCTCCGAAAGTGGCATGCTCACCGCAGGAAAGCGAGAACTGCCTCCTTTTGCTCTGATAACATCAAGGCGGAGCTCCCACTCTGTCTTATGCTAGATGCCGGTCTAGCCTCAACTGAAGCAAGCTATTACAGCACTACTCCAAAACTCTGTCCTTAAACAACTATTTTGTTGTTTTGCATTTTTCAGTACTTACGAGAGGGAAGGAGGGAGGGAGAAAAAGTAAAGGCAATAAAAGGAACACACACACAAAAAAAGAAAATACAATAAAACAAAAATATAAAGAAAATAGCTTAAAAGTAGAAGAAAATTTGCTCTAGAAAGTGGCTGGACAAAGTTGAAGGACCTAGACTACTCCAGGTGTTGCCTAACAAGAGTGTCTCTTGAACTGAATCTAGATGCCCTCCAACTGTACCACTCATCTGAAAGTCTAGTTCCCCAACTGGGCTCAGGAGCTGTCACACCAGAGAACTGCAGTTCCACAGTATGCCCATCACCATCTGCTGGAGATTACGTGGCTGCACAATGCTTATTATAGGCCAGAGATCAGAGCTATATGGTCTCTATCTGTTGGCTGGCGGTCACAATCTATGCATTCTGGACTGACCTGGTGGACGAAAGGAAAACAGACTTTTTTTTATGTTTCACAATGCTAGATTATCAAATCTAAAACATTTGGATTTACACAGGGATCTCTATCGATCTTCCTAGACATGTATGCTGCCTTCAATTTGATAAGCCACCATAACTTCCTATCATGACTCTACTCAATTGGTCTAAGAGAAAAAAAACTCTACAGTGGTTCCAAACTTATCTAGAGGACTGTTACCAACAGGTAAAAACAGGGCCACTCACTTTGCACCCCTATAAACAGAACCAACGCCTACCACAAGGCTCTGCCCTATCCTTACTACTGTTTAACACCTTCATACAACCACTATGTACTATAATCCAGAATCATAACATTCTTTATCATCTCTACACTGATGATATCTTAACCTACACATCATTTTCCAAGGAAAATCCAGTTTACAGCACAATAAAAAGATGCTTTAAATTTATCTCCCAATGGCTCTACAACCACAACCTGCCCATTAGAGGGAGGAGTGGCCTAGTGGTTGGGGCAAGTTACCTCAGACCGGAAAGTCAGGAGTTCAAATCCCACTAGAGGACAGCAACCTTGGGCCGGAAGGACTGGGGTTTCTAGTCCCACAGGTGCTCCTTGTGGTCTTGGGAAAGCCACTTAACCCTCCATTGCCCATGTTCCCTGTAAAATAGTTGTCTCCAAATTATAAATGCCCTGTTCAATGTAATTTCAGTTTCTTCAATGTAAACTGCCTTGATATCATGAAAGGCGGTATATAAGAAATGTTAAATAAAGAAATAAAGACATAAATTAACCCTAGTAAGACAGAAATACTCCACATATTAAAAAAAACACATTCACACCCCCCCCCCCCACACAGCTACGATAAGCCTGGCCAACATAACTGTTCAAGTTAAGAATGAAGTCAAATACTTGGGCATAACCCTTGTCCAAAGACTAAGCTTCCACTCTCACATCAAGCAAGTCATAAAGGTTAGCATACCATAAAATGAAAACAATTCAAAATCTCCACCCACAGCTTGAACACAGTGACTTCAGGAATGTATGTCAGGCGCTAACTACACCAATCCTTGACTATGGAAATATCATCTATCAAGGGCTTCCAAAGGCTAACTTATACACATTACAACTTGCACAGAATACTGCTGACAGGATAATTTCAGGTGCTCCTCGAAAAACCCACATTATCCCTGGGTTAAAGCAACTTCACTGGTTCCCAATACACACAAGGGACAAATAAAAAGCTTCCCTGAGTATATTTAAGATTCTCCATAATCTCTCAGTAGACACAGTCTTTGGTCCCACATTCTCACAGCCACTGACAACAGAACGAGGAGGAAAGCTAACCAAAAACCTATTAATCGTCCCATCCTTAAAAATATGCAAGCACGCCACCTCAAATTGGGTCTTTTCCTTATACGCACCCTCCACATGGAATTTGCTTCCCCTTGACATATGATCATCAACAACCTTAGCCAAATTACGATGCAAACCAAACACTTGTCTCTTCACAGAGCACGCTGGTTCCAACACCTAATTGTACAGCCCTATTTCCGCTTTATATATGCCTATTAACCTAATATTCCCTGATGGTTGGTTAAATACTCCTAAGCAAACCATCTTAATCTGTTACACTGCAAGTTTAATCTCCATTCAGTTCTTATTATCTGTAACATTGTTTATATAAGTTAAATTACTGTTTAATCACTTTCTGAGTTACATGTAAAACTTCTCGACCTTAGTTACTTGAACACTGCTGTGACTTGTAGAAATAGCGATATAAAAAAAGTTGTTAAATAGATTCAAATAGATTTGACTTTCCGTGCTCTACAGATAAATGCTGCTTCTTTTTCTTACCACTGTTACCCATAGGGGTATCTGCAGGCCTTTTTTGACATTTTCAACAATATCTTTATATCACAGAGCAGAGAATAAGCATAAACTACAGTGAGTAATGCACTTGGCGCGTCTGGCCTGCACACATGACATTTTATTACTCTGAGTGTGAGCAGAAAAAACAATCGCAGCTGAAGGGGGTTGGGAGGTCTTTTTTCCCTTAGGGACGCTGAATAAACTGTGTTTGACTGCGACCATCACATGAGGTCAGATGTAGAATTTTGTGCCGTCATGTCGGTGCTCAAAAAGTTTCAGATTTTGTAGCATTTCGGAATTTTCGATAAGGGATACTCAACCTGTATACTGAAAATCAGACATATACAAGTGGGAAGCATTACTTCTAGAAGAATTATCTGAGAGGAGGGAGATTAGCTAGTCCATCTCGTACTCTCCCCTCCCCATCCCCAAATGCACTGTTCCTTGTTCTCATCAACTCCTCAAACAGGTGCAAAAGGCAGTATGATTTGAATGAGAATTTTGCCTGCAAGCTCAGCCTGGCATCTAAAACCATCCAGGACATAAACTGCTTTGATCAGTTTGGTTTGTATCATTATGCTTTGTCGTTTGCTTTGCAAAATCGCTTTGACAAACCTTTGTTAGAAGAGCAATTAAGAAACTTTTATGAATAAATATTCCCTTGCAGTTACTGAGCTAAGAATGCAGGGCAAGTCTGCAGGTACTGAACCCATCAGAACCTTTAGTGGAAGCAGGACCGTACCAAGCCCTGTGCGAGCGGTGTGACCGCACAGGGCGCAAAGACTTAAAGGGCGCATTTCGGCTCTCTGCCGTTGCCTGCCGCCGCCACCACTTTTTCGGTGACAGGCAGCAGCAGAGAGACGAAATGCGCCCCTTAAGCCTTTGCGCTGGCACACTAAGCAGGTCTGATCTCTCCAGGAGGGACCAGACCTGCTTAGCATGCCGGCGACTTGCAGATCAGGCGCGCGCCCCCCCTCCCGCACCCCCATAAAGTGTCTAAATGGAGGTGCGGGAGGGGGGGCGTGCACCCGATGTGCAAGTCGCACAGGGCACATTTCAGTCTCGGTTCGGCCCTGAGTGGAAGACATCTCACCCAGGAGATTATCACTGGCATCAACCGCCTCCATCAGAAACCTCACATTAACAGAAAATTTTAAATTGTTCCCCAGTTTAGAGAATGTTCATTGAAGTTCAATTAGTAAAATAGTAGTTGAATATTTGAGCAAAATAATTCACCAATATATCAAAATATAACGTTCACAGCCAATGAAAGAACAGAACCATCAGTTCCACATTCCAGGCTCTAACGATATGGGATAATCCATCATCTCTCCTCCAACCAAAGCCATGCAGCGTTTAAACACAGGCGGGTAATAGTTAACATGAAAACCAATAGTTCTCCATCTGTTTTTTAAAGATAACCCACTAGTCAAATTTTCAGATTAACCACAATGAACAAGCACACAATATATTTGTATACAGGGCAGAGTACATGCAAAATTTAGCTCAAGAATATTCATTGTAAATATTCTGAAAATCAGACAGGCAGGGTGGCAGTTGAAGAATGAAGCGAGAACCACTGATGTACGTAAGTGTAAAGAGAAGACAACGGCACCTAGATACAATTCAGAGGTTGGCGCCATTGAGATGGACCAATTTTCATCCACAGTACCATAAAAGGAAGGAACGTAAACCATAAGCTTGCTGCGCAGCTTTGGTAGTCTCATGTGTCAATATTCTGCATGTCGATATTTTGTCTTTACAGTTTCCATGCAATCATCTTGACCATCCCATGAACTCACTTGTCTTGTTTCACTGTCTTCCCGCTCAGGATTGACCTTTACTGCGATCGTTGTAACCATGCCCACCATTTCTGGAGACGGAACGGTGTTCTCTGGGATCACCTGAGGATTCTCAAAGTACCGATTCTACATGCAGAAAGAGAGACAACCAGTTAAATAACATATCGTTATCTTTTCACATTTTGGGAAGAAATTCTATATGTTGATTTTTTAGAGCTGGAATAGTTTATAAAATAAATATTTTTAGGACTTGATGGTTATCTTAAAAAACCAGCAGGTGGCAGCAGCATAACACAGCCCTCTTTTCAAAAGAGCTTTGCTGCAGGTACAAAAAGCGTAGTTACTCACCTGTAACAGGTGTTCTCCAGGAGCAGCAGGAATCAGTCCTCACTTATGGGTGACGTCGGCGCCGACGGAGCCCCCGCGGAGCAATTTTCCCCAGCTTTCAAAGAAAGCCTTTGGGAATTGCAGCGCGCATGCGCGGTGTCTTCCCGCCCGAGGGTGCCATCTTAGCCAGTCAGATGACATAGCTAAAAAAGACAGCATAAAATTTGCAAAAAAGAACATAAGCAGACGATTGCAACTCCAAGGGGAGGAGGGAGGGTAGTGAGGACTGATTCCTGCTGCTCCTGGAGAACATCTGTTACAGGTGAGTAACTACGCTTTCTCCAGGACCAGCAGGAAGTCAGTCCTCACTTATGGGACTCCCAAGCTCAAGGCTACCGGAGACCCTAAGCACAAAAATGAGCTCCCTCTAGCTCAGCAGCACAGAAGGATAGAATCTTCGCTGAATTATCACCCACCGGTAGCCCACATCCGGGATGGAGGGTAGGAGTTGCTCAGACCTCAAAGAGATTACGGAGGACTGCCTGTCCGAAAGCACTGTCCCTACGGGACTCCCTCTCGAGACAGTAATGGACCGCAAAAGTCTGGTTCGAAGACCAAGTAGCGTCACGGCAGATGTCTGCCAGCGTAACAGAGCGGAGGTAAGCCAATGACGTTAGCCTTTGCCCGAACGCAATGAGCCGGGACTCGACTTTCTAAGGAGAGTCCGGCTGCACCCATAAGCCCAAGAGATACAGTCCGCAACCCAGATGGACAGAGTACGCTTGGAGACCGGGAGCCCCAATTTATTGGGGTCAAAAAGACACAAAAAAGCTGAGCAGCTTTACGGTGCACCCGCATACGGTCAAGGTAGAAGTTCAATGCCCTTCTACAGTCCAGGGTATGGAGGGACCGTTTCAGCTCGGCTGGAGTGTGGTCTGGGAAAGAAGGTTGGAAGTACCACCTCCTGATTGATGTGAAAAGGGGAGACCACTTTAGGCAGAAATTTTGGGTGAGTCCGTAGGACTACCCTATTCTTGTATAACCTAGTGTAAGGGGGATCAGACACGAGGGCCTGCAATTCACTTACGCGTCTAGCGGGAAGTGAGGGCTATCAAGAACAGTGTTTTCCAAGACAGAAAACGGAGAGAACAGGTAGCCATAGGTTCAAAAGGCGGACAGGTGATCCGCTGCAAAACCACATTCAGGTCCCAGTCAGGCGCTGGCAGGCGCAGAGGTGGTTTAAGTAGAAGAGAACCTCGGAGAAAACCTCGCTAACGAGAGGGTCGTTTGAGAGAGGTTTGCCGTCCACCGGCACATGATGTGCTGAAAGAGCACTGAGGTGAACTTTGACGGAGTTGGACTTAAGTCCCAGATTAGAGAGGTGCAGCAAGTACTGCAAGATCCACCGACACCCGGGCAGGAGAAGGGATCCTGAGACTGTTGGGTACACCAGACTGCCAAAGCGACGCCATTTAAGGGCGTAGCATTTGCGGGTAGAAGGGCCGTCGCGAAGCCAAGACGACCTCCTCCACCTCCGCCGGCGGAGAAGGGGAGCAAGGACTACCCTCTCAGCAGCCAGGCCATGAGGTTGAGAGACCTGAGGTTGGGGTGCAGTAGGGACCCTGATCCTGAGTGAGGAGATCCGGTTGTACCCCCAGAGGGATTGGATCCCTCCACCGCCAGTTGCAGCAGGAGCGGAAACACGGCTGCCTGGGCCAGCGAGGGGCCACCAGGATCATGAAGGCTTTGTCTCGGAGAACCTTGAAAAGAGTCGAGACTACGGGATGGGGAGGGAAAGCGTACAGAAGGCTCCCCGACCATGAGATCAGAAAGGCGTCCGCCGCAACCCGAAGGGGGTGTGGCTGACGAGAGCAGAAGCGAGGAAGCTGCCGGTTGTGAGGACTGGCAAAGAGATCCACCGTGGGGAGGCCCCACTTGAGGAAGAGCTTCTGAACTACCAAGGGATCCAGACGCCACTCGTGCGGCTGGAGGACCCTGCTGAGTTTGTCCGCAAGGCAATTTCTTGGCCCGGGAGATAAACTGCCTTGAGGAGAATGCCGTGACTGACGGCCCAAGAGCAGAGCTTCTGTGCCTCCGTGCCCCCCTGTTTGTTCACGTAGAACATGGCAACTTGATTGTCCGTCTGGACAAGGACGGACTGTTGGGAAGTCAGGTGGGAGAAGGCCTTGAGAGCTAGGCGGATCGCCCTGAGCTCCAGGAAGTTGATCTGCTGAGCAGACTCCCACGTGGTCCAGAGGCCCTGAGTACGTGCCTCTTGGCAATGTGCTCCCAGCCCAGGAGGGATGCATCGGTGGTCAGCACCCGGGTCGGTTGAGGTGACTGGAAAGGCATTCCGAATATCAGGTTCGGCTGCCGGAGCCACCACCGAGAGACGAGACCAGCGGCTCGGAGACGCGCCTAGATCTGCTTAGGCCGCCTGTGGCTTGTCGCCACTGCTGGCGGAGACACCATTGAGCAGACCGCATATTCAGGCGGGCATTGGGGGTCACATGGACGGTGGAAGCCATATGGCCGAGCAGTCTCAGGAAGCGCCTGGCGGAGACCAGGGGCTGGCTGCGAAAGCGGTCGGCTAGGTCCATGAGCCGTTGAGCCCTGTCGAGCAGTAGGTATGCTCGCGCCTGAGGAGTGTGCAGCCTCGCGCCGATGAACTTGAGATCCTGTGAGGGGAGCAAAGTGGACTTTGCGAAGTTTATCACAAAGCCCAAGTGCTGCAGAAGAGTCACCGTGCGGCACGTGGCGGTGGTGACCTCCTGAGCGGACGCTGCTCTGATGAAGCCAGTCGTCGAGGTACGGAAAGACATAGAGGCCGTGAAGCCGGAGATGGGCCGCCACGACCGCGAGACATTTTGTGAAGACTCGCGGTGCGGAGGGACAGGCCAAAGGGCAGTACTCTGTACTGGTAATGATTTCCTGCCACCACAAACCTTAGGTATTGGCGGTGGCTTGGGTGGATGAGGATGTGCGTGTAGGCATCCTTTAGATCCAAGGAGCATAGCCAATCTCCCTGCTGGAGGTAGGGCAGAAGGATTCCAAGGGTACGCATTTTGAACTTCTCCCGCACAAGGAAACTTGTTGAGGTTGCGCAAGTCCCAGGATGGGTCTGAGGCCCCTGTTCTCTTATATACCTGGAATAAAGCCTTGACCTCTCAGGTGGTGGGGCACCGGTTCCACCGCCTGTTCCCTGCAGAAGACCTGCTAACTCCTGAAGGAGTAATTCCCTGTGCAGAGGGGTCGCGGAGGTTCTCCCGGAAATAGGAGGGAGGGACCTATGGAAGTGGAGAAGATAGCCTTCTCGCACGACTTGAAGCACCCAGGCATCTGCGGTGATGCTGGACCACCTGTGGGCGAAGTGAACCAGCCGGCCTCCGGTGCTGGGAGGAACCGCGGGGGGGGAGAGGCTATGCTTTGTGAGTCAAAAACCCCCACCCTGCTGAGCAGGGGCTGGTGGTGCAGGCTTGGGGGCTTTGCCGCCTACGGGACCCGTTACCCCGTCCCTTGGCCTGCGGGCCCTGTTGGGGAGCTGCAGGGGCCTGATAATGGGGTATTGTTTGTAGCAGCGCCTTCCTCGGGTAAAAGGACTTTTCCCCGAGCCCTTCTTTTTCTGGGAAGGGGCGGAGGTCTTCCTAGAAAGCCTGGTCCTGGTGAGAGTCTCAGTCTCAATTTGTGCAGCCTTTTCCGCCATGGGCTTGCCAAAGAGGTTTTCGCCTCGGCAGGGGACATCGACCAACTTGTCCTGCACCCAGGGCTCAAGGTCTGACGACTGAAGCCAAGCCTGTCGGCGGGCACCGATGCCGGCTGCGGCCACTCGAGCCGATGCTTCAAAGCCATCATAGGCTGCTCGGGACATGAACTTTGAGCATTTCCCGAATGCCAGTGGACAAGGCCAGGAACCTCCGCAAGGGTTCCTCGGACAAACCAGCGGAGAATCCGGCTAGCTCTTTAGCCAGATCCCGGAGATACATGCCCATGTATAGCTGGTAAGTCTGGACATGACATGCGAGCATAGAGCCTGGAAACACTTCTTACCAAGGCCATCCAGGTTACGGGCCTCCCTGCCAGGAGGCACCGAGGAGTGCATCTTCTGGCTCTTAAGACGATGCATGGCCGATTCCACTACCATGGAATGGTGTGGTAGCTGTGCCTTTTGAAAGCCAGGGCTCTTGCGGACTCTATAGATAGAATCGACCCGCTTGCTCAGGACCGGCGAGGAGGCCGGACTCTCCCACATGCGGAAGAGTAGTCGTTCCAGCATAGGAGGAATCGGTACAGTAAAGTGTTCCCTCGCGAGTCATACTGGAGGGCGTCGAGCTCTTCGGCTCGAGGCTCCTCCTCGGGATCCGCAGGGAAGGCCAAAGCCTTGGCCATATCCCTAACGAAGTCCGAGAACCGGGCATCCTCCGGGGGGGACTGCTTCCGAGGCTCGGACTCCGGTGAGTCCGAGGGGACACACCGAGTCCGGAAAGAATCAGGCGACTCTTCCTCTTCAGACTCCCAGACCGACTCCGACGAGGACTCGGTGGGGTCGGCCCGGGCAGGGCGCGGCGCCTGCCGCCCCGACGCCGAGGGAGTCGGCGTCGGCGACCTCGGTCCCGAACGGGAGGCCGAGGGTGACCTCGACCGAGGATCGACTCGAGTTCTCATCGACTCGAGGATCGGCTCGGTCTCCGGGGTCGACTTGGACGTCGACGTCACGGCGGTCGGGGCGGCGCCAGCGAAGGCAGCGAGCAGTGCCCGCTGCTGGTCCAAGACGGCAGACTGTCTGCTCTCAAAGGCCGTAAACCTGAGTCCGAGCGCAGGTGACCCAGCAGCCCCCGACTCGGGCCCCGACGGCGTCGGGCCCGATGTCGGCTGACGCGGAGGCGAGTCCAGAAGGACTACAGGACTTACCCGAGCAGGCATCTCCGATTCCAGGCGAGGTCGCTTCGGGAGGTGTTCCTTCTCCAAGGACCCGGGGCGGCTATCGGGGCTATGCGACCCTGGCCCTCGCGGAACCAGGAGCGTCCACCGACGCCGCCCTCGCGGGTTTCACCGTCCGACGATGGTCCCCGGAGGGAGAACCCCGGTCGGAGGAACTCCGGCGACGGTCCGAGCTGGAGCCTTTTGACGCGGAGGCCTCCGACGAGGTCCGGGTACGGCTGGGGTCAGCGAAGATTCGATCACGCTGATGCCGCCGACTTCTCAACGCTTTGAGGACATTTTGCCACAGGGCCCACAGATCAGTTCCTCATGATCCGGGCCCAGGCAGCGGAGGCAAAAGTCGTGTGTGTCAGTTAGTTACATAATTCGGTCACACTGACCACACCGAATAAAGCCACTGGAATCCATCGGTGGAAAAAGGGCCCCTGCGAGGTCAAAGGACCGGGCTGCCAGGGAAAAATCGAAAACGAAAGCTGACAAAGTCAGAAAAACCGAAAAAAGTAAGAGGACTCGTGACCGGTGTCGCGAGTCCGGCGGGAAAACGATCGGCGTCGAACCGAAGGAAAAGAATAAAATAATGAAGAAAATCGACTTTTTCGCGGGGACAAGACGGGGACGTCTGTAGGGCTCCGCGGAAAAAGAAGACTGGCTAAGATGGCACCCTCGGGCGGAAGACCGCGCATGCGCGCTGCAATTCCCAAAGGCTTTCTTTGAAAGCTGGGGAAAATTGCTCCGCGGGGGCTCCGTCGGCGCCGACGTCACCCATAAGTGAGGACTGACTTCCTGCTTGGTCCTGGAGAATGTGGAATTTCCTTCTGGAAATAATCCGAGTGAACATCTTGAACTAAAGAAAATGTTTGATATTTGCTTTCAATTAAGCATTTACTTTTCCTGATAGTATAGATCCACACAGTACATTACATGTTATACTTTTGCAGCAGTGTGTGTGTTAATTTTAGTTATTGACTTTGAAATGAAAGTACTCGAAATATTAACATAGTCAGAATTTGCCTTTATTTTGACTTGTAGAGTTAATTTATTATGGGTTGAATTGAAACCTAGGGGTTATTTGCCAGGAAAAACAGAGTGATTTTCCTTTTTTCTGTACAAGTTTCCTTTCATGCAGGCAAAAATCTTTCTAACTGGATCACAAAGACTTGAATTAATATTTATGGTTCCACATGGACCGTAAAGGAGACCAGAGCTGCTTCACCGCCTTCAGGAACCATACCACATCCAGGTGCATACCTAGCGATACTTCTTGGATCCTGCCCCAATAACAGGAAATGACCGCCATTTGCACTCTCCATGAGCTAAAGCTCGTCAAACCCCGCTTGCAGAAAAGCCAACATGTCTGTTACTGTATCTAAAAATATCCAACACCATTCTCCACACCAAGCTTCAAAGATGCACCAGATGCAGATATAAGATAGAGAAGTGGACTTTTTCTGGGCCTTCAGTAACGTCGCGACCACTGGCCCTGAATAACCACGCCTCCTCAACCACACCCTTTCAAGAGCCATGCTGTAAATGAGATTTGATCCACCTAAGGCATCCACACCAGCCCCTGGGTCAAAAAGTCCACCCTGGCCAGCAGACACCAAGGCCAGTCTGCCTTTAGCCATGCCAGGTCTACATACCAAGGGCATCTAGGCCAGTCTGGGGCAATGACGATGACCATTCCTGTGAGACTCGATCCACTGCACCACATGGCCTACGAGTGCCTACGGGAGAAAGACATATAGGATACCCTCCATAGGTCACCTATGCACCAGGATGTCCAGGACCTCCGACATCTTCGCTCATCTTCTGCTGAAAAACAGCTAACTTTGGCTGTTACAAGCATCACCATTAGGTCCATGATTGGCACGCCCCATCTTCTCACAACCTGCAAGACAACCTCCTGGCCGAGCGTCCATTCCCCAGGGTCCACCCAAACTCGGCTCAAGTAGTCCGTCATCACGTTGTCCGTCCCTGCAACATGCGCTGCCGACAGTGCTTGAAAATGCTCTTCTGCCCAAGTTAGCAGCGCTTCAGCCTCTGCTTCCAAGCACACACTGTCTGTGCCTCCTTGCCAATTGGACAACGTGACCACAGTGGCCTACATCAAAAAGACCCAAACGGCCCTCCCCTGGAGGCAAGGTCAAAATCTCTGTAGTGCCAGGGCGACTGCGCACATTTCTAGCCTGTTTATGGCTCAAACAGATTCCTGCAGGTTCTACTACCCCTGAGCAATGTGGCCCTTGCAGTGGGCCCCCCAGCCTCACATCCGTTGTCACCAGGACCCAGCTGGCTATCCACGACTCCTCTTCCTGCAGAATCTCTCCTTCCGAGTTCCTCACCATCCGCCTCCCACTCCGTTTCACAGTCCACCCCCTCTAGCCTCTCTGAGAGCGGAGGCAGCTCCCTCTTGTCTATGTCTTTTGACAGACTCCACTTCCACTTCCTGCTCCTGTGCAGCAGCCTGTCATTTCCGGCCCAGCGCCTGCAGCAAAGACTGGCTCTGAGTATCTCGTTATCCTATACAGAATGCCTTATGCACAGGGAGAACAAATTCAGGTGAAAACCCCCCTGGACCACTTTTGCCTCTCCGGCCCCGAGATGTGGAGGGCCAGGTTGGGCTTTGGTCTGAACCATATGGCTCCGGCAGTGGAGGCGCAGTACCCAAACCCCCCAAGCTCCCCTGCTGCCGAGCCCTGCCCCTCCTGGGAACACGCAAAACTCCCTACTGCTCCCGCAGAGACTGCATTCCCCAACCGCTCCGCAGGGCCATCCTGCAAGTCCTGTTCTACTGTTCTGGCCTCCTTCACACAGCTGAGGCAAAAGCCCACATCAGAGACAGACTCTCGCCGGGCCCCACACTGCAGCCTTACCGGCACGGTCTCCCTAATCAGCAGATGGACTCTCCTGGCCAACAGGTCTGCAGTCGAGCAGATGGCAATAGAAACACCCTGATTCTACCCGCACAATGCTGGTCCTAATGCAGGTGGACTGTTAAAATCCTGCTTGACTTCTTAAAAAAAAGAACACCAAAAAATGAGACCCGGGCCCCAAAACAAGAAGAACAGCAGGGATCCTGACCCGGAGCTCAGCGAGTCTTCCCCACATCAGATTCTTCAAGCTGTAAAAGACCCACAGCAAGATGGCGCATTTTCCTGTGCTACCGAGGGATGTGCTGACAACCACGCAGTCACCCACGTGCACGCCAAAGCAGTCCCCGGTTGCTAAAAACTGCCCCTTAGCTCCCCACAGCTGAACCACCCTACTCACTGGCTTAAAAAAGAGAAAAAAAAAATTCAACAGTGCCACTTCTGCTGACTAATTCTGCCTCACACTCAGCCTGCTCTTCCCGACTCTGCGTCAAGGCGGGAGTGCCTCCAAAGACTGTCTGCCGGCTCTTACTGAACTCGCAGCGCCTCACCCGGTCACGGGTTTGGGAGCCGCTGCAAAGTGTTGTCTGTGTCCGGCGCCCCCCCCCAGCCCCTTCCTTCTGCACCAAACAAATCACAGTAGCAATAGAGTCCTAGGTTTGTTTGGTTTTTTGTTTGTTTTTTCTTAACAGGAACACTGCCAATAACAAATTAAAGAAATACCCCAGTAAAAACTACCTAATTCTACTCAGTTATCCCTACAGTGAGTCCAGTCCTCTAGATCACTCCTCCAGCTGCTTAGAGAGAGAGCATACAGGGGCTGGTAGGTGGGTCCAGCTGCCCAAGTATACCGAGGTCATCAAAAGATGACAAGCCCAGACTCCAAGCTGCTGGAGGAGGTGGACTACCCAGAGGTGCGGAGCGGGACTGGACTGGAGGGATGATAAGGAATTATTTTCATGTAGAATTCTTGTTGTTGCTCTTGCTGTCGGAAAGTGAGTTACTATAAGAAAACCAGAGAGAGAGAGAGAGAATGGAAGAGCACATACCACCACTTTTGGAAGGTCTTTGTAAATTTGCTTCACAAAATCCAGAAAGAGGTGAATCTGAAAAGCAGAAGGTCGGCAATGTTTACCAGGCACAAGCAAACTGTATTTAATTTAACACCAGCACCAGTTTAAACTCCAGGAGGCACCCTAACATGACTCCTTTGTCACCGCTACCATTTAAGGGAGAGGACAGACACAAGGTGGGCAATTTTATGAAATATGGATATATATTCCACTGGTCTTATCTACGGTAAATTGTGCAACTTTAGGGTTTTCAGGAAAAGAAACCAAAGCTCAGACACAGGTGTATCCATTGTTTGCTACGGTTGTTGGAACAGATATTGCCACGCTCATGTGGGTCTTTAGTAGACAGAGAAAATAAAAATGGCTGATTTTATAAAAAGTCATCTATTTTATCTGTTTATTTAAAATACTTTATATTCCGCACTATCATTCTAGGCAGTGCACAAGAAACCAACATAAAATACGAGATGTACACACAAACAAAAACAACATATACAATACGATATCTAAACGATTAGCACATATGTGGCAGTATACAAGCTAAAATGGCTCTTATAAAATTATGTCACGTGTAAAATCACACACAGTGGCATGAGGGCACTTACAGGTGTTCCCGGGGGCACAGTTAGTCACGCATTCAAGCCGATTATAAAATGCCCTAATCTTGCGCACTCTACAAGTGGACATTTATGTCTGCACCTTCAATATAGGCGCAATTTCTGCTGGATTTGTGCTAGTATTTTATGACACCTAGGATCCTATACGCAAATTTTAGATAGTACTTGGAGATTGAATGGAGATCTTAAGGTAGGGACATACACATTTCCTGTGGTATTTCAGAAAAGGCTCTTCCAAATATGGAGCCTTGGCACTTCCATGTAAGTTGGTATTTTCCAAACTTATATGTACAAATGGTGCTAATTAAATACAAATACAGAAGCCACAATCTTTATTTTCAATTTGGAGGAGGAAATAAACAATGCTGGATTAAGGAGGATGGTGACATTTTACTTATCAGATAATGTCCTTTCCTTTAGTCCTGCTAGACCAGTCCAGACAAGTGGGTTGTGTTCTCCTACCAGCAGATTGGTGGAAACAGAGAGCCAATGAAATGTCCAGGTTTCAATGACATCACTCCTATGCCTCTGTTGGCCTGAGCCACTAGAGGGCACCTCAGTATTAGTCCCAAAGCATATGTGAAAGCAAACCTCACACAACCTCAAGGTGACAACAATGATAAATCAAGTAGTAGAGAAACTATGTATAGAAGAGATGGAACAGAAGGCTGTCAAGTAGGATATGGACCTGTAAAGCCAAGCATATATATCACAGCGGAGCAAGGTATCGCCGCAACATAAACAGAACAAACAGAGTTCCAGGGATGGGTCCTAGATTTCCATATCATCCTGCTGGACCAGTCTAGACAAGTGGGACGTACCAAATCTACGCCTCCACTGGTTGGAAAGAAGACACAACAGCTCGTAAAAAACCCTAAGCCAAAGACCATATCCCCTTGAGTGTGGGCATCCAAGTGGCAATGCTTGACAATAAGTGGAAAGTGATGCCCATGCTGCAACCCAATAAATGTCTGAAAGGGCTACAAAGCTACGCTCCACCAATGAGGACGCTTTCACTCGAGTAGAATGGGTGCGGAACCCGCCAGTTCCATAGCAGATATACCGAGGTAACATCCTCCATGACCCAGCGCCCCAAGGTAGACTTGGCTGCTGTGACATCCTTGTGCAGGCCAGCAAACAGCACAAAAAGATAATCTGATTTACAAAGGGAAGTTAAAATTTCCAAGTATCGGAGAAGCACCCTTCAGAGACGCACAAGGTGAAGATCCCTAGCTTTCCCTCTACACTGTTCCTTAGCAAAGGAGGGCAAGCAAACCACCTGGTTCACATGAAAGGGAGATATCACTCTGTGTAAAAGGAAGAATGGATCCTGACAAGATAGAGCCTGCAGCTTGGAAATCCGCCTTACCGAATAAATTGCAACCAAGAAAACAGGCTTGAGAGTCAAGCCCTTCAGAGCAGCACACTGCAGAGGCTCAAGGGCTCCAACAACAGGGTCGGAGCACCAGAGATTCCAGGAAGGGACAATAACCAGGAGGATGCATATGCTGAACCCCTTGAAGGAAACACAGCATGTCCAGGCACAAGACTGAAGACTTTCCAGTCACTGGACCTCTGAAACAGAACAAGACTGCCACTTGGACCTTCAGAGAGGTAAGAGAAATCCTTTTCTAGACCATTCTGCAAAAGGCCAAGATAGCCGGCACCTTGGCAGACTTAGGATAAGCTGCTGTGCACCACAGTCGCATGTATGCCAGACTGGCATAACCCCTCCAGGCTTTGAGCAGAGTGAACTACAGCAAAAGAATAGCGCCTGCGTGTCAGCCAATGTCCTTAAGAGCCAAGCTGTTATGAGGAGGGAGCCAGGCCATTCTTGTGATCTGAACTGGACACTGTTGGTAACAGGATACTGGGCTTAAGGCATGCCATAATAGGTCAGACCAAGGTCCATTATGTTTTTATGTAGGATAAACGGTCCCGAAATGGAGCAGATGAAGAGGAGGAACTTGTAGAACCGCATCACGTCCCTGAATCAAACTCCTTTCATCCAAAATGCCACCACCAGAACAACCCAATCCGGTTGGTACTCTGTGCACCAAAGCACATGTCTCAACAGCAGTCATGGAGAAGACACATATCGCAGGTATTGCTGTGGCCAGGACTGAGCCAGGGCACTGGACCCAGTTTCTGTGAACGACTAAAGAAATGGCATACCTCGTCACTTAAGTGGGATGCCATCAATTCCATCATGGGGCAACCTTTAAGGTGGTGAAGAAAAAGAAACATCCCCTGACTCAACTCCCACTCTCTGGGATCGAGAGAGTGCCGATGCTTCCACAATGACCACAATTATATCCCAACCACACCCTTAGCCCCATATATATTAACTACATATAAATATGTCTCACTCCCAAACTCATTACATACATGAAACTAAGTCTCATATATGGGAGAAATGTTCTACATATCTTTAAGATATCAGGCTTCAGTGCCATTCCCCCAAACTTCAGCGTTCAATGCTGCTCCTCTAAACTTCAGCATCAATCCTTTAACTCCAACAGCTTCTTCTTCAAACACCCTCTAAACACATTGCTGCCTGAAGCTAACCATTAACCTAACAAAGATCTTCGTTTCTCCTTAAAAAAGGCTCCATTGGGGGTAAACTTAGATCTTAGACGACAACAGATCACCCCAGCAACGTGCTAAGCAGACAGAACTAGGAGGCTATTTTCACCCAGGCAAATCAAAGAGCCACCCCCAGGGCTACTCCTAAATACCTCATGCCACCCCAATGATTGACATAAACCACTGCCGTGGCACTGCCCAAGAATACTTGCACCACCCTGCCATTACCAAAGGCAGGAAAAGCTGCAAGAGGGCTAGCCAGATAGACCACACCACCTGACTGCAGCTCCAGCAGCTCTGGGCTGTTCAGTCTTAACAAGGACTCCCCAGCCCGTAAGACTGGCATCTGTCGCCAGAAGCATCCACAACGGATCATCCAATAGCATGCCCCTCTGCAGATAACGTGGGCGCAGCCACCACCTCCAGCTGGCTCTCACTCCCAGATGGAGTGGAAGCCTGAGCTCGAATTCCGGTCAGGAAAGGCCACTGGAGCGGCCTAATAGGAGCACACCCATGGCACTACCTTGACTGCCACTGCCATCAAGCTGAAAAAATGTAGATAATTCCAAAACCCTAGGAGCCTGTTGAAAAGAGAACACCTCAAATCGTACCAACCATCTCTGTACTCTCTCCTCTGACAGGAAGACTCCATCCACTTGAGCATCGAACCACTCTCCCAGGAATGCTAGGGATTGGGAAGGCTCCAATGGACACATTCCCCAATTGGTCACTCCGCCAAGGCCTCCCAGGAGGATACCACTCAGACCAAAACCCAAGAGGTCTACAACAGAGAATGAGCTCAGAAGAGCCAGTTGTCCAGAAATGGGTGTACACAGAATCCTTAGCGCCATAGTGCAGCAGCCACCACCGTCAGGACCCCAGAGAACGATCTTGGGGCAGCAGAAGGGAGGGTGGCGAACTGAAGGAGTGAGCCAAACACAGCAAAATGCAGATCTCTGCTAATCCTCGCAGATTGGGATACAAAAGCAAGCTTCAGCCAAGGCCAGAGATGCTAGGAACTCCCTTCGGGGCATCGCTGAAATCACAGATCTCAGAGTTTCCATTCACAAGCACAACACGTACAAATAAGCAATGACCCCCCCCTCACAAGCACAACACGTACAAATAAGCAATGACCCCCCCCCCTACCCCACCCTTGAGACCAGTGGTCAAAAGCAGCCAGCCTTTTTAGCATCCTGAAAGAAAAGTAATAATCTGCCCTTGCCCTGCTCAGCTGGAGCACTGGCACCACCGCCTTCAGGCACAGTAACTTGTCCTCCATGACCCGTATGGCTGCTCTCACGTCCGCCAAACCACACAGAGAGACAATAAGTGCCTCCAGGATCGACTGCTTTCAGACCTGGACATAGCCGCTTGAATGGTGTCTACTATGCACATGATCCATCTTGAGACCTATTGTTCCATGGACTTTAATTTTCTTGTCCCTCAGTTGTGGAACTCAATGCCTACTGAGCTCCATAAGGAATTCTCCTTCAAAAAAATCCAAAAGTGACCTAAAGACTTGGCTATTTACTCAGGCCTTTGAGAGTATTTAAACATCCTGACCATATTCTTCTGCTTCATTTCCTAGGACTCTTTCCTCTCTTACCCTCGTCCTATGTTTTTTCAAATGGAGAGTTTCTCCTCTCTTGTCTACACTGGTATTATAATGTTGTGCAATTGCTCCCCCTCCAATTGTTTCTCTGTTTATGTCCTCACCTCATCTTCTTTCCTTTTTATGTCCTCACCTCGTCTTCTCTTCTTTTTTTTTTTAATTTCTATTTTTGTTTCTATATTATCATGACAATAAACATTTTGTTGTAAACCGCCTTGAAGTTCCAAACAAAGAAGAGTATAACAAATCTATGCAAATAAATACATAGTGCCCAGCACTATGCCCAGCTTGGTGACATTCGAGAATGAGCCCAAAAATAAAAAATTAAAACACGTCATTATAATGACAGGGAGGAACCCATTTAGGAGGGGACAGAGCCCCTCGAAGGACCAATTACATGTCCAAAATCCAGAAGCAGAAAAGAAAAGGCCTATCAGGATGAAAAGCCAGGAGTCCTGAGACCCCCGAAAGTCAGTCCGGTGTGCCCATGACAGATGGGCAGAGGCCAAAGAGGGAAACAGCCCTGCTTACTTCTTAGGCCCTTTCGGTCTATACTCTGGAAGGTGAGAAGACCTGACCTTGGCCGAGTTCTTCACCAACCTCTCCAACCAGCCCCACAAGAGAGCTTCCCCTTAAGGCCAGCAGAATTAGCCAGGCTTTGGCGGGCACATCCACCGCCCAGTGGCGAGGTCATATGCAATGCCGCATCTCTACATAGAGGACAATAGTTCTAGCCACTAAGCGGGTCAGAAGGAAGGCACTAGCCTACTTCAAAGGAGGGCTAGCATCATTCAGCAGGACAAACTGAACTCACAGGAGCAGGGCTTGAGGCGTCAGGCTGGCACACACTGCCAACTAGAGAATAGCAGCTGTCGCCGTGCACCGGCTCTTCAGCAGAGAGTCAATCTTTCCATTGTGCCCTTCAAGGCAATTCGACTTCCACAGGAGTGGAGGCCCACTTGGAGACCGCTGTGACCTGCACCTCTACCTTGGGTGGGCCAGATCATGCAATGCACTCCTCTCCGTGAGAGCTCACATCCGCTTACATGCCTTTATCACCCTAGGCGGGGATTCAGGAAGGACCCATTCCGACCATTACATATTCTTGAATATCTCCGGATACAGGAAGCCTTCTGTGCACATCTGCACCACCTGTTGAAGCAGAAAACCCATGGCCCCTGCTCCGGCACTGGAGCATCAGCCACATACCAGATGGATGAAACTCAAGCAATTTATGCTGCCAGATCTCCCTTCTAAGTAAGGCAGGAAATGCCAGCTTCCACATACACCTCTCACAGAGAAAACACTTTTTTTTTTTTTTGTATCAGACTCCTCAACCAAGACGACAGAACCAACACTAGTGTCTAAGTCTTGGACAGACTACAGCTGACCCAGATTTCCAGGAGGAACCTGTGTTTGGGTCGCTTAGGAGGCACTCAAGCTGGGCTTCTACATCCTGCCCATCCCTCACGTGACTGAGCTCGAAGGAACCAAAAGCTGCAGGGTCTGAGTTTCCATGCCAAAAAGACCAGGCTTCCTGAAGAAGGGAAGAATTTCAGGAAGGACAACCCAGATTCTGGGAGCTCCCCTCCCTGAGAATGATCCCCAATACAGGGGGCAGCTGGAGCCAATCCCTCCGGAGAAGGGGAGCGGTCCACAAGCACGATCACCCGACTCAAAGTCAGGGTATTAGTCTGATCTACAGCACCATCAGTCACCTCCTACCTTCAGGTGGAAAGCGTCGGGCCAACCAAATCCCTTCATTGGAAGAAGGGAGACGTGTCCATTAGTGAAAAGTCAGATGTTGCCATGCAGAATGAATCCAGTGAGGAGGCTCTTTGCCTGCCACAGGCGAAACAACACTTCCTGGAAAAAGACAGAAAGAATTAAGGCAACTCAACCATTTGCGCTAATGGAACACATACATTAGCAGGTTACAGGCATTTGGGCAGGAACACGTGTTGAAGCAGCTCAGGTAGAATGTGCACTGGGATCATTGGGTGCAAGACACGCAAAGGCAGAAAGCGTTAACAGTATGCGCTGGAAAATGGCGGGAAGCAGACATTGAGCCAACGGTCGCCTGCTGTCCACCCTGACCTATGCCCAAAACGGACGAGTGCGGGAGCCCCAAATCCCCCAATACGGACAAATGATGAAATTAAGCCTTGGTAGTCACCCCCTGGGAGCCCCAGGCAGGGCAAATTGTACCAGGCTCAGTGCTACTCCCCAGATGCCGTTTCTTTCTTTGACAATATATATATATATATGTCAATCGTTTACATCTGTCTTTTTGAATTTTTAAATAACTTATATGCTACGAGATGTTCTCACTGTTTTTGGGCCACTGTGTGTGTATATATGTGTATATATACACACACACGGTGGCCCAAAAACAGTGAGAACATCTCGTAGCATATAAGTTATTTAAAAATTCAAAAAGACAGATGTAAACGATTGACAAATTTAAACAAAAAACAAAAAAACAAAAAAAAGATGGCGACCAGAAATTGTCGAAATAAAGACGTTATATAGCTAAAAAAGGTAAATAAGTAAACTATTTAAGCTTTTAATTTACGAGATGTTCTCACTTTTTTTTGGGCGTGTGTGTGTCTATATTTATTTATTTATTTATTTAACAGGCTTGCAACCACATGTGTCTTCAGTTTTCGGGGAGAGCAAGGGCAACAGTGGAGGAGGGAGAGGGCGCTGAGGTTGAGTGAGGCTGCTGATCCAAATCCTTCCAATTTTCTGGATGCTCAACAGTCATTATCATGATAAGAGCATGAAGCTGAACCAATTTTCCATCCTCCTTTGGCTACCAAAAAGACCTTAGTCTAGTGGAGCCTCTCACATCATGCTGAAGGGAGTCACCCTCAAGATGGTCGTTCACAAGTGGAATCAATCTTTTTTCTCTCAATGGTTCAGATTTTCTTCAGAGTTGAGAAAATCCAACCACCATTTGCTGGAGACAGAAGAATACTGAGGTGCCTTCTAGTGCCTCAGGCTGATAGAGGCATGGGAGTGATGTCAATGAAACCTGGGCATTTTACTGGCTCTCTGTCTCCACCAATTTGCTAGTAGGGGAACATAACCCACGTGTCTGGACTGGTCCAGCAGGACGATATGGAAAATTCCCTTAATCCCTCATGTTAAAAACTGGCCTTAAACAAACACTTTTTTTAAAGCCTGCATGTGCTAAGCAGTAGCTTTAAATCCAGACAGGAAATTTTTGCCACACAGGTGCATCCCCTTTATGAAATGGGAAATACACCTGTGGAATTTTTGACCCAAACTATGCCTCCAGTACGTTCCCCTTGCACTGTTTATGTTTATTATGAGCATTGATGTGTAAATTGAGCTCTCTCTCAAATTTCTATTTACACATGGATGTCGTTTCCACATGTAAGTGCCAGTACCGCCATGTGGAAATTGCAAATAAAGCTTCTAAAATAACCTCGTGTCTTTATAAAATTGGGCAAAAATAGGTGCCCTCTGAAACTAGGTGCTCTGTGTACATTCATGGTCTCTCCAAACAAAAGGTGCCTATTATTTAACATGTTTACATACTTTAGGTGCACACATGAAGATTTTGTTTTAGGGTACTGGATTTCAGCATGATCAACTAACAGAGCCCTAAGATTATTGCAGCAGACATTATGTGCCTAAGCTACTACATATGGGGAGGTTTAGTTCTGGATTATTTATGGTTTTCTGTTCTTCACCTATGGGTGTTCAAGTTGAAGCAATCTACACTACTTCATTACTGTAGGAGCCAGAGGATTGTTTTGGCTCACTTTTCTGGATTCTTCCATCATAAAGCTACATCACGCTGCTGGTAGCTGGTCAGGTAAGATTAAGGATTAGGCAGCCGAGAGGAGACAGGAGAGGGCTGGACTGTGCCACAATTAACTGCTGATGGTCCAGGCAATGCAGGATGTGATGGGATGTACAGGGAATCAGGGGGCAAGCAGCTCCAATAGAGAGCACAATTTAAAAGGTAGTGGAAAGTACAAATGGACAAACTCAAGACATATACATTTAAACTGGAAAAGTCAAGTTAGAACAAATTTTATTTATTTATTTATTTATTTGATTTATTTGATTACATTTTTATACCACTCCTTCCGGTGATCAGCAGCGGTTTACATTTAACAATTAACTCTGCATGGATTAGCAGTTACATAAAACAGTAAGAAAATAACATTAGAACATTGAAAGGTGACATTGTTTTAAGATAACTCAATAAATAATTCAAAACTGTTTACATGAGGGAAGAGAACATGTTAACATACATGCTATATAATTAACTATATACAATATTTGTGAACAAAAATATAAGTAGAATTACTATTTAATTCTTCGAGGATTTGAGGGTTCAAAATGGTAACAGTGGGAAGACCTCCGTCTAATTGTTTTCATCACAGAATTACTCTAAGTTATTTCAGTCATTGAAGTATTCTTGAAATAGAAGTGTTTTAAGGTTTTTACGGAATGATATGAGATCTTTGTTATCTCTTAAGGTGTCAGGGAGTTTGTTCCATTGTGTTGGAGTGGTGTATGTGAATGCTCTATTACTGGTGAGTGCCTTTGCTTTGCAAATGGAGAGGGGGGTTTGTAGTGTATTTAGGTTGTGTGTATGTCTTTTCCTGTTGGTGGTTTGTGGCTTAATGAGTGTGGCAAGGTAGGATGGGGCATAATTGTTTATTATTTTGAATGTTGTAATTATTATTTTGTATCGTATGCGTGCATGTATAGGTAGCCAGTGAAGTTCTCTTAGGATAGGTGTGATGTGATCTGAGAAGGGTACGTTCATTAGGATTCAGGCTGTTACATTCTGTGCCATCTGGAGTATGTTTGTTGTTTTTTTGGGCAAGCCTTGTAGTATGCCATTACAATAGTCCAAGCATGATCTAGACCAGGGGTCTCAAACATGCGGCCCGCCAGAGCATCTTGTGCGGCCCGCGAAGCACTTACCGGCGTGTAAAAAAAAAAAAAAATCCAAACTTGCCGCCGCCGCAGTATTAAGCGTCCCGCAGGCCCCTCTGCCTGGCAGAGTCCTCTCCTCCCTGCAGCATCAGCTCCAAAAGCGGCGGCTTTCAGAGCCGCGAAGAGAGAGAGTTTCTCTCGCGCGGTTCTGAAGAGCAGCGAGAGAGTCTTCAGAACCGCGCGAGAGAAACTCTCTCTCTTCGCGGCTCTGAAAGCCGCCGCTTTTGGAGCTGATGCTGCAGGGAGGAGAGGACTCTGCCAGGCAGAGGGGCCCGCGGGACCCTTAATATTGCGGCAGCAGCAGCAAATATACATTTTTTAAAAATCTACCTTGGCTGTTGGTGGGAGGGGGGTTAGGACTGGTAATGGCCTATGAGGGGGTAACTGAAAATGGGGTGATGGGGGCAACACTGAAAATGGGGTGATGGGGGGGTTAGGACTGGTAATGGCCTATGAGGGGGTAACTGAAAATGGGGTGATGGGGGTAACACTGAAAATGGGGTGATGGGGGGGTTAGGACTGGTAATGGGCTATGAGGGGTAAGACTGATAATGGGCTGGGGGGTCTGCTAGGACTGGAAATGGGCTGAGTGGAAGGGGGGCTTGAACTGCAAATGGCTGATGGGGAGGGGGCTTGGAATGGAAATGGGCTGTGAGGGGAGGGAGCTAGCACTGGAAATGGGCTGATGGGGGGCTAGGACTGGAAATGGACTGATGTAGGGGCTAGGACTGGAAATGGACTGATGTAGGGGCTAGAAGGGAGTGGATGCTGTGTGGGACTGGAACTAGAAGGGAGCTGATGTTGGGGGAGGATTAGAATGGGATGGAGCTGGGAGAGTGAAATGGAGAAGGGAAAAATATTTTGTGTGGGAGGGAAGACAAATCTACAATTGGCCAGGTATTGGGAGAGTAAGTGGGGATTGAGGATGGAGGGGTAAAATTTGAGTGGATGAAATAGGAATGAGGAAAGAGCAAAAGGAGAAAGATTAATATGTTAAAGCAGATGTAGAGGGAGAATGGTAAAAGCTAGAAGAGAGAAGAAAGGACAAATGGACAGCAGACGATGGAGAGTTAGCAGAAGGCACGAAGAAACCAGAAGAAAGTGGCTGGAACAATTGCAACTGAAAAAAAATGCACAAAAGGTAGAAAAATATCTTTATTTTGAATTTATTAACTGGAATATGTCAGTTCTGGGAAATGTGCATCAATAACGTCTGCGCTTTGTTTAGTACAAGAGGAAATTAATTTATAGTTTTATTTCTACAGTGTTGTTGTACATTCCAAGTTTGGCTTTTGGGGGTCCCAGTTTAATAGTCTTGTTTCTAAATTTTGTTTCCTTGTTTGGTGATGGTGTATTCTGCATATGTAACTGAGCTGAGGTATTCTGTTTATGTAATTCCTATTTGACATTGCTACTTGTTCTCTGTCCCCAGTAGGTCATGTATTGTTATTCTCTGAAATGTATTGATTTAATATTTGCAGTGTTGCCTTTTGATAGGTAGGGTATGGTGCTTTGTGAGTCCTGGTAGTGCTGTTAGGATATGGCGGGTTTGCTATAGGTTCTAAATGGGCAGTGTTTGTTTGTAGTAGTTCCTAATGTGCCTGGCGGTTGGCACTGGATTATAGTAATGTAGAAATCTTTTAGTCTTTCTTTATTCATGCACTCATTAAGAGGCATGTTTACTAAAAGTTAGGGTATGGTAACATTATGCAAATATTTATACAAATGAGGTCCCTTATGCAAATGAGGTCCCACGTCTCATGCGGCCCCCGGGTTATTTTACAAGTCCTCATTTGGCCCTCAAAGCAATTTGAGTTTGAGACCCCTGATCTAGACGATGCTGGCCCATTACTCTAATTTCCAGTCATGCTGCAACACTCACCTCTTGAGTGATGGGAGGTCGGAACTGCTTGTGCAGCTCGATGATAATCCTCAAGCAAATGAGCACATTTTCCTCATTCTCAGTCTGAAAATGGAAATGGAGATTTTAAAACACTTTGCAAACCTGGAAGGCTGACCATATTTCTTTTGTTTAGCCTGTAAAGTTCCTACCAGAAAACAAAGGACATTTGTTCGCAATAAAAATGAATTCCTTAAACTCATGTCGGCAAGTATCTTCTCAAGTCCTCCTTTCCCTTTCTTAAAAAGATTTAAAAAAATCTTTCAAGGATTCCAGGTAGAAAACATGGAGTCCTAACTCAACAAGAAAAAGGTGTGCACCAATACTGGGCACACGGTAACAAACTAGAAAAAGGAGATAAATTAGCACAAATTTGAAACTTGAAAGCAGTGGCACCATTTAAGGTAACTGAACCCCATTTTGTAGCCATATAGCCAGAACATCAGAATAAAGACCATATGGGTCACAATAGATCATATGCAGTTCAACTTCAAAATACCAGACTAACAGTGCCCCCAGTTTATCAAAAGGATTATTTCCAACCAGTTGCACAAAGCAAATCACAACATATAACTGCTTCCCAGGAATCTTGGAGTCAGCTCTACCAGAGGAAGCAGCACAAAGATTGTTGCCCTAGCTGCCTGACAGATCCTGCTCCATTGAGGGGGAGTGCAAAGACCACAGGGCGTAGGAGCCTAGGAAAGTGAAGTTCCTCATTTGTAATACGTGTTCTCCTTGGATAGCAGGATAAAGTGTCTACACATGAGTGTCGTCATCCTGACAGCGCCAGTTCAGATCCGCCTTCTCAGAATCCAGTGCTCCTTCCCACCCAATCATTGCTCCTCCCTCTCAGTTCCTTCCATAGTTTAATGAACGTTAACTGTGAGGGGAGGTGGAAGGGATTGTGTGAATGATTTATCCTACTGTCCAAGACGAAACCATAACAGCTGACATATAACATGGGTTCTCCATAGACGGTAGGGGTATGCAACCACACTTGTTGGTGATGTCTCTGGCATTGACAGTGTGCCAGGCTCTCCCCCAATTCAGAAAAGCCTTTTAGACTTCTCTGAGCATTCATCCGTCCTGAATCCAAGACCTGAAGACGGTGACTACATAAAAGACCACTCAAAGTTCCAGGGTGTTGATATGTTACCTTCTCTTTGTGGAGAGATGTAACAGAAGTGCATCCCATCCATACGCAGGAAGCATCTATTGTGAGGGTCAGCTGATATGGTGGAAGTTGGAAGGGGCAATCATATATTTTATTTTAATTTTTAATTTAATTTTCATTTTGGGGTGGTTTAGGGGTCCTGGTGGGAGGGGCTGGTGGGGGATTATTGTGGGGGTTTTTTTATCTGTTGTACACTGCTTTGAATGCTGTGTGCATAAAGCATTAACAAATGTTTTAAAATACATATATACAATATGTCCTAGTATCTGAAGGAAGACACAGGCCAAGATGAAGTGCAGACTGCTCAGCCAGGTAGAGAGCTGTTGAATGGTTTGGACTCTTTCGGCTAGGAGGAACACTCTTGCCGAGATAGTGTTTGTGTTGGCCCCTATGAATTGCAGGCACTGTTGAGGACACAAGTCTGATTTTTCAATGCTTACTATGAAGCCTAGGGCTTGGGTGCACGAGTAGTGGCCTGTACTATGTAACAAGCTGCATCTTCTGACAGGGCAGAAATGAGGCCGTCATCGAGGTAGGGCTATATGCAGTGTCCATGATGGCGAAGGTGAGCCGCAATTACTGCAAGGCACTTTGTGAAAACCCTTCAGGCTGACAAGAGGTCAAGGGGAAGTACTTTGTACTGGTAACCAATGTTCCCTCTAATTTTCTGTAGGCTGTGTGCGCATAAAATATCAGCTGTGCAGCTTTTGAAGGAAGGTTAAATTTTTGTGCGCCACATAACGACACTCAGAATTATATACTTTAAAATTTGACTACACGTCAGAATACAGTATGTACACCACATTGATTGCACTAGACAATATTGTAGAACTTGTGAAAACCATAAATACACAACAACTTTTCAATTTTAAGAACGTCTGTGTTGTTTTCTATCAGAATCAGAACCGTAATTTTTGTGCGCTCTGTTGTAAAGTATGTGCGCTCACTCGGCGAGGTGTGTGCGCGCACACACACGCACAGCTTAGAGGGAACAGTGCTGGTAACGCTGGCATTTGAAGCAAAGAAACTTCCATTGCTAAGTGTTAATTGGGATGTGTGCATAGGCATCCTCCAGATGCAGGGAGGCAAGCCGATCGTTTTGCCACAGGAGTGGAAGGATTGTGACTAGGGAATGCATTTTGAACTTTTCTTTCTTAATGTGGAAGTTGAGATTGTGGAATTCAAGAATGGGACATAGACCCCCAGATTTCTTGGGAATGAGGAAGAATCTGGAATAGAAACCTTGTTGCCTACGACAAGCGACATCAATCTCAATGGCCTTGTTAAGGAGGCCGACAATCTCCTGTTCAAGGATGGCGGATGTGCTGTCTTGGCAGCAACCAC
This sequence comes from Ichthyophis bannanicus, assembly GCA_033557465.1. Taxonomy (NCBI): domain Eukaryota; kingdom Metazoa; phylum Chordata; class Amphibia; order Gymnophiona; family Ichthyophiidae; genus Ichthyophis; species Ichthyophis bannanicus. Next base: position 16,095,086 of record CM066044.1, on the reverse strand, counting down.
TAGCTGGGCAGCAGTTGTGGTGGTGGGAAATCTGTGAATTGAATTCTGTACCCTTGAGTCATTATGTTGAGGACCCAGTGGTCCATAGTTATAAATTGTCATGCCTCCTACTGGTACATAGTAAAAAAACTGAGGTTCTGTTTGGCCACCGGGATTGGGACGTGCCCTCTAGGTCTTGAGCACTAGGTGTAAGCCGGGATGAAGGAACTTTGCACTGGAGGTCGGGAGTACAGCTGATACCACTACAAGGGTAAAATGGCTGAAAATACTGGAAATCTTATGTTCACCAGTATTGGGCAACTGAGTCCACAGAGTCTGGGAGGTCAAGTCCATGGGCTGCGCTGACAGTTCTCTCACTGTGCAGGAACGGTCCTTAACTTCAGATACTGCCTCTAGCACTTTGAACCAGAAAAGATTGTGACCAAGACATGGCGCGTCTGAGAAGCAGTCAAGGAGGCCATCATGTAAGCGGATACCCGAAGCCAAGCCATACATATGGCAATGATAGAAGTGGTGGTGGAGCGATCCCTAAAGTCATAGGTTAGCATAAGATACCTCCTGAAGATTGGTCTGCAACAGGTGATCAAGCTGCTGAAGGAGGTCATAATGGTAGTGCAGGACTTGTAAATAATGCACTAAAACCCTGAAGGCTAGGAGTGCAATTTGGTAGACCCTCTGTCCTATAGCATTTAGGGTTCCCTGGTGGAGCATATGATTGGGTCTTTGACCCCTTGGGTCTGCTTTAGGGCTGCCTCAGAAATAACAGATTGATGAGATAGCTGCTGATCAAACGCAAGGGCTAAGAGAACTTTGTACTTGAGGTCAAGGCAGCATAAGGTAGAATCCACGGATGATGGGATTTTTCAGATGGAGGCCAGTAGATCTTGCAAGATCTGATAAACTGGTAGCACTATCATCTCCTTAGGGCAGGGGTGGGCAATTCCGGCCCTCGTGCACCACAATCCAGCCTGGTTTTCATGATGGCCCTAATGAATATTCATGGACCTATTTCCATGCAATGGAAGGTAGTGGATGCAAATAGATCTCATGAATATTCATTAGGGACATCATGAAAACCAGGCTGGATTGTGGTGCACAAGGGCCGGAATTGCCCACCCCTGCCTTAGGGGCAAGGCAGGCTTTGAGGACAGACAAAGTCCCTCACAGCAAGCACCTGGGAGATCTTTGTAAGAACTTAGGAAAAGAGCAGTCTTCTGGTGCTTCCTCCGGAGTGATGTGTGGAAGAGAAGAGAACAGTGCAGTGCTAGCTGATGCCAGAATGGGGTCCCAATGATGAGAGCGGGAAGTACTTGGCAGAAAACAGGCATCATCCTCGAACGAGGGAGCGAGAGCCCAGTCACCATAGGAGGAGAGTTTTGTGCATGGGGCTGATGATGACAGGCTCGAGAATGTCTGTACGAGGTCCCCTTGTGATCTGTAGCAGTCGAAGTAGCAGCTTGAAGGATGGTGGCACTGTCCTGAACAAATCTTTGGAGGAGCAAGAGGAGGGAAGAGCTGGGGTTGATTGAAGTGCCTTGCAGCAGTGGAGATGTGGGGCAGAGAGCAGGCATAAAATATGAGGGTACCAGGGGGCCAATTTGCTTTGCAGGAGCCCAGCTGAGGGATTCTCTGGGGGCTTGCATTTGTGGCTGGAGGCCCTAGAAGAAGTAGGTGGACATGTCCAACTGACACTGGGTTGCAGTGGCTGAGCAGCATGCTTGGAAGAAACTTTCCCCTTGTGCTTTGAGGAGCATCTGAGCTGTTTTGAGAGACCTGACTCAATGGCAGGAAGCCTAGTTCAAAATTACAGAACTTAAGGGGGTAAAGAGGAGTAGAGCAACAGTGCGGAGTCTGCAGGCTCTGTGCGGCCACTCTGAGTCAACACCTGTGAAAAGAGCCCCAACTATGCCTTATCTGGGCCCAGCAGGGTTAGGACAGGAAGCGAGACTGATCGCCGCAGAGCCACAGCCATGATGTTAAGTGGCTGCAGTAAGCAGCGGCAGTGTCTCCCCCACCCAGACTCTGGTTTTGCCACTCCGGCAGCTGGTTCCTTTTTTTTTGTTCATAAACTTGTTCGGTGCTGCAGGGAGCAGCGTGTCTCTTTTTTTCTCTTGGTTTCCTGGAGTGTCCCGTCAAGCCAATTCATGAGAGACAAGAGGGGGAGAGCCGTGGCTGATGCTGGCTGCAGCAAAGAAAGACTGGCACACAAACAAATGGTTGGCCAAGGCGAAAGCAGAAGTAACAAAAATCTTACACCAGACTTACTTTCTTCATTTTTTCAATCGTCAACCATGGCAAACTACAATCATTTCGATATTTTAGATGTTGCACCAGGCCTTGACAAATTTTCTCTGGATTTAGGAGCCAGCCACTGAGATCCCCATTTCCCCTCTCCCACTGCCCCCACTGAAGTTGAGAAGTGGGAGGGGAGGGATATCCTCCAAGGTCCACCACAGTTCCTTTAGAGCTTAATTTACTAAAGCTGTTTTCCCATTCTGTGTCTAAGGGAAAAGAAAGTTTAGTAAGTCAGGCCCTTAGCTGCCAGTGGCATGCAGCAGGCATTAACAACCCCCATCCCCACCCTGTCATCACCCAGTCTCCCCTCCCCCCGGATCCAGTCATCGTCCACTCTAGCTCTTTTATATCCCACTCCTCCCCATCATCTCCCTCTTCCTTTAAACTGACCACTCCCCACGGAAACCATTTAAGCTACCTCCCCTCCAGCCAGCCAGTGATTCTACCAAACACCGAATTAGGCCTGCTTTCTGTATAGAGACATCTCTCTAACGTCTGTCCTCTCTCCTTTACATATTGAGTCTCTTAAAGAGCAGACCCTATATATTCTTAGTTCAATTACTTCTACTCTCTTTATGACCTCTGGAGAGAGACACCCAGAACCAGGTACATATTCTTCAGGAGGTCTTCTTTATGATTTAGGAATGCTTTTATCCTGCCTAGCATTGAACTGACACTCTCCACTCATCATCCTATCAAATGTTTGGAAGCTTTAAAGTCATGGGAGATAATCACTCCCTTATGCTATTTGGTCCTAAAAAGGAATTAAGGAAACAGTGATAAGGGAGCACCATAACAAGTGCTCGAAGAATGCAAACTATTTTAGCCATGAAAACCTTCAACTTTCACTTGGAACTGCCTCTTGCTTCTCCCAAACTCACGGGTTCCAGCAATATGTGCAGAGTAATGGTGAACACAAGGGGTGATGCACCTGCTGCTCCTGAACCCCCCTGAGGGGGAGCCAAAGAGCAGCAGCATAAAGGGAATGCCGGCGACGTACACAGATGTATAGACAAAACAATGACATAGACTTCATCCTCGGGAATTGCTGAGCAACTGTTGCCTGCAGAATTCACCATCTAGGGACACACAGCTGACATCTCACAGCTCCAAAAAAACCCTGCCAAGGGCCCATATTCTCCATTCTCCCTGTCAGTGGCAACGCATTAAGGGAAGGCTGCTAGCAGAGTGCTGAGGACTCTGTTTCACAACCATGGAGACACCGAGCAGGACAACCTCCAGAACTCCCCTTCAACCCTTGATTCCCCCTCTCTCCGTGCCATGGAAGTCCTAGGACCCCTTAAGGAGCAGAGGCTGCCCCAAGTCCTCATGGGCAATGACATCACTGCTCCCCTTAGTTGGCACCAGTCTATCACAGCTGCCACTTCAATCAGGTTATCAGACCTGATTCTGATCCTCAGAACTTGGGCGGCCCTGATACTGTATTAAAACAGTCCGCCCATATTCTGTGCATGTCAGCCCAAGGCGCCAGGCTTGATATTTTAGTTGCCAAGTCCTGTGTTATAAGAGTCAATTTTAAGAATGCTCAAAAGAACGACGCATTAAACCACAGTATCCATGGTCCCTGAATTTTAAGCCTGCATCAAGGCAGATGAAGGCACACAGTCCAGGAAGAGTGGGAGCCATCCAAATTCTGGCCTCCCCGTCACCACAAAAACAGGCTAGGATATAAAACCAATGGTAAAAACAATTTATCCTCGAGAAGGAAGGAAAATTACCCGTGTCTTGTACCTAGAATAAGAAAAGCGCTTGTATTTAGAGGGGTTCCGTGAAGTGCTTTATAGTGCCTTTATGTCTATCAGTGCACTTCTCTTTTTTTAAGAGCATCAGGTAAGCTTCTCTGGTCAGCACAGCTTGACCGGCTGTTATCACTGAAAACACAGCATAGCAGGAAACTGTTCCCTCATGCTGTGGAGGCCCCGAAGTGGAAGCAGTTATGTACAATCAAAAGTATTCAACATTCCATAACTCAAGCAACCTCTAGACTCTAGAGTAATACATTGTGTGGTAAACCACTGCTTTAGCTGCTGGTAGCACCTACCGGAAAGTCCCTCTGTCGGTCTTTCCATTGCCTGAATGCTCATGGGCAATGGTTTTCTCCTCTTTTTGGCGTTAAAACCCCCAATACTCGCAAACAACTGAGTGTCTCAGTACACTGGTCAGTTAGATGCCAATGCAGTTCAGAATAGACCTCAGGAAAAAGTATTTATATAATTGGAAACACTTCCAAGGATAGTAAAGACCATGGGACTTAAATGAAGTCCCCTTGGTCGTAGGGACACTTGCTAGCCCTGGCTGCTCCCCCGAGTATCCAATCTGGGGCCCTGAAGAGACTTTCAATTCAATTCATCGGGCTAAATTACTTTTGGTTCCATTTTGTTTTGTTTTTTTGGCTCAGTCAGTAACGCGTCAGTACATAAAAAAATTCAACCTGTCCAAGCCATGGTATTTTCAATAGTATCATATGGATGTAAAAGTTAGGAATACAGAAATATAACTGCAGAAAAAGACCACATGGCCCACCTAGTCTGCCCTTCCATAATCGACCACTACAACATTCCCCTCTTTTCCCTTTGAGATCCTCTGTGTTTGCCCCATGCTTTTTTTAATTCAGATACTGTCCTCATCTCTACCACCTCTATTGGAAGACTATTCCACACATCTACCACTCTTTCTGTAAAGAAACATTTCCACATATTACTCTTGAGTCTATCCCCTTTCACCCTCATCCTCTGTCCCCTCGTAGCAGAGCTTGCTTTCAGTCGAAAGAGGCTCTTCTCTTGTGCATTTATGCCATGGAGATATTTATTTATTTGCATTCTCTTATATACCGCGCTATTCTGCATCAGTGCGGTTTACATTGAACAAACTGAAATTACATTGAATAGGGCATTATAACGTGAAGATAACTATTTAAACATATCTATCGCATTACCTCTATCCCACCTTTCCTCTAAGATATACATATTAAGATCCTTAAGTCTGCCCTCATATGCTTTTTAACAAAAACCACTAACCATTTTAGTAGCCATCCTCTGCACCGACTCCAACCTGTTTATATCCTTTTGAAGGTGTGGTCTCTAGAACTGCACACAATACTCCAAATGAAGTCACATCAAAGACCTATACAAAAGCACTATCACCTCCTTTTTTCTGCTAGCCATTCCTCTCCCTATGCACCCAAGCATCCTTCTTTCGCCGTTGCCTTTTCTACCTGTTTAGCTACTTTAAGATCGTCAGACACAATCACGCCCTGGTCCTGCTTCTCTTTTATGAACAGAAGTATTTCCCCTTATACTGTACCGCTTCTTTGGATTTTTGTAGCCCAAATGCATGACCTTACTTTTTTTAACATTAAATCCTAGCTGCCAAATTCTAGACCATTCTTCAAGCTTAGCTAGATCCCTCCTCATGTTATCTACACCTTCCTGGGTGTCTACTCTATTGCAGATTTTGGTATCATCCGCAAAGAGGCAAACCTTACCCGACAGCCCTTCCGCTATATCACTAACAAAGATGTTAAAAAGAATCAAACCAAGGACAGAACCCTGGGGCACACCACTGATAACATCCTTCTCCTCAGAGTGAGCTCCATTTACTTGTACCTGTACCATTTACCTGGACAGTGAAGAAGAAAGACAAGAAGAAAATCAATGCCTTTGAGTTATGCTGCTGGCAAAGAATGCTGTGTATAACAGTGTGCGCGAAGAACAAATCAGACTGTTCTAGAGGAGATCGAATCTAAGCTTCCTTTACAAGCTCAAATGACAAGACTAACTTTCATATTTTGGACACATCATGTAAAGAGAAAAATCATTAGAGAAAGACATCGTGCTTAGCGAGGTTGAAAGTCAGCAATGTGATGGATCGATACAATAACAGCACCTACGAATGCCACTCTATCAACAATTAGCCGCCTAACTGATGACTGAACACATTAGGACAACTATCCAGGAGGTCACCATGAGTTGATATCAACTTAACAGTAGTAATGTGAACAAGAGTTTTGCTGCTACAGCAGAAACTCTGTCAGCACTGTTAAATATTATGTGCTAGGGAAGGTACTGAGCCTTTATTTATTTATTTAACATTTCTTCTATACCGCGCTATTACAATCTTTTATGTATCTTACCATAGTTTGAGCAAGTAAAAGGCACAGTGGAGAGAGATCCTGCCCGTGCTAGATCTCCGAGGCACCAGATATTTGTTGAGACCCTTAGGAACAATATGTGCTCCTTTCAGTATGAAAGCCCTTCAGGAACCACAATTGGCCCCTTGGGACAGTTTCACCCATAGGTACCAATTTAAAAGTCCTTTATTTATTTTATTTTATTTATTTAACCTGTTTTTTATACCACTTTATCATTTAGTCAAAAGCAGTTTACTTTATAACTTAAACTTGGTAATGTACATTAAACAGGGACATTGATAACTTGGATTCTTCTAAGGCAATGGGGGGGTTAAGTGACTTGCCGAAGGCCACAAGGAGTGCTAGTGGGAATCGAACCCTGGTTCCCAAGACAGTGCTCTAACCATTAAGCTTCTCCTAAAGTACTGCACTGGGCCCACTGGATGTATGCAAAACTCATCTCTTTGCCTTTTAAGCTCTCGTGAGGAAAGAGACAGAGAGAAAATTTGATACTGCTTTGTCAAGCGCGTAAAGAAGACTGAGAGGGAGGAGCAATGATTGGGCAGGAAAGAGCACTGGAACATGTCCAGAGAGCTATGAAACTCTTTGGGACTCTGAGAGGGAAGACACAAATTGGCATCTTCAGGAGGACGCCACCTATGCGCAGATGATTATATCCAGCTTGTCAAAGGAGAATCCTACTGCACCAGTCACCATCTGTTGGAGACAAAGAATGCTGGGTAGGTGCTTCATCGGGGCCACTCCTATATTACAGCAATGTTGTCACTGAAAAGTTCGAGTTGTCTCCATCTTCTGGCCAAAATGGCATAAATCCACTTATCAGGACTAGTCTAACAGGATGGGGAAAAAGCAGGTCAGTATTTAACCATGGCGACCAGTGTTATTTTAAATGCCAGCTACTGCAGTTAAATAAAAAACAGTGCCATATCTAGATAGTGGCTGGCACTGTATATATGGTCTTTGAAGTAAGATCTGGGCACTACCTATACAGCAACGCTTTTAAGTGCTATTATCGGGATAGCCCAATAGATAACAATTTAGAACAGTTTTTTCTGCCTTAAGCTATCCATTTAACAGCACTGAAAATCGCCATATGCGACATCTGTCTCTGCCTCTGGATCGCCCTGGCACTCTCCAGATAGTGCTGAGGTGGTCAGAGAGAATAGTCAGAGGCACTATTAGTATAGTGTCGCTGTATATTTTCTTCATTGGCAATTGGTGCTGGCTAAGCCGATAAGTGCTTTTAAATACTGATACCATAAAACTTCAACATCATATCACAAACACTATAAAAGACAAAATTAACAAAAAAAAAACAAAAGCATGACTTGACAAAGTTAGAATCATAAAATGTATAAAAAAGGTTTTGCATAAAACAATAAAATGTAGTTTCCAAATGCATGTAGTGCATAAATATAACCCTACTCACGAAGGCAAAACAACCTCCATGGGATAAATGAGTAGTGGGATCCCAAGAACAGACACTAACAAATGACTCAACTGTAACAGGGAGAGATTTTACATTAGGAGCCTTGCTCCTCTACTCTCTGAAGATCTCTCTCAAAGCATCATTGTTAAAGCAAAATGAAAAACAAATACCCCCAAGAATTGGAACATCACAGACAAAACGTTTTTCGTATGCGGACGAAGGTGTTCATTGGTTGGAATTCGATGAATTATTTCAAGGACTAGTTTCCGTAATTGCTGAAAAACAAAAAACAGTTTTGTAATTAATATGCAACTTAAGACCCACTCCGTTACTGAAACAAGAAATTAGACCTTACCTGCTAACTGATGTTACTTGAGTTCCTACAGTCCAGTCCTAGTACTTATGGGTATTCACGCCCCACCAGCAGTTTGGAGACCGAGAATATCATGCTTTTCATGACATCAGCATAAATAGAGAGCCGGCACTTCCCACCAGTCTTCAGTATCCTATTGACAAAGCAGAGTCAGGGAAAGAACAATAAACACCTCCTCCCACTAGGGAAGGAGAAAAACACTTGCTGTCATGGATGTAAAGAGATTTTGTAGAGGCCGGTCACTCCTCCCCCCAACATTCCCCCCACTGCTTGTCCTCTTAAAATCGACCTCTACAACTCTGCCCCCGAGGTCTTATGCACCTGCGCTCTACCATCACCTGGCTACCTACTAACTAGTACTTGTTGAAACCGGGAAAGCCATACGCAAAGCATCAGTATATGTTATAAGAGAAGGATTTGGGACTGGACTGTAGGAACTCAAGGATCATCAATTAGCAGGTAAGATCTAATTTCTACTTCCATTTTGTTCCTCCAGTCCAGTCCCGATACTTGTGGAATGTACCATAGCAGTACTATTCACGGGAGGGCCCCGAAGTACTTCCGTGCCAAAATGGGCATCTGCCAATGCCTGTACATTCAGTCAGTAATGCTTCACAAAGGAACTCAAGAACGACCATGCTACCACCTTGCAGATATCCACTGGCGGCAATGAACTAAACTCTGCCCAAGAAGCAGTCTGGGCATGGGTTGAATGTGCCCTCAACCCAGAGGGCACAGGTCTATGCCTTATTGGCATGAACCCTGCAGTCACACATAAGGAAAAGAGCACAAATCCCCAACAGCCTCAACAGGTAAGCCGAGGAGATGGCCTCCCTTATCCATCTTGATATTAAAGCTCTGGAAGCTGCCTCCCCCTTACGTGACCTGCCAAACACCACAAACATTTGCTCAGACTTCCGGAAAGACTCTGTGACCTTCAAGTACCTCCACAGTACGTGTTGCACATCTAATTGTCGCAGAAGAGGGTCCGACGGTGTCCCTTCCATTTCTGAGAACACTGGCAGGGACACTGTGATTGAGATGAAAAACTGACAGAACCTAGGGAGAAAGGAAGGCACTAGCTGTAAAACCTCCTTCTCTCTAGATATCACCAAGTACAGTTCTCTGCACAAAAGCGCCTGTAGCTCCGAAATCCTCCTAACTGAGAAAATGGCAAAAGCACAGTTTTCATAGAAACAGAAATATGATGACAGAAAAAGACCACATGGCCTATCTAGTCTGTCCTTCCATATCAACAACTACAATAGTCCCCTTTTTACCTTTAGAGATCCTCTGTGTTTGTCCCATGCTTTTTGAATTCAGTTACTGTCCTCATCTCTAACACCTCCACTGGGAGACTATTTCACAGATCCACTACTCTTTCCGTAAAGAAATATTTCCGCATATCACTTCTGAATCTATCTCCCTTCACCCTCATCCCATGTCCCCTCGTAGCCGAACTTGCTTTCAATTGAAAGAGGCTCTCTCCCTGAACATTTATGCCACGGAGGTATTTAAACATCTCAATCATATCACCTCTATCCCGCCTTTCCTCTAAGGTGTACATATTAAGATCCTTAAGTCTGTCCTCATATGTTTTATAATGAAGACCACTAATCATTTTAGTAGCCACCCTCTGCACCGACTCCATCCTGTTCACATCCTTTTGAAGGTGCGGTCTCCAGAATTGCACATTATACTCCAAATGAGGTCACACCAAAGACTTAGAGAGGCATTATCACCTCCTTTTTTCTGCTAGCCATTCCTCTCCATATGCACCCAAGCATCCTTCTAGCTTTTGCCGTTGCCTTTTCTACCTGTTTAGCTACTTTAAGATCATCAGACACAACCACGCCTAGATCCCGCTCTTCTTTAGTGGACAAAAGTACTTCACTCCCTATACTATATTGCTCCCTTGGATTGCTGCAGCCCAAATGCATGACCTTACATTTTTTAACATTAAATCCCAGCTGCCAAATTCTAGACCATTCTTCAAGCTTAGCTAGATCCCTCCTCATGTTATCTACACCTTCCTGGGTGTCTACTCTATTGCAGATTTTGGTATCATCCGCAAAGAGGCAAACCTTACCCGACAGCCCTTATGCTATATCACTAACAAAGATGTTAAAAAGAATCGGACAGATCCCTGGGGCACACCACTGGTAACATCCTTCTCCTCAGAGTGAGCTCCATTTACCTGTACTCTTTGTCGCCTCCCACCCAACGAATTTCTAAACCAAGCAGTAACTTTAGAGTCCATCCCTACGGTGCTCAGTCTGTTTATAAGTCGCCTGTGAGGAACAGTGTCAAAGACTTTACTGAAATCCACATCTAGGGTTCTCCCTCGGTCCAACTCCCTGGTCACCCAGTCAAAGAAATCAATCAGATTTGTCTGACAAGACCTGCCTCTGGTGAATCCATGCTGCCTCGGATCCTGTAATCCGCTGGACTCCAGAAACCTCACTATTTTCTCTTTCAGCAGAGTTTCCAATAATTTACTCACCACCAAAGTTAAACTAACCGGCCTGTAGTTTTCAACCACATCCTTACTTCCGCTTTTGTGTAAAGGCACCACATGAGCCTCTCTTCAGTTCTTTGGCACCACTCCCGACTGCAATGAGGCACATCTGTTAGTATGAACCTCCTCAACCATGCAATAGTCAGAGTGCAACATGCAATAATGTACAAATGTTATCAGTTGACTAAAAGTAATCCCATCTCCTCACTACAACCATACGCAGACACTCCAGTCTATCTGAGCATTTAAACCATTCGGGCTGACGGATTGTAGATTGAAAATCCACCGTTGTTCTCGAATTAACAGCATCTGATCTTTTGATTTGCCATTATATCCTGTAATAATTTGATCTATGCAGAAGCAACGTAATTCGTCAAACTTATGATTAGATTTAACACAGTGGTCCACAATGGGCGCGTCCATTTTTTTACAATTCAATCTGCTGCAGTGTTCATTCATTCTGACTCGAAACGGGCGGATTGTTTTGCCCACGTATAATAATTGACAGGGACATTGGATGCAATTACGTTGTAGAGAGGAGATGCGATTACTTTTAGTCCACTGATAACATTTGTACATTATTGCATTTTGCACTCCGACTATTGCATGGTTGAGGAGGTTCATACTAACAGATGTGGAAGGGTAATGATGCCTTGGATATCAACCTGGATAAAACAACATCAAAAGGAGGCCATCAGGAAAGTCGAATTTTCCACAGGTGCATCATAATGCGCTGCTTAACCAAGTAAAAAGCCACCCATAATAGCCAACCCGCATGCGCGGCATTGGTTTGGTTAACGGACTGGTTCCTTCAGAATTTTCGGCCTTAAGAAACGGCAAGGTACATCATAAAGGTATAAAAACTAAGATAATGTTCGATGCTTTAAGATATGGCATATGAATCTAAAATGAGATTGTGACAAATACATTAGATTTCTTTCTATTTTTGTTACTAGTGCTCAAAAGTTCAGCATTAACAACGTGTGTCATGAGGTGCATATAACAAAGGACCCCCTGAAGAAACGTTCTGGTAGTGAAACGCAACGGCGCTGAAGTATGGTGTTGGGGACACTGAATTGAGCTAAGCACCATTTTTTCTTAGTATATAATTCTGTGTGTTCATGACGTTTGGAATGTGACCTGTAACCAAAAGGTCATTGATGTTATAATATTAAACGACATTAGAAGGTCATTGATGCAAAAGGGTGCATACAGTCGACTTGTTAGGTCTGGATCATAGCCCCATCTAAGTCTGAGACCTTGTTGCTTATGATAACAACTATTCTGATTAGATGGTCAATTGGACACAGGTTTAAGCCAACAGAAGCATCATAATATTACAATCTCTATGTTGAAGGTTGGAGCGTGTACTTATATATACTCAACAGGTGAACCGCTCTGAGAAGTGACCGTCGGGATAGTTTGTCATGAAAAGCATGACATGCACAGTCTCCAAGCTGCTGGTGGGGTGTGAATACCAATAGGTACCAGGACTGGACTGGAGGAACGAAATGGAATTGCAGGTTTCTAATATCCAAGCCACAAATGGAGAATGACCCAGATTTGTCATTTGGATCTTAATGTTCACTTTCATTTCAAGGGTGAAATTGCTAAGCAAGACCCTGCTTATTCATTAAAGCCATCAGAAATTGGGAGAGGGGTACATCTATGGAAATCACTTCACATTTGTATAAAAGATGGGATGAGATACCTGAGCTGACTTCTCCTGCAAACACTGAACCTCTCCATCTTGCAAGAAAGTGAGAAATCGTGGGATGATGTGTTCCAGAAAGGTAGAGTACTGAGGTGATGATGTTACATTCTAAAAAAAAAAAAATGTAATATCATCAGTGCCATGAAATTCATTTTAAGATTTTTTTTCACTACTGTCTTACTACAAACCTCCTCTGACAGAATCAAACCTTTCAGTTTATTATTTAATTAAATTTATAAGCCATTCATCGATATTCTCCTTAGCAGGTAACAAAAGGTGAAATTCGGTCTTACCTGCTAGTTTTCTTTCCTGGAGTCCCTCCAATCCAGTCCAAATGCATGGGTTATGCTCATCCACCAGCAGATGGAGACTGAGCTGAAACACTCCTCCTTAAGTAGCCTGTGCCCTTATACCAAGCCAGTATGAAACTCACCAAGCAGAAGACCAGAGCCAACACCCCAGTCAGACCCTTAATCTTAATCTCTATGTTTGTTCTTTTTTTTGTTTGTTTTTTTAACATTCAACATCAAACCTCCCCTCCCGAGGACCAAGAGCCTGGGCAGAGGAAAGGCAGAAGAAACCCAGTAGAACCGCCAGCAACCAAGTGAATCACCAGAAGCTGCCAACCAAAGAAGAAGCTGCCCCAAACTCACCTGCTCCAGTTAACACACTCTGCAAGAACAGACGTGAGACAGCAAAGGACACAAAGACAAGTCCTGGGTGGGTCATGGACTGGAGGGACTCCAGGAAAGAAAATTAGCAAGTAAAGTCTAATTTCACCTTCCTAATTGACCATCCCAGTCCAGTCCAGATGCATGGGACGTAACAGAGTGGTACAGACGCTGGATGGGTACTGAAACACCGGCTCTCAGCACTCACGCTCCAAAATTTGTGTTCTGACAGGTCTGGACATCCAGCTGGAAATGATATGTAAACGAATGCAGGGAAGCCCAAATCGTTGCCTTACAAATGTCTTGGGGCAGAACCAGGCTAAGTTACACCCACGAAGAAGTTTGAGCCCTCGTAGCATGATATGATAGAGGTCTATAAATTAATGAACGGAGTGGAAAGGGTAAACGTAGATCGATTGTTTACATTATCAGAATATAGAAAGACTAGGGGTCATGCAATGAAGCTACAGGGTAAACTATTTAAGACTAATAAAAGAAAATATTTTTTCACTCAATGTGTAATCAAACTCTGGAATTTGTTACCGGAGGATGTAGTAAAGGCTGTTAGTGTAGCTGGGTTTAAAAAAGGTTTGGACAAGTTCCTGGAGGAAAGGTCCATAAACCATTATTAAGGAACCCAGGATATCAATGCTTGACCCAGTACAAGCATTGTAGAATCCGTGTCTTTTGGGGAAACTGCTAGGTACGTATGACCTAGATTGGCCACTGCTGGAAACAGAATACTGGGCTTGATGGACCTTGGTCTGACCCAGTATGGCATATCTTATGATCTTATGAGCTTTTAGACCCACCGGAAAAGTTTGCCCTTTGAACAAGTATGCAGACTCAATGGCCTACCTGTTCCAACAAGAGACAGACACCTTAGAGGCTACCTCACCTTTTCTCCTATTGACCTATAAATGCACTCATTATGCTGCTCCTCACTACCTTTCCTCTCTTGTCTCTCCCTGCACCCCTCCTTGGGAGCTCTGCTCTTCTGACAGATCCCTTCTATCTGTGCCCTTCTTTTCTACTGCCATCTCCAGATTTTGATCCTTCTACTTGCTGCTCCTTATGCTTGGAACAAACTACGCGAGTTTGTGTTTCAGGCTGCATCTCTGGCCCTTTTCAAATCCAGGCTGAAAACTCACCTCTTCGAGACCGCTTTTGAATCCTGATCTGCTTAGTCTATGTGTTTTCTTATCATTCCCCTAGAGATATCCTTGCCCTCAGCTATCTTGACTAGATTGTAAGCTCTGATGAGCAGGGACCATCTTTTATATGCATCTGTAGAGATCTGCTTACGCCTTGTAGCGCTATATCAATATGTAGCAGTAGTAGTTGCTTCAAACAATAAGCCTGATGGAGCAGTAGAACGAACTCCTGGGAAAAAGATGAGGACTCTCTCCCTCTCTGTAATCTCCCAAGGGCCCCTGAAGAACCCACAGAGATGGGCTGCAGGACTGAGGGCTCTGAACCCGTCTGCTGAGAGGAAGACTCCTTTTCTAAAATGGCAGCCACTCCACCAAAACTATGGATCTGCCAACCTCCAAATTAGAGCCATCATGTTCCCTTGGCTGCAAAGGAGCCGATCCGAGGCAGTCATGCAAAGCCCTACTTCGAAGAGTTAGGCCCACCGGCCGCTGCACCCTGCACAATGGACATGCTCAGCATTCCCCATTTACTATGAAGTCCACCCACGCCCCAGCATGCTGAAGGATCCTTCTTAAAGGCTCCAGACAGCTGCAGGGGATTGTTGTAACTGCCGCTGCCACTCCCCTCTCTCTTTTTTTTTTTTTTTTTTTAAACGGCAACCAGCCAGAGCCAAAAGCTCAACCCCAGCCCCCTCCCAAGATTTGGGGAGAGGGAAAGGGAGCAGCCACTAACCTACTAACCCCCAAGGGTAAGACTGAGGGGTAGCTAGAGAGAGCTGGGGGAAGGACCCTGATGCAACAGGTTTGCACCCCAATGCGGCCCAGCACCAACCAGAAGCAGCCAAACAGCACAGGCTATGCTCATCCACCTGCTGGAAACCGAGAAATACTGGCTTGGTATAAGGGCAGAGGCTACTTAAGGAGGAGTGTTTCAGCTTAGTGTTTCTCAGTTTCCATCTGCTGGTGGATGAACATAACCCAGAAGTCTGGACTGGACTGGACTGGAGGGACAATTAGGAAAGCAAACAATAAATCAATATAAAACATGCATAAAAACAAAATAGAGATAAGATCACAATTAACATAAAACCACTAACCCAGGCCAGCTTCTGAAAAGCCAAGGCAAAATAGAAATGTTTTCAGCTTCTTCTAGAAATTCAATCAATTATATTCCTAGCAAAGTTCAACTGGAAGGTTATTTCAACCTTCCATGCCAGCCGCAGGGAAAACACAAGAATGTGTAGCTTTATTTCAAAAGGAGGATCAGCCCAACAGCTAAAGAAAAGCTGATCAATGTAATAAGGATTGCAGATCAGAAAGTTGTTCTGCAGGCAATGATTCAAAAAATAAACAATATTAACTTAAATTGCATATTACTGACCCAACAATTAGTCCCACATACTCTTGAGCTGCTGCAGAGGACAAACAGCCAGATATTGGCAATAACTGACCAGGCAAGGCTGAAAAGAGATTCAGGACATGTATCGCTCTCTCACACTGAAATTACCAGTTCCATCCCACACCCAAATTCCCAAAAATCCATAAGACATTGTTCCCACGCTGGCTTCATTCACGTTTCTGAAGTGATCAAGACTATAAAATGTATTATGACCGACTAAACAGAAATGAATAAATAGTATTATATTACTCACATCTGGTTCACTAATGCTATTTGTAAAGAGCATGACGGTTCATTCTCTGCCTATATCTTTCTCTGGTCCTGTAGGGATGGACATATTACAGAATACTAAAATTTCCAGGGTGTAATTGAAGAGGCCTATAACTTTCTTGACACAGGCCTCTATATTCGTGCTGACCAGATGAATTGTGAAGATAGTTAGTCATGTGTTTAGCTTTTAGCTGGTTGCTTTAAAGACAGGCATGTAGGCATAAAAGAATTTTTATTACTCTAAGAGAATTATAGGTCACTACTGGCTGTGTATATATTTTTGGGACTTTTGTCCCAAATTTTATGATAGAATAAGCAAAATTATTTGTCGGCAGTAGGTTTGTTCTATGGACAAGAACCTATTGACATCTTGTGATTATGAGTGATATCTTGTGAATATATTATTTCCTCAAATGATCTGATAAAAAGTGAGCTTGTTAGGAAAGACTTTTGAACCAGCCAAGGAGAAGCTGTGCTTGTCCATAGCCTCACTGGTTGCTTTCTCTAAAGGCTTTAGATTGATTTTGAATCTCTGTGTTTTGTCTCTCTCTTTTTCCCCACTGTCTGGAGGACCAGGTTTCAAGGGCCGAGGAGACCTTATCCTTGCTTGAAGGAGTTATCAGATCCATCTAGAAGGATGGATAGTCCCACACTCTCCCAAAGTGTACTCTGATAACTTCCATATCCCATTTCTACCCAATCTTTCCTCCAAATAATCTTCCTTGTGTCTCAGCCCCTCCCAAACCAATAACTCTGAAAATCTGCTGGTCTGTTTGAGCCTTGCCAGTGCAAAAGCAATTGGCATGAGAATCTAAAATCCAAATCCCATCCATAGGCCCAAACCCTTCCCAGACAGGACAGTAAAACCTACCTCAAAATTTTCACTCACTTCTTGCATCATTTTCAACTTTGTTTCGTCAGCTGAAAGGTATGAAAACACACAGAAGAAAATTAAACATACATTTCAGAGTCAAGGCGCCTTCAGAAAGCAAGACAAGGCACCATGAAGCAAGTGGGAAGGTAGCAATCAGATCTTATCAGTTTGGCTTACACTGCCCGATGAAATCCACACACACACACACACACACACACACACACACACACACACACACACACTCTCTGCCATATCATCACACGCCACCCAGGCACACTTCAAGATTTCTCTGGGGCTCAAGCATGTAAGTCTCATCATTTTGCTTCTTCCACACTGAAGACAATTTGGGTGAAATGATTTTATGCTGCCACTGTAAAACTGCATGAGCAGAGAGTAGTCCTTTCTCTGGGAATGCAAAGAAGCCCAGCAAGCTACTAGATTGCATCAGGGACCGAGTAAGGCAGCAGGTGAAGAAAAGACGAGAGGGTGAACTGTCAAGAGACTACAACTATCTATCTAGCTATAAGGATATAAACAGCTCTATAGTGGAGTTGTGCATTTAAAAAAAACAAAAATTAAACATATTGAGGAATAACACGTGTTTGATAGCAACACAAGGAGGAGAGGCGTTCCCATTGACACTGTTCTATGGCAGGATATCCTCATGCACTGGAGGCTGACCCGAAGGTCCAGGAGGCAGTGCTGCACCCGCACACCAGAAACCTGGATTCAGCTCTTGAGACTCACTATGCTTCAGTCCAATAGGGGGTGGATTGCTGCTCAGACAAGGTTCACAACTCCCCTCCCCCCTCCAGGGAATAGCCGCAGCCATCACACAACAGGGACAATTCTGACTGGAGTCTGTGCTTAAGGGAACCCTGTACTGTGGCACCTAGCCAAGGACTGGCATTGCAATGGCTGAACTGCAGTCTTAAAAACAGGGTTACAAATTCCCACATAGTCACAAGTGAAGATTCATGGCACCACAGCCTGGTGGAAGCCAATTCCAATCTAACTGGTAGCCCAAAGCAGCAGGGAAAAACAAAACCAGCATCAGAACATGAGGTATGATGGCTTTGGCTCTTACTTGCTACACGTCGATCAAATACAGAAACCCACAGAAGTAGTACAATTCAGTAAAGACATTCAAAGTCAACTCACGGGTATTAACGTCCGTCAGAGCAGCCACAAACTGAAGGTATTTTTTCATCAAAGTCGTTTGATCAACCACGGTGGGCCCAGGTGTAGCAACAAATGCCATTATAGCGATGGGGTAGTGGTGACGGTGACAGCATACAAACGTTAAAGCTTATTCAGGAATCATCGGTGTTAAAAGCTCACTCCATCTATTAAAACAAATACTTTAGAGTATGAGATTCTTTAATATTGATTTGCATTTCACTGTAAATTACTTTACAAGAATTATGACAAGGTTCTAAGGAGTCACTATCCTAAAGTGCAAACAATTAAAGGCTGATAACAAAAAAGGGAAAAAATAAGACACAGAACATAACCTAAGCCATTACAGACATTGAGCATTTCTTCACTTATGTTCAGACTTATGTCATTAAGGGCTATCCGCGTTTACTAAAAATATTAGCGTGCACTAAAAATGTTAGCATGTCCTATGTGCCATCCCCATGGGTACAACGGCAGAAAGTGCATACTACTCTTGCTAGCCTGCGTTGGCATTTACTAAACATGCCTCAAGTCTTACCCATAGTCTCCTTTCTCCCCTTCCAGAAATGCTATTTCACAAAATTGTATAAAATATGCTTCACCTACTTACCTGCTGCCATTTTTTGCACACTTGTTTGGGGTTGTATACTGAATCTCATTCGCACCCCAACAATAAGTAAAGACATACCACACCGCCACGCCACGCAGTCATAAAGACTCACTTGTACTTGTTTTCAAACCATTCCATAGCGGAATGACATCCTTTACAGATAAAACAAAAACAGAGAACCAACACAGGATGCGACGTAAAGTCTGCAAGATTCAATCTACTCAGAAGCATCCTTATTAAGTGTGCTGGTGCCAAATTTAATCCTAATATTATCATTAAATATTTTAAACAAAACTGGACAAGAAACTAAACCAGATACTCTTCTCATTTATTTTGATCATTTACAACGATGATTTCCATGAGTTGCTAGAGCAGCCTGTTAAAAATTACTGACAGGATGTCCCATGAAGCAGAAATACTCTGAGAGTATGACGACTACCTCAATGCTATCAACCACCTGGACCCTTCTCCTTTAATTTGTAATCAAGGTATCTTACGCAGTCTCTGTGAATGGATTAAGTATTAGCATTCAGATTCCTCAACAAAATAATTGTTCGATCGTGATGAAAAAGTGACTTTCTATTCTTCTGTCCCACATAACCATGAGTGCGGAACTCTGATCCTCAAAGGCTGCAAAGAGGTCTGGTTTAAGGATAATCGCAATGACTCTTCACAAGAAACAGCTTGATTTGAAAAGCAATGATTTGAGTGCATTAAATCCCACTGGAAACTGTTAAACTCTGGAATTGGATTGCCAGAGGATAAGATGTAAGCAGTTAGCATAGCTAGGTTCAAGAAAGGTTTGGGCAAGTTTTTGGAGGAACAATCCATAAACCATTATTGATGTAGTCTTGGGGTAAGCAGCATGGACTCTATCTACTTTCAGGATCTGTCAATTACTTGCGACCCGGATTTGCAACTGCTGGAAACAAGATACAGGGCTTCATGGACATTGGGTCAGATCCAGTATGACAGCACTTAAATTCTTAACCATGTCTACAAATTGCCACAATCCAAGCTTTTCCTATTAGATGGTCTGTTTCATCTGTGGAAACTTAGGAGTTAGCTCTATACCACAAATCACTTCTCCTCTTTCCCTGTGTAAACAAGCTCTGGCAACTAATAAAAGCTTTAAAAGACAGAATTTGTTACAGGGTGCCCCTGCCTTCACTTTTCATTCTAAAAGAGGCAGGAGTGATGTGACACATGGAAGCAATGAAGAGTTTATAAAACGAAGCGGAGCCCCGGAGCTAGCTGTTCTATTCTCTTCACCATAATAACCCAGGGCCTTAGTTATGTTTCCATTCTAGTGGCATGGAGGAGGAGCAGCCTGGGGTCAGAGAGACTGGAGTTCATATTCCACTCCCACTCCCTGTGACCTTGGGCAAATCAGTTAATCCTCCATTGCCTCAGGTAGAAACTTAGATTATAAGCCCTCTGGGGACAAGGAAATACCTGCTGTACCTGAACATTGTCCACCTTGAACCAATACTGGGAAGATGTTAGCTAAATATAAACAAATAAATAAAATATGTCTTAAAATTCCATTTACCCGGAGCTGAGAGGTTTCCACCACTTGCACACTATGACTAAGGTTGACAACTGACTCCAGATGTGCCCAACAGGCTCGAGCCAGTCCAGGGTTTACCCCACTGCATGCAGGATTATATAGTTCTGATTTTTCCATTGCACTCATAAGAAAATGAAAACTACAAGTCCCTGCATGCAATGAGGTAAACCCAGGACTGGATCAAGCCTGGTCGGGCGCATCTGGAGTAGAGTTGCCAACTGGCTCCAGATGCACCCGACAGACTTGATCCAGTCCTAGGTTTACCCCCTGGCATGCAGAGACTTGTAGTCTTGGTTTTCTTATGAGTGTAATAGAGAAATCAGAACAACATAGCCCTGCATGCAATGGGGTAAACCCAGTACTGGGATCAAGCTTGTCGGGCACATCTTGAGCCAGTTGGCAACCCTAACCTGGGGCCAGCTGGCAACTCTAACTGTGATAAGCAAACATTTTCCAAAGAGGAAGCAGACTATGACCTTCCCAGATCAATCTGCAAAGCCTGCATCTTTCATCATATCAGATTAAGATCGTAAAAGACATCTACAATGAACCATATGTTATACACAACTTCAACAGAACATAAAACAGAAAATGATGGCAAAAAAAGACTATACGGCCTATCCAGTCTGCTCAACCATAAGTACCATTTAAGTTCTTTTTTTATCGTTTCCAAAACGCATATACTTACAAAACAAGTATAAGTAACCAGACCCAACGTTATCAAACTAACATCTAACATTATCAAATGGAAAAAACAAAATATTGATACAGGCCACATTATGAGGAGGAGCTCAACTATGTAGTAATAATAAAAAAGAAATCACAAGGAACTAACTCCATACTGCAGCCAATACTATATACCCACCCTTTCATTACCACCACCCTCACTGTCCCAAATCATCTGTGTGCTCCCTTCTAGACAATAAGGTCTTGAACGGAGATCAAAAAGTACATCCCTGGCACCCTGCAGCGCTACCAAGCATTTGCAGGGATACCGCACAAAAGAAGCAGTGCCCAGAGCTAGTCCTCGCAGTTTCAAAGCCAAAAAGACTTTCTTCCAGAGCTGTGTAGCTCTAGACACATCCGGAAATAGCTGTAGGGACGCATCACAAAAGGAAATATCTTTATTCTTAAAGTACCCTTTAAAGACTGAGGCTTTATCATGGTCAGAAACAAAAGTCACAAGCAATGTTGCTGTGGTAGGGATATTATCCTGAGTATCCTCCAGGAACTTAGTTAAATCAACTCCTGGAGATGATTGCTGATCACTAAAACCAGCAAATGCCCCTTCAGGACCAGAAACAGGAACAGTATCAGCATTAGGCAAATTTAAAACCTCACAAAAACATTTCCGTGATAAAATTTGGCACACTGGAAAATTTAAAAAATCTGACATTCTTAGATTTTACATTTTCTTACATCTCCAATTTACGATTAATCAGCAAATTATCCTTCATTATAGCTACCTGACCTGCCTGCAAGGACTGACAGTCTGGCACTTAGGTACTTCAACACTAAGAAATTCCACCCACTGCTCTACCCGAGCCAGCCATGCTACTACGTCTTGCATAAAGCAGCAAAGCTGGGTCACCATAGACACTAGGGTACACACAGTTCATGTCACCACCCTCCAAACATCAGGCAAGGAGAGCCAAGAATCTGGAATCTCAGTGGATCAGTAAGAGGGGGTCTTCATAACAGCGGTTTAAGGAGCCCCACAGAAACAACAGGCATACTCTTTTACAATGGTGAACCCCGAGTAGAGCCAGGTGGAGTAGATCCCATAGGAGGGGGGTGGAGTATGGTCCACAGAGCTCCATAGCTCCCTGAAGGGGAATCCATGGCTGCCAGGAAGGGGGGGGGGGGAGTCCCCAGAAATGGGCTGAACATGTGTATCCATAGGTCCACTGACCACAGGTGTCGATGGCACCACCTTCTTCTTTCATTTCCCAATGGGTAGAGGTCCAAATCCACAGCTTCTGAGGTACTCCTAGGGGCCAAAAATGTCTCTTGTATCATGCCCCTTAGATGCATGCCACTCATGCAGAAAGTCAGCAGGAGTCATGGCCACCTCCTCCCCAGAACCATTTAACCCGTTTTGGACAGCTCGCATATTCTCTCTCTGTTCTGGATGATTTATTAGATTCGTTACACTCAAACAACTATGGAATACCGGCAATAATAAAAAATATTAAAACTTTGCAGAAAATAGAAGTTTCACATAGTGTATGTTTTTCATACGCTGGTCCAATATAGTATATTCTCCATCTTCAGAAAAGAAACGATTCAGTTCCAATATTCATTGACAAACATACTGTATGATACTATTGAAACTTCAGTTTTCATTTAAAACACTTTATTATGATATAATATAGTTTGTCAACAGTCCATTCTGACGGCGGAATATGATACACGTGAAAACACTTCTGATGCAGTGCGTCGATACTGCACCATTGAAACACCTAGAACAGAATGCTTGACAGCAATTAGTTTCGACAACATATTAGCCCAGCATATGAAAAACATACAAGGCCGATATACGCACCAATAACTCTGACACTAAGTAACTTACAGTTATCTAAACCTATTTTCTATAGTCTACAAATAGTTACTATTTTGCAAATAAAAGTATTACAGCATTATAAACTACTTACTATTTTTTGTGATCTTTTTATGTTGAGCCGCCACTACAGTCAAAATCAGCAAACTTTGAATACCTATTAAACTAACTAGATCTCAGATAAGAAATCTGTATATAACGCTTTTTGACATAACGATAATAGCTAAACATAGTTCCATTGAATTTATAACCATTAATTAGTAAACAGTTGAGTAGTAAGTATGGAAACCTTATGTATGTAAAACATACGCTGGTCCAAAACGGGTTAAGTTCTACAATCTCAATCTCTTCCAAAGACATTCTCTATTTGTCCCACGCTTTTTTAAGTTCAGATACAGTTCTTATCTGCACCTCCTCCACTGGGAGGCTGTTCCAAACATTCATTACCCTGTCCGTAGAGAAATATTTCCTCAGATTACTCCCGAGTCTATTCCCTTTCATCTTATGTTCCCTCATTCCAAAGCTTCCTTTCAACTGGAAGAGGGCCACCTCCTGTGCATTTATTACATACAATTATTTAAATATCTCTATCATGTCACCCCTATACCACCTTTCCTCCAATGTATACATATTGAGATCTTCAAGCAACTATACACATGGTCACCAGGAATCAGCAGTGACTCAGTGACACAACAACAAGCCTCTTCTGATATGCCTTGTGACAAAGACCACTGATCATATTAGTAGCCACCCTCTGGACCAACTCCATCCTGTTTATATCCTTTTGAAGGTCTGGTCTCCAATAGTACTCCACATGAGGTCTCAGCACAGACTTGAACAAGGACATTATCATCTCCTTTTTCCAATTGGCCATTCCTCCCCCTTTGCACCCAAGCATCCTTCTGGTTGTTGCTGTTTCCTTTTCTGTTTTGCCAATTTAAGATCATCAGATATAATCACCCTCAGTTTCCACTCCTCTTTAATGCATTGGGGTACTTCATTCCTTAAACTGTATTGCTCCCTTGGGTTTTTGCAAATGAAATGCATGATCTAACATTTTCTGGTATTAAATCTTAGCTGCCAAATTCTTGACCCTTCTTCAGGCTTCACTAGATCTACACCTTGTTGCAGATATTAGTATCATCTGCAAAGAAGCGTATCTTTCCCAACAGATCTTCAGCAATATTACTTACAAAAATGTTACAAAACAGGACTATGGACCTATCTTTGAGGCACATCACTGGTAACTCTCCTATCTTCTGAGTGAACTCACTTTAGTACTACCCTGTCACCTCCCACTCACAGCCAGTTTCTTACCCAATCAGTCATTTTAGTGTCCATCCCAAGAGCAAACAGTTCATTTATAAGTTGCAGATGCGGAATAGTGTCACAGGTCTCACTGAAAACCAAGTATACTACAGCTAGTGCTCTCTCCTGCTTCCATTTCTTTGGTCACCCAGTCTAAGCAAAGATCATAAGAAATTCCAGGGGGTTCAGACCATTGA
>CM066044.1:15251457-15470294 GCA_033557465.1 Ichthyophis bannanicus | reverse complement strand
GGTCTGTGAGGGATGTGGAAGACAGTTTGTTTTTATGGCTTTTGGAAAGTCATCAGTAGTACCTTGAAGGTGGGAGTCTGCAGTGGATTTCGAGCCAGTGGGAGGTATTTCAGGATTTGGGTTTATGTGATCTCTTCTGGCAGCTCAATGCAGGCTGCGGGCAGCAGCGCTCGTGCTAGTTGTAGAGCATGTAGTGTGCTTTTTCGGAGTCTATGCAGGATGGCGTTGGCATAGTCAAAGTGGGGGGTTACCAGTGCGTTGAAAGATTGTCCGGAAGTCCGCAGACTCCAGTAGGGGTCGTAGGCACTGTTCCGTCCTAAGCGGCGCGCGTGTGTGCGGACGCACACACCTCGCTCGAGCGAGCGCAGCCTACGCTACCCAGAGCACACACAAATTATACGGTTCTGATTCTAATAGATAACAACCCCATCTTAAAAATTTAAAAGTTGTTGTGTATTTAATGTTTTTCGTCAAGTTCTACCCATATTTTGCTAGTTCAATCCATGTGGTGTTAGCAGCTAGTACTTCTGACCGTGTAGTCAAATTTTAAAGTATATAACCGCCGAGTGTCGTTATGTGGCGCACAAAAAATGTACCTTGCCTTCAAAAGCTGCACAGCTGATATTTTATGTGCAAACAGCCTACAGAAAATTAGAGGGAACATTGGTCGTAGGTGGCTGTATATCCCGGATTTTGTGATATAGCTTGCCCTTGGTGGTGGTGCTTATTTGTGGTTGTTCCAGGTTGAGCTGCCGGGTCTAGTTTGATACCCAATCAGGCGGATGGTCGCCTGCCGCTCCGGAGCTCAGCCGTCTCTTACCTTGATAGCAAGCTGAGGGGTAAAGGATTGGTTTCTGGTGGTGAATAGTAACAGCTGTCTTTTTTTTAAAATTGATTCTGATGCCTTGCGTGGGGAGGCCAGTCGGTTACAAGCATCCACAGCATTTCGTTAATGTCGAGAATCATGTTGGTCAATAGAGACTGGTGTGTAAAGCAGGACATCATCAGCGGCACACGAGGCATGAGGATATTGACATGAACATATGATCGAACAGATGGGCTTGCATGTATAATATTGAACAGGAGGGCCTAGAGTGAGGAGCCTTTGGGGGACACCTTGTTTTGTTGGAATGGCTCAGAGATCATAGGGATTCTGAATCGTATACCTGTTTCCTATCGTCTGATTAGGTATGATGTTGCACCAACTCAGGGCTGAACCATGAATTCCCTAATCCTTGGAGGGCGTTCAGGAGCATCTCGTAGTTGAACTGAGGTCGAATGCAGCAGCAATGGTCCCCTGATTTAGGGCAAAGCCCTTGTCTTATTTGATCAATCCGGTGATTAAGGTGCTGAGTATGGGTTGTGAGGGGTGTCTCAACACCATGTAGTTCTCTGAAAGCCTGTGTTGGCATGGATCGAGAGGTCGCCGTGGTCTCGATGTGTTGCTGGATTTGGTATTGAAACAACCGTCTCGATTATCTTGGCCAGCATGGAGATGCTGGAAATTGCCGATAGGATTCCGCCTTCTGGGGATCCAGCTTGTTGTTCTTAAGGAGGGGTTGAAATGGATGTTTGTTTTCGGATCGGTGGGAAAGCTCCTGTTGAGAAGGAGCGTTCCATGATCTTGGCTAGGAATGGGCTGAATTCCACCCGCAACAATCTTATCCAGAATGCTGGGCAAGGGTCATTTGGGACTGTGGTGGTGTTGATGGATATGATGATGTCTTCGATGCATCTTTTGGAGGGGGTGAGAAGGAGATCAGTGGCATTTGGTGGAATGGTTTGTGGCATGTTGTAGAATTAGTGGAAGTGTTGTTGGTTTGGGCTGGTTTTGGCTCGTAGGTAGTCAGCGTATTCCTGGGGATGTAGTAGGCTTGGTTGGGTGGGTGAGGGCTCTTTAGTCAGGGTCTTGATGATGTTGAAGAGTTCATGAGGTTTGTTTAGGAGCATAGTAGGAGTTCTGAGTGATATTCTTCCATTTTCTTTGAGACTGCTTCGCGGTGTGCTTTTAAGTGGGATGTATAGGCTGTCTGGTCGTCCGAGGACTGTGAATGTCTCCATTGTCTTTCAAGCTTCCTGAGGGAGAGTAGTGATGTCTGTATTTCTGGGGAGTACCATCGTGCTGATTTTCTTCTTCCTGGTGGTTTGTTTCAGGTAGGTAGGTGTGCAAATGAGCCAAAGATGTTGTTCCAGGTGGATACCTGCAAGTCAAGGTTGGGAGAAGCCAAGCTGAGGTTTGGTATGACTTTTTCAATGATTTCTTCTTTATTGAAGAGCCGAAAATGTTCTGTGGGTGCTGAGGAAGTATTGGCTGTCTTCCGTGGAGTTTTGGGACCTTCATTCATGGGTATCTGAAATGTAATTAAGTTGTGGTCTGACCATGGGACTGGAGTGATGGATAGGTCAGGGTTATAGTTTGGGCATATGGCTGGTAGTGGAGTGAAGATAAGGCTGAGTGTATTTCCTTTTATATGGGTAGGGGCGTCGATTATCTGTTCATAACCAAGCTCATTGAGTGCTTCAGGGAAGGCTTCGGAGAGGTTGCTTTGGAGAGCTGGCAAGTTAAAGTCACCCATTACCCAGTTTGGTATGTGTGGGATTTTGGGGTTGCAGGCAAAGTCTATTATGGTTGAGAGGTCTTCAGGGGAGGGAGACGGGGTTCTGTAAATTAGGCTGATGGAGCTGTATTTGCTGGTTATGGTGATTGAGTCCAGATGTGTGGTACTGGAGGAAGCGAGTAATTGGAATTGGAGCTCAGTCTTTACAAGGATGAAAGTGCCCCTGCCTCTGCAGTTGGCTCTGTGCCAGGTGTGTATTGAGAAGTTGGGAGGGATGAGTTGGTTGAGAAGGACTGAATCTGAGTCGGAGAGCCATGACTCTGTGACTAGTAGAATGTCTAAGTTGTAGTTGGTTATTAGGTCGGAGATGGCTGGCTATTTCTTGCGGACTGAACGTGCATTTATGAGGGCGCATTTCAGGTTGCGAGGATTTGGTTGCTTCTCTACCTGGGGCTTTGTGGTATGCTGCAGGGATATATAGAGTAAGTGTGGGTGTAGGTTATGTTTAGTTTCTGCAGGTGGCCGACAGTAGCCGTTTGAGCATCTCCTTCCTGGGTCTTGTATGACTGGAATGGGGCTATAGTTGGTGGCGAGGATAAAGGTGCTGTCGAATAGGTTGGCGAGGAGGTAATAGCTGATAAGGACTATTATGGAGGATGCCATCTTGGATGTAGGGGAGCTGAATTTGGTCAGGGATTTCAGACACTATAAGGGTAGGTTGTCGTATATCTAGATCAAGGATAGGTGATGGCGTGAACAGCTTCAGTATGGCTGTATTTTCTATTTCATTATGGAGTTGGACGGTTGCAGGAGTTGATTCTAACTGGCTAGTACAGTTCATGCAGGTCTACTCTGCACCATTAGAGCGTTACTATAGATAGATCAACAGGTTCATACAGTAGATACTTTTGAGCAGGCTATACAGCTTTAGGGTACTTTTGCATCAATATCGATTTAGTAGCTAATTCTAATAGCTTCATACAGTAGAGTGACTGGTTAGCCACATGTAGGTCTACTCTGCACCATTAGAGTGTTATTGTAGATAGATCAACAGGTTCATACAGCTTTTGATACTTTTGAGCAGGTTACTTTTGATACTTTTGAGCAGGTTATACAGCTTTAGAGTACTTTTGTATCAATATCAATTTATAGATACCCTCTTCTTGCTAGGATATGATTGGGACCAAAACTAAGGCATAACAATTTTAGAATATAAGAGGTAACATACTGGGTCAAACCAAGGGTCCATCAAGGTCAGCATCCTGTCTCTGACAGTGCTATTGAGCAGCACCCTAAAAAGTAGATCCAGTTCTTGTTGTTCACTCTCAGGGACTGGTGACTTTCCCAAGTTTTATCGTTCATATGGTTTCCAGGAACTCATCTAAACCCTTTTAAAAACTAGATATGCAAACTGCCTTGACCACATCCTCTGGCAACAAATTGCACAGCTTAATTGTGCATGAGTGAAAAGATACCTTTATTTATACTAAGCTGACGCCTTTTCATTGCTAGCTCAAGGTGAGTTACATTCATAGAAACATAGAAACATGATGACAGAAACAGGGGCGGCCCAAGGGGGGTGTGGGGCCATGTGCGGAGACGCGGTGCAGGGCCTCATTTGCATAAGTGGCCTTATTTGCATAAATATTTGCATAATGTTACCATACACTAACTTTTAGTAAACATGTCTCTTAATGAGTGTATGGATAAAGAAAGACTAAAAGAAAGACTAACAGCCCATGTTCCCTGTAAAATAGTTATCTCCAAGTGATAATGCCCTGTTCAATGTAATTTCAGTTTGTTCAATGTAAACCGCACTGATGCAGAATAGCGCGGTATATAAGAGAATATAAATAAATAAATAAATAAATAAATAAATAAATAAATAAATAAATAAATAAAAATAAAAGATTTCTACATTACTATAATCCAGTGCCAACCGCCAGGCACATTAGGAGCTACTACAAACGATGCCCATTTAGAACCCATAGCAAACCCGCCGTATCCTAACAGCATTACCAGGACTCACAAAGCACCATACCCTACCTATCAAAAGGCAATACTGCAAATATTAAACCAATACATTTCAGAGAATACTGGGGAAAGAGAACAAGTGGCAATGTCAAATAAGAATTACATAAACAGAATACCTCAGCTCAGTTACACATGCAGAACATAGACCATCACCAAACAAGGAATCACAATTTAGAAGCAGGAAGGCAATAATTAAACTGGGAACCCCAAAAGCCATACTTGGAATGTACAACACTGTAGAAATAAAACTATAAATTAATTTCCTCTTGTACCAAACAAAGCGCAGACGTTAATGATGCACATTTCCCAGAGCTTTCATATTCCAGTTAATAAATTCAAAATAAAGAGATATCTTTCTACCTTTTGTGCATTTTTTTTCAGTTGCAATTGCTCCAGCCACTTTCTTCTGCTAACTCTCCATCGTCTGCTGTCCATTTGTCCTTTATTCTCTCTTCTAGTTTTTTTTCCATTCTCTCTCTCTACATCTGCTTTAACATACTAATCTTTCTCCTTTTGCTCTTTCCTCATTCCTATTTCATCCACACAAATTTTACCCCTCCATCCTCAATCCCCACTTACTCTCCCAATACCCGGCCAATTGTAGATTTTTCATCCCTCCCACACAAAATATTTTTCCCCTCTCCATTTTACTCTCCCAGCCCCATCCCATTCTAATCCTCCCCCAACATCAGCTCCCTTCTAGTTCCAGTCTCACCCAGCATCCATTCCCTTCTAGTCCCTGCATCAGCCCATTTCCAGTCCTAGCCCCCCATCAGCCCATTTCCAGTCCTAGCTCCCCCATCCATTTCCAGTCCGAGTCCCTTCATCAGCTCATTTCCAATCCTAGCCCCCCAATCAGCCCATTTCTAGTCATTTCCTAGCCCCACCATCAGCCCATGTCAAATCCTAGCTCCCCTCCACTCAGCCCAAGCCCCCCCATGAGCCTACTTCCAGTTCTAGCCCCTCCATGAGTCCATTTCAATTCAAGCCCCCACCACAGCCCATTTCCAATCTTAGCTCCCCCCAACAGCCCATTTCCAGTCCTATCCTAGCTGCTCCATCAGCCCATTTTCAGTCCTAGCTCCCTTCCCTCACAGCCCATTTCCATTCCAAGCCCCCTCCCCTTCAGCTATTTGCAGTTCAAGCCTCCCCTTCCACTCAGCCCATTTCCAGTCCTAGCAACCCCCAACCCATTACCAGTCCTAGTCCCCCATCAACCCACTTCCAGTCCTAACCCCCCATCACCCCATTTTCAGTTTAAGCCCCCCCCCATAAACCATTACCAGTCCTAACCCCCATCAGCCCACTTCCAGTCCTAACCCCATCAGCCCATTTCCAGTCAGCCCCCCATAGCCCATTGCCAGTCCTAACCCCCCCCCCCCATCAGCCCACAGCCCATTACCAGTCCTAACCACATCAGCCCACATCAAGTCCTAACCCCTCCCCATCAGCCCATTTCCTGTCCTAGCCCCCCATAGCCCATTATCTGTCCTAACCCCCCCAATAGCCCATTACCAGTCCTAACCCCCCATCACCCCATTTCCAGACATCCCCCATCAGCCCACAGCCCATTAGCAGTCTTAACCCCCCCCCTAGCCCATTACCAGTCCTAACCCCCCCAACAGCCCACAGCCCATTACCAGTCCTATCGACATCAGCCCTGCTCAAGTCCTAACCCCTCCCCATCAGCCCATTTCCTGTCCTAGCCCCCCCCCCATAGCCCATTATCAGTCCTAACCCCACCATAGCCCATTACCAGTCCTAACCCCTGTGATAAGGAAGCTTATCATAGCTCAGGAAGGAGCTATAGAAAAGGTGAAGTGACTCTGAACAAGCAACCTGTCAGTTCTGGTAGAAATAAGAAAACAGAATTTTCCCATAAAAGACTACCAATCCCAGAATGCACCAGGTTTCCAACAGCCATTAGAGGAGCTGAAGTGGGGAAACGTGTGTTCAATCACGAGGGCTATGAGGTAATCCCTAAGCACTCATCTCAAAGGGCAGGGCCTGATTCAGCACAGCTGTGCTGTATTAGGGAGGAGCACTCATCTAAGCAGAATAAAGGTAGAGTTTATTCTACAGAGAAGCAGCTTGAGCTTGATCATCTTCATCATCAGGAGGATCATCAGAAGCAGAAGCCAAACCGGATGGACAGAGAGGGAAAGAAACCCTTTGGAAGAAAGAGGAGAGAAAAGCCTTTGAGAGGTCTAGAAGAGTCCAGAGCAGTACGTATACTGGGAGGCATTCCAAGGGCCAGCATACACCATTGGACTGGGGAAAGCCAGAGGAATGGTGCTGCAGAGCTAGGAATCTCCAGACGGTACCTGTCAGGGAGACGGCTGCACGTGGAAGGGACCCTAAGACCCGTGCCAGAAGGTATGTGAAGAGAGATCCAGTGTCCAGGGATCTGGATTGGAAGGCTGGACATAAGAACTGGACTACATACTGGCCAGGCTATATAGAGAGGAACTCTAACAGCAATGGAAGCTCAGGTATGAACACTGATCTATGCCCTAGCTATAACCTTGAAAGACAGCAGGGAAACAAGTATTCTCCTGAAAGTGCTCCATTGGGAGATTCATCTGTGCCAATCCATGATATTGAACCCATGCTTGTTGAAGAAGAGGGGGTGATAGCAGATGAAGAATCTGTTTACATGGACTGCTCTCTGTCTAAACTCCTTTGGTGACTTTCTGTTATAAAGTACAGCAACCATCACAAAGAAATACAAACTTGTTCTTTAAACTACTCAGAAAAGCTCATGAGTAGGATTTTTAGCCACGCAGTAGAAAGCAAGCCAGCTAAGGGGTTTCAGCTGGATAACTGCTAGCAATTGAGCCTTACCTAATTGCTTGTGAGCTCTAAGAGAATCACTTCTGAATCTATGTGGGAAGATATAAGAAGTTTACCTGAAAAGAACAATTTTTATGTGCTACCAAGCATATCTGTGTTGGGAGAAATAACCCCATAAATAAATATCTTATTGGCTTTACCCAAAAGCACAACTAATTATTGTGAGCAGCTGTGTCTGGTGTGAATGAACTGCATTGCCCACAATCCCTTGCAAATCATATAGATATATGCACTTGCCAAGACTGTGAAGATTCTCACCCAGGCAGCCGTCTGACACCCCCCATCACCCCATTTCCAGACAGCCCCCATCAGCCCACAGCCCATTACCAGTCTTAACCCCCCCATAGCCCATTACCAGTCCTAACCCCCCCAACTGCCCACAGCCCACCTCAAGTCAAGTCCTAACCCCCTCCATAGCCCATTACCAGTCCTAACCCCCCCAACTGCCCACAGCCCACCTCAAGTCAAGTCCTAAACCCCTCCATAGCCCATTACCTGTCCTAACACCCACCCCCCCCATCGGCTCATGGAAAATTTAAAAAAAAAAAAAAGCTGGCTGCTGCCACTGCCGCCGCAGCAGCAGCAGAATGGAGTGTCCCGCGGGGCCCCCTCTGCCTGGCTGAGCTCTCCCAGCCAGGCTGAGCCCCTCTGCGCCGGCTTTCAGATCTGTGAAGGGAGAGTGTCTCCCTCGCGTCTCTGTTAAGCCCACAGGGGCAGATGGGAAATTTCCCATCAGCCCCTGCTTCCCATCAGCCCCTGCGGGCTTAACAGAGACGCGAGGGAGACACTCTCCCTTCACGTATCTGAACGCCGGCGCAGAGGGGCTCAGCCGGGTAGGGAGAGCTCAGCCGGGCAGAGGGGGCCCGCGGGACATTCCATTCTGCTGCTGCTGCTGCTGCTGCGGTGGCAGCAGCAGCAGCCAGCTTTTTTTTTTTTAATTTAATTTTTAAAAAAGCAAAATGTTCTTTGCGCGGGGCCCCCTGAAATGGATGGGCCGGCCCTGGACAGAAAAAGACCACATGACCTATATAGTCTGTCCTTCCATATCAACAACCACAACAGTCCCCTTTTTACCTTTAGAGATCCTCTGTGTTTGTCCCATGCTTTTTTGAATTCAGATACTGTCCTCATCTCTACAGCCTCCACTGGGAGACTATTCCATGGATCCACCACTCTTTCCATAAAGAAATATTTCCGCATATCACTCCTGAGTCTATCCCCTTTCACCCTCATCCCATGTCCCCGCATACCAGAACTTGCTTTCAATCGAAAGAGGCTCTCCCCCTGGCATTTATGCCATGGAGATATTTAAACATCTCAAT
This sequence comes from Ichthyophis bannanicus, assembly GCA_033557465.1. NCBI lineage: Eukaryota > Metazoa > Chordata > Amphibia > Gymnophiona > Ichthyophiidae > Ichthyophis > Ichthyophis bannanicus. Next base: position 15,461,527 of record CM066044.1, on the reverse strand, counting down.
CATATCACCTCTATCCCGCCTTTCCTCTAAGGTATACATATTAAGATCCTTAAGTCTGTCCTCATATGCTTTATAATGAAGACCACTAACCATTTTAGTAGCCACCCTCTGTACTGACTCCATCCTGTTTATATCCTTTTAAAGGTGCGGTCTCTAGAATTGCACACTATACTACAAATGAGGTCTCACCAAAGACTTATACAGAGGCATTATCACCTCCTTTTTTCTGCTAGCCATTCCTCTCTGTATGCACCCAAGCATCCTTCTAGCTTTTGTTGTCGCCTTTTCTACCTGTTTAGCTACTTTAAGATCATCAGACACAACCACGCCTAGGTCCCGCTCTTCTTTAGTTGACAAAAGTACTTCACCCCCTATACTATATTGCTCCCTTGGATTGCTGCAGCCCAAATGCATGACCTTGCACTTTTTAACATTAAATCCCAGCTGCCAAATTCTAGACCATTCTTCAAGCTTAGCTAGATCCCTCTTCATGTTATCTACACCTTCCTGAGTATCTACTCTATTGCAGAGTTTGGTATCATCCACAAAGAGGCAAACCTTACCCTACAGCCCTTCCACTATATCACTAACAAAAATGTTAAAAAGAATCAGACCAAAGGGCTACAATCTGAGACAAACAGCAACCAGGTTCAACTTTGTCTGGTTCAACTTCAGTCTCAAATTATTTTAGAACTGTATTATAATAAAGGTGAGAAAGTTGAGAGCAGACAAAACCTTTGCAGGTGAGCGATCATTACTTTGCTGGCAAACTTGGCAACTTAAAGCTTGGGATAGAGGAGAGATTGCGAGTTTATTTGGAAAAGTCAGTTTTTATTTCATTAAAAAAGCAAAACTAGCTCTCAGCTTGTTGTAGAGGTTCTAGATTAGCTGCTGTTATATTTAGGTAGGCCCTTGTGCTATTAAAAGAAAACCAGCAAATTGCAGCTTGTGTTAGAGGTTTTAATTTAATTTCTGTTATATTTAGGGTCTTAAAAGAAAGTGGGCACAGAGCAGCCTGCCTCAGAGGTTTTCATTTAATTTATGTCAGCTCTAAGCAGGCAGATAACAGCTTACTTTAGAGGTTTTTAATTAAACTTCTATTAGATTTAGTTAGGCCCTTAGGGCCTGATTTTTGAAAGCACAAAACCAGCGATTGGGCCTGGGGATCCCCCTCCCCCCCACCACCCAATCCAGACCGCAGCAGGGAAAAGGGGGGCTGAAGCCACAGGAGTCGGGAGCACCTGCGGGGAGGATGTCTCACTGGCGGCAGGGGCACGCCAGTCAATCCTCAGGCCCAATTTTGATTACCATGGGAATTCTGATTACCGCTGGGCCTGTCTTTCTCACGGACATTCAGACAGTCCTCTACCTGAATCAGGCTCTTATTGTCTTAAAATAAACAGACAGGTAGTCTTTTTCCTACCTTCCCAGACACACTCCTTAATTTATAGTTAGTTATCCCAATTAAGAGAGTGAAATTTGATGCTACAATCTATTTGCATCAAGTAGTGATTAACTCTTAACAGAAAATTATCAGTTCATTGGGAAGCAAGCAAAAATTACAGCATAAAATATGGCAAATAATCCTAAAGATCTTTATATTAGTTTACATATCCCTACTGCCTTAACACTAAACAGCTCTGCTCACTAACATAAAGATGCAGACAGCAGTCCAGCATCAAGATGGCTATCCAGTTTCTTGCAATGAATGCTACATATATGATGATCTCCCAGTTGCTGAGGGTTTTTATGTTTGCACTCAATGCAAAGAGCTCCTGGATCTCAGAGAATGAGTCCAATCTCTGGAGGCCAGCATAACAGATTTGGAGAAGCTGAGGAAGAGAGAGAGGTATATAGAAGAGACCTAGGGAGGTATAGTAGAAAAGTCCCATCTCCAGTCTGGAAGCCTCCCTGCTGCCATAGAGAAGAGGGCACCTAGAACAAGCATCACCTTGGTATGGCAGGAAATAATCCTGTAGCCAGGGCCTGTTTTCCAGGGGATGCAATATTCTCTTGCACCAAGGATATGTCTCCAGGGGCTTCAGCCCAGGAGGGAAGGGTTAAGATGGCCATTTTAGTCGTGATTCAGTTATTAGGTATGTAGATAATTGGGTGGCTGGTAGATATGAGAATTGCTTGGTCACTTGCCTGGCTAGCTCATATATAGGAGACCTCATGTGCCACCTAGACAGGATTCTGGACAATACTGACTGTCTTGGTATTTCTGGACACCAACAACATAGGAAATTGTGGGGAACACTGAGGGAGGACAAGTCCAAAGCAGAGACTAAACACATTTTTTGCTGCAATCTTTACTGAAGAAGATGCAGGGAAGATACCCAAGCAAGAAATGATATTTAAAGATAATGAGTTGGAGGAATTCAAAGAAATCTCTGTGAACCTGGAAGATGTAATAGGGTAATTTGAAAGACTAAAGAGTAGCAAATCACCTGAACCAGATGATATGTATCCCAGGGTGCTGAAAGAACTCAAAAATGAAATTGCAGACCTACTATTAGTAATTTGTAAACTATCATTAAAACATTGTCCCCCCCCCCCCAAACGAGCTGACTCTCTACTGATTTGGTGACAGCCTGCCCCCTCACTCACACCACTTCCACTACAAGTGCCTTTTCTGTGCCCGCAGCAGCAGCGGCTGACTGGCCTCCGATTTTGAAAAAAAAATTAAATATGTGAGGATAAGTACTTCCTTCCTAGGAAGGTTGGTCTGGTCCTGCCCTCTCTGACACGAAGCATGCCTAAGAGAGGGGTGGAAGCAGACCAGCCTTCTTAGCAAGGAAGTGCTTATATCATGGGTTGGGGGTTGTTGTTTTTCAGATCAGAGGCCAGTCCGCTGCTGCTGCTGTAAGCACAGAAAACACAGCAGTAGCAGAAGCAGGGCGGATGGGGGTGGATGGGGCAGGAGGTGTGTGGAGGGCCGGAAGGGAAATGCTGGGCAGATGGACACAAAGGGGGGGGAGTGGAATGGCCAAAATGGAAACGCTGGGCACATGTTGCACATGAAGGGGGCAGAGGACAGATATTAAATAGGGAGTGTGGAGGGGATGACACAGGGCAGATGCTGGACACAAAGGGGGGCTGAAGCTAAATATTGGACACACAATGCAGGGGCTGGAAGGCAGATGCAAGACACAGGTAGGGGTGGTGGACAGATGCTGGACATAGGCTGGAGGGGTATAAGGGGATAGAGAGCAGATGGTGGATATGGAGTGGAGTATATGCTGGACATATGGTAGAGGGTTTAGAGGGATAGAGAGCAGATGGTGGATATGGAGTGGAGTATATGCTGGACATATGGTAGAGGGTTTAGAGGGATAGAGAGCAGATGCTGGACATAAGGTAGTGGCCATAAAGGGATGGAGGGCAGATGCTGAACATGGTAGGGATCATAGGGGGATAAATGGCAGATTCTGGACATGGGGTAGGGAGAGAGGGGAATGCTGGACATGGGGGGTTAGGATGACAAAAAGGGGAGAAGCGTGAGATTGGGGAGAGATGAAGAGACAAGATAGGGCAGGAGAGAAGGGGATAGATGCTGAACCCAGGGAGGGTGGAAGAGAGAAAGAGAAAGGAAAGAGTTAAAGACTGGGGAATAAGTGGCTGGGGAAGGATAGAGAGATGGAGTCAGAGGGTTGTAAGAAGAGGGAGATTGAGACCTGGGTATAAGAAAGAGAAATGAAATCTGAGTTGATAAAGAGAGAAATAAATGGAAGAAAGCTGAAAGGAGAAAGATCAATGTCAGAGATGGATGTAGGGGGGCAAGTGAAGAAGACAGAAGTGGAAATAAGTAGCAGGTTGAATGGAGACTCTGGAAAATAGTTAAGAGAAGACAGAGGACACAGAAACCAGATACCAGGACCAAGGCAATTAGAAAAATAAAATAGCTAGATGATAAAGGTAAAGAATTTATTTTCAGTTTAATGACCGGAATAAGTCAGTTTGGGGATAATATACAGTATATTCCATCTTTGGAGTGGAGTAGCCTAGTGGTTAGAGCAACTGCCTAGTACCCAGAAGATAAAGGGTTTAATTCCCACTGGCACTTCTTGTGATTTTGGTCAAGTCACTTTACCCTCCATTGCCTCAGAAGAAAAGGCTGGCAATCTACTTCCGATGATACATTGCCAAGAAAATCCAGAGGTGGCTGGGTCACTATGAGTCAACACTGACTCAATGGCACTAAAAAAAATTCCATCTTTATATTTTGCACATACAGGGGGAAATGCATTGCTGTTTCTATCTCTTGTGTCTAGCTTGTTGGAGTTTCAATCTAATTTAGTCTGCCTATTTCTACTTTGAGTTTGTTTTAACTTATTCTGTACTTGGTAAGGGTCTAACTGTTCTGCCTGTGTATCCGAGACCATGTGTTCTCTTAGCATCATGGTGTTTTACTCGGGGCATTTTCTCCATATGGGTTAATTTTGCGCATACTATGGCAGTCGTGAACCTCACTTCTAAACCAGGAATATGATCTTAGTCTCTCTAATTTACTGCTAATCCTCGGCATAGTACTCTCATCGTGCCACAGAGAGCTTCCTTCTGGAGTTTGTAAGATGTAATGGGCAAGGGAAGTTTGTCAAGATGTGCTTGGAAATTCTTCTTTATCAAGCCTGTGGCTCCCAATACAATGGAAATATCTCTGTATCTTTCTGACGCATTTTCTTTGTCTCTGACTGCATTTCTTGGTACTTCAGGATCTTCTGCCTGTCCACGCGTTTCACAGAATAATCACTCGTTACCGACACTTCTATTATCAATGTAGGATCTGTAGTAATCTGGCCTGTTCAGTTTTCCGAATAGGTGTAATATTTATGCTGCTGCTGTTTTCTGGGTTGGCTCCTTGTTGTGTTAATTTTAGAAGCTGGTGTCATTATGGTATGGTAGATTTGGTTTTCAGTGAATTTTGAAGGGTTTTGTGCCATTTCACAATCTGCCCGGTACTGGAGAGGCTGTTATCGAGATGACTCCGGAATTGGATTTGTTTTTTCTTGTATGTTGGGTCCTATGATGAAATGTCCTAGTTCTGCTCTGCACCTACTGTTGGGGGTAGGGTTTTGCTGGACGCAAAATATATGTTGAAAAACAAAAAAGAGAGAACGATAGCATAGTTACTAATACCAAAATAAAAGTAGTTAAATTATAACTAATTTTATTTTGGTGTTAGAAATAGGGTTGCTAACTTTGGGAAGGAGAAAAACCTGCCATCTGTGGCTACCCATGCTCCACTCCTTGCCCACCCCCTACTCCACCCCCAACAAATGACTGCAGAGGGCAGAAGTGCAGGCCATATCGAGAGAGGGGAGGGGAGGGTACTCTTCCACACTTATTCAGCCACAGTCCTCTACTCAGGTCCTGTAACACGCTTACGCTTTCCCATATGGTATGAAATCCAAACATATATTCTGCATCCACAGAACTTCCCCTGCCCCTTCCGCAACAATCTGTGCAGAGCAGAGCTAGAATACATCCTCATAAAACTCACCATATGAAAAGAAGAAATCAGTACTGGCAATACAAACCCTCTGAGTAGCAGGCTTGCTGCGAATTAACACAAGAAAATCATTCAGGACCAAGAGAAAAACTACGATGCCAGCACTAATTTCCAAAAATTACACAAGGACCCTATGGAGGAAAAGGCAGCACCGTAAATATTGCAGTGGGCCCTGGAACATCAGTAAAGCTATCAGGAAACCTGAACAAGCCAGATTACTACACAAGCTTAAATAGAAATTCCCTGCTATAGAATACCCAGCCTTGGCTGCACATACGGAACACAGCTAGACCTTCACCAGATAAAAGTAAATGACTACAAAGTGAAATATGTAAACACAAATTAAACGGAAATCTCAAAAAGTCAGATGCTGCATGGGGGGGGGGCGGTTGGAGACGTGTTCCCACTCATCAGGACCTCCCCTCGAGTAGTCCTCAAGCCACTAGTCTCCAAATCCCTGGTGGCCAGCAGCAAGTGTAGCCACATCATCCCCAATCCTCACCAGACAGCAACGAGGGCCACTCTCCCCTCCCCCCCCCCCCCCCATTCCCCACTGGCTCAGAGCAGAGAGCTAGGAATTCGAATCAGATGTTTACCTTGTTCTGGCACAATTCTTTCTTCCCCACCCCCATGTCAGCATTTCCTATCATTCTACCCTTTTTGTGTCCCTATTCCCCCAATGTCCAGCATCACCCCCCTCTCTTCATACTCCTCTCCCAATGCCCCGCATCTGCCCTATCTCCCTATTCCCCTGATACCCAGCATTCCCTTTTCCTGGCAATATCCCCATCTTATGTCCATAATCCCCTTCTGTCTTGTTACACCCTTCCCCCTGGTCTAGAATATTCTGTCTTCCTCCTCCCACCCCATGTCCAGCATTTCCACTGTTACTCAACCCTCTCTCTCCCAGTATCCCTCGGTGTCTTTATCTTTCCTTTGGATCTCTATCTACCACTGTCCTTTGGGTGTCTACCCCTCCCCAGTCCTTTACCTCCCATACGGATCCCTTCTCACCATGTCCCAGTGACCAACATTCCCTCTTTCTCCTCTGAGCAAGTGTGCCTTTTGGTTTTTCCCTCTCAGCCAATCCAGCATCTCCTCTTGCCTGTCCCTGCACCAATCGGGTGTTATTCTTCTCCTTTGTTGTTGCCTGTCAGTCTGCTTCTGCTTCCTTGTATGAGAGAGAAGGAGCTGCTAAGATTCTGTCAGTCCCACCCCTTCCAATGAGCTTCCCGTTTCTGAGGGGTCGGGTGGCACACGCAAGCTCAATAGCCCCGTGCCTTCTCTCTCACGGAGCCATCAAGCTTCCGCATGCCACTCTTGGCCCCTACTCTGTTCAATATCTTCCTCGTACCACTCTCCCTCCTTATTCAATCTCTTAGCTGCACTCTGTTTGTATATGCCAGTGATATTCAAATCCTTTTCATTGTTCAAGCCGCATCTACTAATATTTCCACTTTGCAAACATGTCTTAAGGAAGTACACCGTTGGCTTAGTGATCACCATCTCCCTTTAAATGTGTCCAAATGTGAATTCATTGTCTTTCCCTCTCCCTCAGCCCTATCACTGCTGCTACACCATTAAGCTTTTGTGAATCCATCAAGTCTCTAGACATTACCATAGACTCTGCGCTTACCTTTAAGTCTTACCTGAACACTATTTCCCAGTCGTCCTTTGCCCTACGTTGCATCCGCTCAATCCATTCTTCCCTTTCTGTTCCTCAGCTTACTCAAGTTTATCTTGCTCTTATCATCACTCACTTAGATTACTGCAGTTCCTTTCTGTCTGGTTGTCCTCAACACTCCCTCCATCATCTTCAACTGATTCAATCTTCCACTGCCAGCCTTATCTTTAATGCCCATCATTTTTGATCACAAATCTCCATATCTCATTTCTCTCCACTGGCTCGCAATTCAATATGTCATACACTTCAAGATACTCTCCCTTGTCCACCGTACCTTTTATTCTGCATGTCCTCCTTACCTAGCCAACTTAATCTCTCCTTATCACCCTCCCCAGTCCCTCCACTCATCTAATGCAGCTCTCTCTTCCTCCTCCCTCAGCCCTTCGCTTAGTCATTTCTAGAAATTCCTCATTTTTCTGTCTTGGACCTTTGCGTAGGAATTCTCTTCCCCTCTCACTCCGCCTTGAACCTTCCCTCCCAAAATTTAAGAAAAGCTTGAAAACCTGTTCCAGCAAGCCTTCCCTCAGTTGATAATTCCTTAAATATTTCTTCTCTCTGAGTTGCCCTGCTATATTCTTTTTCTCTTTATGCTCACCCACTCCTTAACAGAATTGTAATCCCTCTCTTCCCCCGTTAGCTATCTATCTGGCTATTCTGTCTTTTTCTCTGGTCTAAGTGGTCTCTTCCTAACTTTGGCTCCCTTTAAAGTATTTTTTTGTAAACTGCGAAGATGGATTTTAGTTCTTGATGTAGTATATCAAGTGCAGTTAAATAAATAAATAAATGGTCAATTTTTTTCAGTGGAGAAAGGTAAATAGTGGAGTACTCCAGGGTTCGGTACTGGGCCTACTACTTTTTAACATATTTATAAATGACCAGGAAATGGGAACCACAAGTGAGGTGATAAAAATTGGTAGATGACACAAAATTATTCAAAGTTGTGAAATCACAAGAGGATTGTGAAAATTTGCAAGAGGACCATGAGAAATTGGGAGACTGGGAATCCAAATGGCAGATGAAATATAATGTAGACAAGTGCAAAGTTATGTACTTAAGAAGAACATCCAAGAGCATCCCAGACTACAGATACAGGATGTAAGATTCTATATTAGGAGTCACAACCTAAGAAAAGGATCTAGGCGTCATTGTGGATAATACGTTGAAATCCTCTGCTCAGTGTGCAGCAGTAGCAAGAAAGCTAATAGAATGGTAGGAATTAAAAGGAAAGGAATGGAGAATAAAGCAAAGGACATCACAATCATCCACAAATGCACAATTATGTCAACAGAAAGCACAGAAGGAATAGATTGTCTCATGATAGAAAATAAACTCTTGATGCTTTGCCTCTTATACAGATCTCCCACTGTAGACACACAGAAACTAACTATTATACTAGAACTATTTTGCTCAAACTTCCCCATAAACAGACACCTTATAGTAACTCTGGTAACCCGGAAGCCCTCCTCGCCTCCGACCACATCAATACACAGCCCCTCGAGTACCTCACCCCCCCCCCCCCCAACAAATCACAAACAACTGTATTTGGTACAAACATTTTGGTCGCAGCTTTATTTACAACTTGTAAACCGCCCAAAGGGCCTGAATAACAATTAAACATAACCCAGCCCCGCACCCCATTACCGGAGGATGCCCCCCCACCCGCCATCTTCGTAGCAAGGCGGAGCATCCTCCTCCCCCCCCCCACCCCCCGCCGCCTGCCTCGCCATCCTAGTAGCACAGGCCGGCTCCCACCCCCCCACTACCGGGTCGAGACCCCCAACCGGGCTGTCTCGCCCCACCCCCAAGGAGCATTTCGCCCCCCACTGCTCATAACCAGGTCAAGCCTGCGCCGCTCCTGCGAGCGCAGACTCTGTACCCCGCCACCGGTGCGAGGTATAAACTATCCTCGCACCGCCCCCCCCATAAAGCTGCGACCAATCAGTTCCAAAGCTTCTTGCCAATCATTGAGCAATAAGTCCTGGCCAACCGGGGACAAGTGTACCCCGTCAGTACGATACAGTCCAGCGCACCGGGGGTCCGCCCAAGGGTGCTGGACCTGCCACCCGCCAGCCTGCTGCAACCACCGGCGATCTGCCTGTTGATCTTGGCCAGCCCTCTCGACCACCGCCGCTGCGACAAGCAGGCCGGCCGCGAGATGATGTCCGACCACACAATCGCCAAGTCCGGCCACTGCTCCTGCAGCGCCCGCAGATCCCGTTGTACAGCACGAATAAGTTGCCGGCACGTCCAACCGGAAAGATCATTGCCTCCTAGGTGTATCAGAAGTCCCAACGGCAGCCGCCGCCTCTCCGCGTGCTCTCGAACCACTGGAAGTAGCTGCCACCAACGCATGCCCCGCTGGCCGAGCCACACCAGCCGGAAATTACAGGACTCCAAGCCCAGGTGTAGACCCAGCGGACGAGTTGATGCTCTGCGTTCCGCCCAATAGACGAAGGAATGTCCCAGAAGCCACCATACGCCTGGCGGGCCCCGTGCAGCACTCCCGGTCGGCACGCTTGACTGAACACCTGGAAAAGAAACACAGCATTAATACCCCCCCCCACACCCCCCCCCCCGACGCCCCTGCAGTTCACAACTGTTCGGGGCGCACATAACCCGTGTAAGCCCTGGAGCTCCAACACCCGATGCGTTGAATCACCTCACCCCCGAGGCCCGCGGCCACAGCACTGGTCGCCGCACCAATCCGAAAGGAATGAGAAGCGTACCCGCGCTCGTCGACGCCCAACCGCCGCAAGGCCATGCGGAAGACCGCAGTGAATTGAAACTGGGTGACGGCAGAACCGTCCTCATGACAAAAGAAACAGCCAGCCCCCACCCGACGCTGACGCCGGTACATACATCAACAAGTTCTGCACCGGACAAGATTCCAGACCAGGGATGGCCCGCAACAGCACCCACCGCCCCCGCCCCTGCGGGTCAGTTTTCGAGCGATCCAGAAATATCCGAACCAACTGCCCCTGCAGGTCCACCTGGTGCTCCTGCAACCCTCCCCGACCCCCCCGCCCACCCGCCTGGGGGACCAGTTCGCTAACTCGAAAGGCCCCAAAGAATGCTGTGACAAACAGCGCCCGGAACAGGACGGCCTCCGACACGGAAGCCGCAACCTCGGGCAAGACACCCCAAATACGCAGCAGCAAGTCATGCGACACGGGACGACGCCAATCCGATGCAGGGGGCTGCACTCGAGCCCAACCGGCTAAGAGCCGCTTCACTAAGTACGAAGTGCCCGGATTGCCCCAACCCGCCACCCTGCAAAAGAAGGAGAAACCGACCAAAGCCGCCCGTGCCGCTGACCGGGACCAACCAGACTCCTTCGCCCAGACTATGAAAGACCCTGCCAGAAGGTCCCCGACGCTGCCACCCCTCCAGCCCCTTCCCCACAGAAACTCACGAACCCGTGCATACCCCCGCAGATAGGCTTTCCACGTACCTGGAGCCAGGGAAGAACGCAGCAACGAGATCATTCCGGCGTCCCAAGCTGCCAAAGGTGCTCCGGCACCACCGCCGTGTTCCCGTCTGCCCCCGGTGCCAATTCCCGAAACCGCTCCCACTGGAAACGAGACAAAGCATCAGCAATCCCATTCTGAACGCCCGGCACATGACGAGCCCGAGCCGTGATATTAAGACGAAGACAAGCCAGCACAAACACCCGCATCAACGCTGCTACCCGTGGACACTTGGGAGAATGGCGATTAATGACTTGCACCACTGCAGCATTATCACACCAGAAAACAACCCGCCTGTCCCGTAACCGCTCCGGCCACAGCCATAAGGCCACCACGATCGGAAATAATTCGAGGAACGTCACGTTGCGCGTCAAACCACCCGAAAGCCACGATGCGGGCCAAGGCACAGCACACCACGCGCCCTGGAAATACAATCCCATGCCCGAACCACCGGCTGCATCTGAAAACAATTCCAGATCCCGGTTGGAAATCTCCCCGGACTGTAACACCGAGCAAACCATTGTAGTCTGCCAGAAACGCATCCCAAACGCGCAGATCGGCTCGCATCCCCGCAGTGACTCGGATGCGATGATGCCCACATCGAACCCCGGCCATCGCCAAAGATAATCTTCGCGCAAAGGGCCGCCCCATAGCAATGACCCGACATGCAAAATTCAGGTGACCAACTAAACTTTGAAGCTTGGTCAAAGTCACCTTTGCAGCAGAACCGACCGCCGCCACCAAGAGCCGCAGCCGCTCTACCTTATCCGCAGGCAACCGGACCACAAACTCAATCGAATCAATCTCTATCCCCAGAAAGGAGATACGAGTCACCGGTCCGACCGTCTTACCCTCTGCCAACGGGATGCCAAAATCCGCCGCCAAGCCTTGGAAAAGCCCCAGCAAAGATCCGCACACGTCGGACAGGGCCGGCCCGACAAACAAGAAGTCATCAAGATAATTAACTATATTCCCACGCCCAGACATCCGCACCAGCACCCAGTGCAAGAAAGAGCTAAAGGCCTCAAAGTAGGCACACGAAATCGCACAGCCCATGGGCATGCATTTGTCATAGTAGTACTGATTGTCAAAACGAAATCCGAGCAAGGGGAAAGCGGACGGGTGCACCGGCAGAAGACGAAAGGCGGACTCAATGTCCACCTTCGCCAACAGGGCCCCTGTTCCACATTGTCGCACCAGCTCCAATGCCTCATCAAATGACGCATATCGCACCGAGCACAGCTCACGCGGGATATGGTCGTTCTCACCGAAGCACCGAGGGGGCAAGAAAGATTATGGATCAGCCGATACCGCCCCGGCTCCTTCTTCGGGATGACCCCCAGCGGCGATACGATAAAAGGCGAGAAGGGAGGCCGTTCAAACGGCCCAGCCACTCTGCCTAGAGCACGCTCCGCCGCAATCTTTCCCCGGGCCACCTCCCCCAACCGCCCCACCGATACCGCATTCCCCCGTTCCAACCCCTGAACCGCCCCCCGCACTGGGATACGAAAGCCCTCGGAAAACCCCGCCCATAACATCGACCCCGCCCTGCCATGTCTGGTAGCCGCGTAAAGCTCTAGCCACGGCTGCAGCGCCCGCCTCTTAATGGGGGTAGGCGCTAGCCCCTCTGCATTCCCGTCACTTACTGGCCGCAGCCGTCCCAGGCACCGCTTGGCGGCTGCACTTGACGACCGAGTGACCGGCGCCGCAAAGCGAACAGGCGTGCCGGAACTTACAGTCCGGGAAGGGGCAGGACGTTTTATTGAAGCGCCAGCACAGGTCCCCGCCAGGACCGCTCGCTCCCGTTCTGCTCGTCTCGGGCCCCGGGCCCGCTGACCGAAAGGGCCGCTGGCCGAGCGGAGCCGCCGTCCCTACCGCCTTACCCGGACCCGTACCCCCCCCCCCGCACCGCCCCTTTTTGCCGACATTTGCGTGAGCCAAAGGTTGATATCCTTCATTCCCCACGTCAACTGCCTGTTCTCCTCCATCCTGTCGCGGAACTCCTCATCATAGTTGAGCCAGGCCCAACCTTCGTGCACCTGAGAAGCCGACAAGATGGCATCAGCGTAAGCCAGAAGCTCGCCGTAACAACTCGGGTCCCCATGGCCCCATACACTCGCCAGCCGCAAAAAAGCCCGCGTCCAATTCAACGTGTTCCGTGACACCTTCCGTACCCTCCCCGCTTTCTCGTCCTCTTTACGCTTCTTGCGGCTCTCCCCTGAACGTTTTCTCCCCTCCAACAACCGGAAAATATCCAGGTAACGCCGCTTTACGATCCGCCTCCGCAACTTGCGCGGAACACTCTCCCACAATTCCGCGCAACGGACCACCGCAGACCCCGCCCCCTCGCACCCCGCCCCCACCTGCGGGACAACCGTGGAGTCGGCCGAGGAAGAGGCTGAGGACCCGGACGACGACGTGCTCCTCCGCCGACGCCGTCGGTGCTTCCGCTTCGCCTTGGCTTTTCGTGCCGGCGGAGCACACTCGCTCGGCCCCACCACCACCCCACCGCCCCCCACCGCAACCCCCGAGCACTCACCTGCTGTCAACTGCGCCGCCGTCACCTGCGCCTCCGAAGTGGACTCCGTCTGCTCCACCGAAGACTGGCCCAGCTGGCCAGCGGTCGAAGACAGCACCGTGGTTCCGACAGCCGCCGCTGAGGACCCACTCGGAGGCACTGGAGCAGACCCCGACACCTGCAACGAGAGAGGAGAGCCAACACACGGGGAGCCAGCACCCGGGGAAGGCGGAAAGCCCGTCCCCGGAGGCGCCCACCCATACGGCCCCATCCCCCACCCAACACCCCATCCCTGCGCCCCGCCAGAGGACCCTAACCCCCCAGCCGCCCAGTCTGCCGCCCCCCAGGGGGATTGCCCAACAGCCGGAAGCCCGGCGCCCCAATGGTTCCCCCCCAGCCCGCCCCCCAGGCCGGAGCTTGCCCAGGTACCGGGGACCAAGCCGGCTACCCTCCCCCTTGCAAAACCGGCCCCCCCCAACCCATAGAAAGGGGCCCATAAGCCCCAGCCACTGCCTGCCCCCACCCAGGCCCCCCCCCTCCTGTACCATCCACCCCATCACCAACACCCCCGTGAGACAAGCTCGCCGCAACCACCCCCCCTTCCGCCCCCCTCCCCCCCAACAGCCCATCCACCTCACCCGTTCCTGGGCCTGCGCCCACCCCCAGGGGGCTCCTCACCTCCCCAGGAGCATGAATACCACCTGCAGAGGCAGGGGGAGCCCCCCGCTTCCCGGCCCCACCCTGCCGCTTAGCCGCCTTCCTACTGCCCCCCCGCGCTACTCCGCGACCCGCTCCGGCGCCTGGCGCCGCTCCCGCCCCGCGGGATCCCCGTGGAGTACCCCCAGCCCGAGCCCCCGACGACCTCCTGGCTCCGCTGGAGCCAGCCATGATAGGGCTGCCCTACCCAATGCCACCCCCCCACTGGTACCTTTACTGGCTTTAGCCTGTAGCTGGCAGCAATTGTATTGTATTGCAGTGTATTTTTGGGGTTTTTGTTTTTGTTTTGTTTTTTTTTTTTTTTTTGTAACAGCCCCCGCCCTCGGAGCCCTCCCCCGCCACGCGGTCGCCTCCCCCGCGACCCAAAAACCCCCCCCCCCACCCCACCCACCTCCCCGGACCCTCGCCGCCGAAATAAAAACACGTCCGGTTTCCCGAGGAGCCGCGGCCAGACACGGACGGCCACGCGGCTCCTCGCCGGCACAGCACCGCCCCCCCGCCGACCGCCGGCCAATGAAATCGCTCCGACGTTATGACGGAGCGATTTCAAAAGCCGCGCTCGCCGTTCCCTCTCAACCCTCCCCCTCCCCCCCCCCCCAGCAACCCAGCACGCTGGAGGCCGAGGCCGGGCCCGGGCCCAGGTTACTGACGGCCGCGGGACCCGGCCCGCGGCCTCGAGCATTACTAGGATACTTTCATCTTGCTATAGCTCCTTCATCACATACCCAAACATTCCACAAAGCAATGCTTGCATGCGACTTCCAACAGCTAGTTAACAAACCAACGCACAGTAAAGGAAATATACTGGATCTCATTTTCATACCTAAGGAAATGCTCAACTACCCCAATCTCCCTGCTCTTCAAATCCATCCAGTTGCCTGGACAGACCACTTTACAGTTAACCTCTCTATACCTTCCCCGAAAATCACAGCCAAACAAAAGCTGCATTCAGCATCAACCCGCTGTTTCCGATAATTTGACAAATCAAAATTCCTAGATGCAACTATACCACACCTTAACAACGATAGTCCTGACCTTGATATCCTAATTAATAATTGGAATGAAGTCATAAAGAAAGCAGCATTAGCCCCACAAACAAAACATCCCACCAAGATTTGCTATCTTTTAGCCGTAGGTTGCATGCAATATCACCGCTGCCCAGTTATCGACTGTCGTTGCCTCCGATCTTCCCCGGAACGCCCACAACACACCTCGATGCTAAGCGGTTAGCATCGGGGCATGTAGGGGAGAAGATTGAGGATATTCAGTGGCACTAATCATGTTAGCGCCTTTTGAATATCATCGTGCCCCATATGGCCTGTCTACTCTGTCCTTTCATATCAAATACTACAGTCCCCTTTTTTCCACATCCAGTTCAAACTTCTCCTACTGACCTAAAAGTGCATTCATTCTGCGGCTCCTTACCACCTCTCCTCTCTTATCTCACTCTACACCCCTCTTCACAAACTCCAATCTTCTGGCAGGTTCCCTTTTATTGGTTCCCATCTCTGCCACTGCCAACTCCAGACTTCGTTCATTCCACCTTGCTGATTCATACGCCTGGAACAAATACCCGATTATGTGTGTCAGGCTCCTTCTCTAGCCGTATTCAATCTAGGCTAAATATGCACTGCTTAATTATTTGTATCTTACCATACTCTTGTCCCCAGTTTGGTTATGTGTTTTGTCCTGATTAGATTGTAAGCTCTGATGAGCAGGGACTGTGTCTTACATCTATAGATACAGCACTGTTTATGCCTCGTAGCACCATACAAGTGATTAGTAGTAGATATGATAGAGATCCAAAACATACTGAGCAGAGTAGAATGAGTAAATGTGAATCAGTTGTTTACTCCTTCAAAAAGTATCACGACTAGGAGACATGCAATGAAGCTACAAAATAGTACATTTAAGACTAATAGGAGAAAATATGTAGATAGTCTTGGTTCAACAGGAGAAAGCTAACATGGATTTAGCCAAGGATGGTCTTGTCTTACTAGTCTATTATGTTTTTTTGGAGGTGTGGATAAACAGGTAGATGATGGTGAGCCGGTTGATATAGTGTATCTGGATTTTCAGAAAGTCTTTGATAATGTCCCTCATGAGAGACTCTTGGCCATATTAAAAGGTCATGGGATTAGAGGCAGTGCACTACTGTGGATCACGAACTGCTTAAAAGAGAGAAAGCAGAGAGTAGGGCTAAATGGCCAGTTTTCTGAGTGAAGAAAGTGAATAGTGGAATACCCCAGGGATCTGTGCTGGGCCCGCTGCTTTTTAAAATATTCATAAATGACCTGGAAATAGGAATAACGAGTGAGGTGATCAAATTTACAGATGACACAAAATTATTCAAAGATGTTAAAATGCAAGAAGATTGTGAAAAATTGCAAGAGGACCTTGAAAAATTGGAAGAAAATTGGACATTTGGATGTACAAATGGCAGATGAAATTTAATGTGGACAAGCGCAAAGTTATGCACCTAGGATAGAACCCCCCAAACTATGGTTACACGATGCAAGGTACCATCTTAGAAACCACGACCCAGGAAAAAGATTTAGGTGCCATCGTGGATAATACGTTGAAACCCTCTGCTGTGTTCAGCAGCGGCCAAAAAAGCAAACAGAATGCTAGGAATCATAAGGAAAGGAATGGAGAATAAAACAAAGGATATTATAATACTTCTGTGGCGTTCCATGGTGCGACCGCACGTTGAATATTGTATGCAATTCTGGTGACCATATCTTAAAAAGGATATAGCTGAATTAGAAAAGGTACAGAGAAGAGCAATAAAAATGGTAAAGGGAATGAAAGGATACCCCTATGGGGAGAGGCTTAAAAGGTTGGAGCTCTTCAACTTGGAAAAGAGATGGCTGAGAGGAGATATGATAGAGGTCTAAAAATTAATGAATGGAGAGGAATGGATAAACGTAGATCGGTTATTTCTGCCATTAAAAAGTAGAAAGACTAGAGGACACACAATGAAGCTACAATGCAACCCATTTAAGACTAATAAGAGAAAATATGTTTTTACTCCACACATAATCAAACTCTGGAATTCGTTACCAGAGGATGTAGTAAAAGCTGTTAGTGTAGATGGGTTTAAAAAAGGTTTGGACAAGTTCTTGGAGGAAAGGTCCATAAACCATTATTAAAAAGGACCCAGGAAATCCACTGCTTGCCCCAGGACAAGCATTGTGGAACCTGTGTGCCTCTTTGAGAATCTGACAGGTACTTGTGGTCTGGATTGGCCACTATTGGAAACAGGAGATACTTCACTTGATGGACCTTGGTCTGACCTAGCAAGGCATTTCTTATGTTCTTATGTCTTCACTCAATGCATATTTAGCACTAGAATTCATTGCTGGATGATGTAGTAAAAGCTGTTAGTGTAGCTGGGTTTAAAAAAGGTTTGGATAAGTTCCTGGAGGAAAAATCCATAAACCATTATTAAAGTGGACTGGGGAAAATCCAGTGCTTATCCTTGGGATAAGCAGCATGAAAGTTGCCTACCTTTTGGGATCCTGCCAGGTACTTGTGACCTGAATTGGCCACTGATGGAAACAGGATACTGGGCTTGATGGATCTTTGGTTTGACCGAGTATGGCATCATATGTTCTTACATAGGTGTCAGAAAGGGGTGGGCCACATGGGCCCTGGTTCCTCCAAAAATCATGGCCAACAGGAAGCAGACTGCCTATAGGGATCCAATCCTTCACGGGCAGAAGAAGAGAAGCCACAGTCGCTGCAAAGACCCTTCCTGTCTGCTCATGGTAGATCAGATCCCTGTGGGCAGAACAGAAAGGGTCTTTGCCATGATCGTGGCTTCTTTTCTTCTTTTGCATACAGGGGAAGGGATCTCCATGGGAAGCCTGCTGCCTGCTGACCACAATCATAGCTAATACCCTTCCTGTCTGCCCTGGGATCCTTCTGCAAACACACAGGAAGGGTCTTTGCCATAATTGCGGCCAGCAGGCAGTAGGCTGCCCATGGGGATCCCATCCCCTGTGGGCAGAAAAAGAAAAGACCCTTCCTGTCCGTGGGAAATCGGATCACCAAGGGCAGAACAGGAAGGATCTCTGCCCTTGGGGCAGAGCTTTGGGAGTAGTTAGGGTGGAGCTTGGGATGGTGCTTGGGCCCCCCACCCACTCAAAGAAATAGCCCTTCCGCCGCTCCAGTGTTCTTATATTAAACAGTTCTGGTCAGGATCTGGTCTCGATTCCCAAGCAGAGCAATGAAACTGAAAGGTAGGTTAAATTGCTTTACTGAGATACCCAGGATGTTGAGGCTCTGTGTATATTCACATAGGGTATGATCATTTTTGTTCATCAAAGTTGCTATATATCATTCCACTAGAAATTTCTCTCTATGTCCTAAACGTGGGTGAGTCAACCTTAAAATATTGATTATAGTGAAGGCCATTTTAAGACAAAATTATTTCATCAATAAACCCGAGTTAGTGTCTCACAGATAAGAGAAATCCGTGGAGAATTATTGGCCATTGTGTTCCTAAAGTAAGTTCCTAGTAGCACATTTTTATCGGCAACTGAAGTTCTAAAGGAAAGATTCATTCTTTGTTACAATTCTTACTGCATCTTTTGGCTAGAAATCTTCCCAGAAATCTCTATACTGCTGTTTTTTGATGGACGTGCACAAAAAAAACAAAAAGATCTGGGAAATATTTTTTTCAAGTAATGCTTCCTTATTTTATTTCTTAGCTTGCATCATAAGTGTTAACTACAGCCTTAATCATGTCAATCTGCTCCTGAAGCTGTCCCTTCTCCTTACATCATATTGTTCAGAAAGCAAAAAAGTGGTGATTATAGTGAGGAGCTACAAGACTACGGTTACAACATCTGTCTTTGCAGGCAGACCCCCAAGGTGGTCAGGCAGCAGCAACATCATACCTCAGAATTTATTATATTAGCTGATGCTTCAAAACAGCAGGGAAATGAAAGACCCAAGGGGGGGGGGGGAGAGCTGGCACGAAGGAAGAGGGAGGTCTATTGGAAAGACAGTGTCTAGAAAGAAAACAAAGTTTCAAGGAGAAAGGGGAGAGTTTCAAAGAGAAGCTGAATCTAGGGGGAGAATGATTTTTTTCAAGAAGAAAGTGATTCTAAGGGAGAGGACAGATTCAATGAGAAGCTAAGTCTGGGGGACAGGAGAGTCTCGAGGACTTCAAGAAAGTATGGGTGTACATAGGAAATCCTTTCGTGCAAAAACAAGCTAAGTGATAAGGAAGCCCCTTTTACTAAAGCCTGCCATGGATTGGCCATTAACACATCAACCTCACATACATTAATGGCATAAGCAGCAGGTTAGCTGTCAGGGGTATGTTCAGTATGTCCCCTGAAGCTACTGTAATGGATTATGGGAGTCATTCCAGATCACGAATAAGGAGTTTTTACTTGCGGCAGGGACGTTTATGTGCCGAAAATGTCCCCAACCATATTCTGAAACACTGCTAACGTGTACATCCACGGCGCTAGCATGGGGACCTCAGAATGTGCCCAGAAGGGGTGGAACAGAGGTGTGGTCAGCCACAGAGGCATATAACACACAGAAATTATAGCCTTTTGGTCCCAAACCCTATTCCCCATGAAAAATATTTTTTGTTGGAACTGCTACCGTGAGGGAAACCCTCTCGAGGTAACTTTTTATTCATTTTAATGAGCTAGCCACAACTAACTCAACTTGCTTTAAAATTGTAGCAATTCAAACAAGGGAAGTGCTTGAGCAAACCCCTTCTATTTTACCAAGCTTATTTCACTTCGGCAAAACTGCCTTACATGTCCAGACAATAATGGGGACTTACCTTATTCGTTTCGATCCTCCGTTGCTCAGCGAATATCCACGCTGTGTCCATACTAGTTAGCACTTATTGAAGATGGAAGTTAAACTAAAGTCACAAAAGCAATCTGGTCTTAAAGTTGGCTGGGGCATAACCAAGAATCATTTGAGAAGAGCCTGAATATGAGCGCTCTAGCACTTTCTTACTCCGTGGTGGAGTACTGTGTGCCAGGCTGGGCCCCATCTGCACATGTGCATTTGGTAGACACCCAGTTAAATCCCACAAGGAGAATCATTAGTGGGACACTGTGACCTATCAACACCCAGTGGCTACTAGTGCCGAGTAATATTGCCCCACCAGATCTTCATCACCAGAGTGTCACAGCAATTCGACTTGCTTGGATTCAACAAATTCAGAGCTACCATTTCATCAGGAGATTTACAATCCCCTTCCAAGACATGTGCTATTGAGAAACCACAATCTGGGTTCACCTTCCAGATCTTTACTTGACTGTAGACAGTCTGTGTGTTGTGAGATGCTTGCCAATGAATACACTCAACTCTGGACTTGTACAAAACCCAGCAAATCAGCAACAAAGTTTCAACTTTCCACATTGTTTGTGGTCATGGCTAAATTGGTTATGGGCTGACTGTGGCCAGTGTGCATATGACAAATTGTGCTAGGGCCTCAGAGAAGATCTGTATGGTCCTTGCAGGAACAACTAGACAATGGAACATACTGTCATCATATGCCGCTTACACATCTACCTGGTGGTTTGGAAGCTTTGCACACCATGTCCATCTCCACTATTGAGTGGCTTAGTTGGGTCTCATAAGAAGAAGGTGATTGAGCTGAGATTATTAAGTTGTAGCCTTGATGCAATCTCTCTGAAATTAATTAAAATGTTGAGTTTGGTGGGATGTGAACCTCTTCAATATATGACAAATTCCTTTTTTTGACCCAAGGATATATACAAGTATCATCAAGGCTTATGATGGTGCATTTGCTTTTGAAAGGATCAACATTGGATTGATGGAAGATTATAAACCAATATCTAAGCTTTCATTTTTGAATACATTGTTGGACAGAGCATATTACAATCAGTCGAATGCTTGTATTATGGAGAATAATCTATTACGGCTTTAGCAGTCTGCTTTCAAGAGGATGCATAGCATCAAGATAGCGTTATTTGATATAGAGGCATGTTTACTAAGCTTGTGGAGCATGTTATTAGCAAAGAGCTTAGGGCTAACTGCAGGGGAGAAGGTACATCCATCTCCTACAGTTATCATGCTTCAATGCAGCAAACCAGCAATGGGAGCAACTAAGAACATCCATTGAGGTAGCACAGGCTCCAAAAGCCCACACTAACTGCACCACGGTGGGAACGCCCTCATCCCCACTAAATCACTGTCCTGATGTATGCTATAAGGGTAGCGTGAGGTTCTTGGAATGGGGCCCATGCTATTTTCCAGTGCCATAGTGAGACTGCACACTAACCCTGTGCGCCCCATTAATAAATATGCCCCCTAATGAACAAGATATGGATGACTCTGGAAAAAGGAGGGGATACTTTGTTGATTCTTTTGGATGTGGTATTTATGAGAAAGTCTTGCAGTGACTCTATCATTTATTACTGATAAAACTTTTATAGTACATTGAAAAGAAAAGGGTTCCTTGTGTTGTAACTGGTCATGTGGAATACCCTAGGGTCAATTTTAATCACCTTTATTGTTCAATATGTACTTGGTCCCATTGGGGAAGGCTATCATTCATTATAATGTGAAATGTCATATTTATGCCAATCATATTCCATTGTTATGCCATGTAAAAGGAAATCAAGTGATGGCTATAACAAGATCAAATATCTTTTGGATGCAATACAAAAATGGTTAGAAGTTCACCATTTAAAACTGAAGCCTACAAAGCCGGCACTTAACAACAAAGAGTGAGACAATATAGTTCAGTCAAGATGAAAGACCTCTAGATGAGAAGCCCATAATTGGAGACAGAATAATATAAAAGAGATAATGAAGAGTCTTGGTATGTGGTTGAATGGTCAATTGACTCTTTAGAAACAGATCTCACTGTTAATTCATTCAGCCTTTTGTAGCTAAAGGCAAATATGGTGGTTGCATCCATGTTTGAATCAAAAGGCTGTATTTATGCTGGTTCACTCCTCAGTAGCGAGTAAGTTAGATTATTGCAATGTGCTTTATCAGGGCCTTCCTGAAAATGTTTTAAAATGGCTTCATTTATTGCAAAAGATAGTGGAAAAATTGTTCGTGGGGCATAAAAATATGACCATGTTATGTCTGTCTTGCATGCAGTCCACTGGCTTCCTATTAAATGTAGAATTGATTTTAAAGTTTTAGTAATTGCATTTAAATGTCTTTATGTTGGTCAGTCATCTTATTTGCATTCTCAAAATGAGCACTATGGATATGTACCACACAGATCACTGAGAACAAGGGATCAATTGTTATTAAAAGTGCTTTCATTCTATGAGATAAGACATATTTCTACTAGGAATATAGTATTCTGTTTCTATGGTGCTCTTCTATGGAATTCTTTGCCTTTGAACTGCAAATGGAGCAGCAATATTTACGATTCTATAAGAAGATAAAAGCTTGGTTTTATGTCCACACATTTTAGTGATTTATTTAATGCTTTTGGAGACATTTTCAGATGTTTCTGCTCTAGAGTATTTTCTTTTATTTTATAAATTTGTTTATTGTAACCAGCCCAGATATGAAAATGTTATGTATGACAGCATATATAATTAAATAAATGCACAAATAAAATAAATTAAAAACAATATAGCAACAGAACAGAATAGCAAGTGATGGCAGATGAAGACCAGCCTGGTAAGGAGTTTAGGATGGTAGCTGCTACTTTGTACAGGTCGTCCATGCTTTTGTTGTTCTGTGCAGATTATCACCCCCCTCTATGCCATTTTCTAAGTGTGACGGTCATTATAAGTTTTGATTTTAGTGGAAATCCTCTTTGGCTTTCATATCACCCTCTTGTTAAACAGGGCTCCTCTGTATTTAGGACCTCCTTTCCCCTTATTACTCCCACGCCCCAGTTCTCCTCTCACTCCATGATAATGTGAAAAAGGAAGCAGGAATGATCTTGCAACGCTTCTGCCCAAAATGCCTCTTACAGGTGGCACCAGCTGACCTGAGGCAAATACTGAAATGGCGCCAGTCTCAAATCAGCTGGCGGAATTCGGAAATAGGCGCCAGCAAAGCAGGAAGAACTACGGGTCACTTTTATCCCCTTTTTCACATTATGATGGAGTAAAATGGGTCTGGGGCATGAGATGTGATTGGAAAAGGGTCTGAGAGAGTAATAGAGTGAGGACCTGTGGGAGGTTTCCTGCTGCAGCAGCCACAGAGATATGGGGGACGCTCAGAGCTTGCTGCTGCTATTTTGAAAATGAAAAACAAATGAAATTTCCTTTTGTTTTCAAAATGAAATAAAAGAAAAGAAGGAGAATTCATTGTAATGTCCCATTTCATTTGAAACAAAAACACATTCCTATAGTAGATTTGATTAACAGCTTTATTTCACAGAACTAGGATCGTGTGTTTGGATAACACACCAAAGACAGCACGAATAGATGAAATGAGCATGAAAGAAAAGGAGTCAAGAAGAAAATGGATAAACTGGCAGGTGCTCAGATCTTTTAAGTAAACAATTACAAAATGTGGAAGTAGACAGTTGTTGTTGATGTTGATGTTTCTAAGTGCCTTTGATTCAGTGTCGGCCCATGGTGACCCTCTGGATAGCTGTCCTAAACTGTATTTGGTCTTCAGTCAGCCAGCTCATTGTTGATAGAGTGCCATCCATAGCTGCTATTATTGTATCAATCTATCTCATTGCTGGCCTTCCTCTTTTGCATTGACCTTCAACCTTGCCAAGCATGATTTCTCTCTTCGCATGATGTGTCCAAAGTATGAAAGTCAAAGTTTGGACTGATCTCCTCGATCTTTTTCGCTGTCCAACTTTCACATCCATAAGATGTTATTGAAAATATCATGGCTTGGACAAGTCAAATCTTTGTATGGAGAGAGATATCTCTGCTCTTGAGCATCTTGTCTAGGTCCTTCAAAGCCATTCTGCCAAGACCAATGTGTCATTGACTTTCTTGACTGCTTGCCATTTCTTTATTGATTATTGATCCAAGAAGGTTAAAGTTGTCCACTATTTCAATTTCTTCTTCATCAGCGATGAACTTGTTGATTTTGCCAGTTGTCAGGATCTTTGCCTTCTTTATGTTAAGGTGTAGGCCCAATTTAAGACTATGCTCTTTCATCTTGAGAAGCAAATATTTCAGATTGTCTTCACTTTCAGCCAGTAACATGGTATCATCAGCATAGCAAAGGTTGTTAATGAGTCTTCCAGCAATCTTCACACTTCAGTTGTCCAGTTTCTCTGATGATTTGTTCTGCATATAAATTAAACAGGAAGGGGAAAGTATGCAGCCTTGTCATACAACTTTGCTGGTTTTAAACCATTCTGTTTCTCCTTGTTCCATTCAAACTGTTGCTTCTTGATCAATGTAAAGGTTGTTCAAGAGAACTATTAGGGGTTCTTGCATACCCATGCTTCTTAATGTGATCCAAAATTTCTCACACTTTATAGAATCAAATGCCTTGCTGTAGTTAATAAAACACATATAGATATCCTTTTGGCATTCTTTTGTCTTTTCAAGGATCCATCTTAAATCTACAATGATGTCTTTTGTTCCTCGCCCTTTCCTTAACCCTGCTTGCACTTCAAGCAGTTCTCATTCCAGGTATGGTTGTAGTCTCTGCTGGATGATCTTGAGTAGAATCTTGCTAGCATGTAGGATCAGAGCAATTTTGCGATAATTTCCACAGTCAGTCAGATCACCTTTCTTCAGTATTGGTATAGACACAGATCTTTTCCAGTCAGTTGGCCATGATGTTATCTTCCTATTTCCTGGTACAGCCTTGTAAGTATGGTAACAGCCGCATCTGATTGTTGTAATACCTCAATGGGAATGCCATCAATTACTGTTGCTTTGTTCTTTGATAATGTTTTCAATGCTGCTTCGACTTCTTCTTGCATCACCAATGGTTCCTGATGATAAGATACAGGTTGAAACGTCTATTGGTCCACTTGGTCTTTATGGTATAATGACTGTATATTATTTTACACCGTTTCTTGATCTTCTCAGCATCATTCTACATGTATCTTTGAGCATCTTGTAGCGTTCTAATTGAAGGCTGGAATTTTCTCTTTAACTCTCATAGCTTTAGGAAAGCCAATCTTGTTCTTCATCTAATAGTTTCTGATTCTATTTCCTTGCATGCATCATTGTAGCACTTCTTGTCTTGTCATGCTGCATGCCGGAAATCTCTGTTGAATTCTGTGATTGCCTCTCTTTCTCCTCTAGCTTTAGCTTCTGTCTGTTTGTGGGCAATTTTTAGAGTTTCTGCGGTCATCCACTTTGGCCTTTTTTTGTTTAATTAGTAGCTGGCCCTGGCTGCCAGGCTGCAAGCACAGTGTAAGTGTAACAATGACTGGGAGAAATGACGAACATGTGGGCACTCACATCGACTGGTCTGAATGGCAGAGGACTCATGAAGGCTATACAAGCAATAGTTTTTAGTTAGTCGTGGGGAGAGAGGCGTAATACTTTAATTTATGTATTAAAAAATATTTATATGCCACCAATCAATAATTTCTAAGCCGTGTACAAAAAAACATAAGAAATACAAAACTAGCTGTGAACTAATAGGGTAGAGAATTCTGCATGCTCTTCTATTAAAAATGGTAGAGTCCTAAGGAGGAAGACAATAAAAAGAGTCTTGGATAAGGAGTGATAAATATACAAGCAGCTGTGCTCTATGGCTGGAAACTGGGATATAACCATATCACTATGGATGAACAAACTATGAAGGTTGGATGGGTTAGTTGGCCTTTTTCTACCATGTTATTAAACTGCATTAGGTGGGTTAACATGGGTTTTAATGTATATGAACAGTTAATATGGAAGTTAACATGACTCTTTAATGGTCACTTAAACATCTAACATAGAAATTTCCAATTAGGGTCAGGGAAGAGGGATGGAGGGTGCCTTGCAGATGTCATTAACTCTTTATGGTTTATCATTTATTAAAAGACTTTATAAACTGCCTTTCATTACATCAAAGCGGTGTACAATAAAAATAATCAAAACTTAAAAGTAGAAAGGAATGCTATAGCATAGAGAGGACAGAATAGTAAGGTAAGAATCGAGAGTTTGGGCAAGGAAAGGAGGGAAGGAGGCTTAAGAACAGAACTATAAATGCATCAACTAGAATCTCGAGGAGTGGTAGGAGGCAGATCAATGCAACCTGGAATAAATAAGTCTTAAACCTGGAGAAAGAAGATTCAAGGCACAGTTCTGTAGGGAGGGACTTCAAAAGGAAGAAAAATGCTGAGTGCCGGGTACTTTGAGACAGGCTTGTGTAGGTGAATGCAGATGGAGGCAATTCGCATGAATGGATCTAAGAAGCCTAGATGGCTCATATGAGATCAGATAAGACGGCAAATAATCGGGAGGTCCGAAATGCACTGTTTTATGAATATTGGTAAGTAATTTAAACTGTGTACGGTGTGACAATGGAAGGCAGTGAGATCTAATAAGGAACGGAACAGTTAACCACACCTTCTTGGTGTAATTAACATGCAGTAACAGCCATTGCCCCACTTTAGTGGCATGGTTGCTTTCCCCAAAGTGCTGGGAATGCTCTTCAACAGTTACCAAAGAGGTTTTGCATGCAACACACCTTAACTTTGGCTGTTAATGCACATTAAATACAAACTTTAATGCATTTTAGCAGTTGTGCAAGTTCAAATGAGAGTCCTGCAAGCAATTTTGCTGAGGGCCACCAAGGGAGAGGAGGGGGGACGACAAAAGACTCCCTTGCCTTGCCTTGCTTCATCTCGCTCTGCCTATAAGTTTTAGGATGCAGGGTGAAGCAAAGTTTTCTAAATTTTAATTAAATTGCTACACTGCCTCCCCCTCCCCCAGTTTATTTATTTTTATTTATTTATTTAACAGGTTTTTTTAAATGCTGCTTTATCATTTCAATCCTGCCCTTTGGCATTCAGAGAAAGACATTATTTCCTCACTTCTTGATACTGGCCTGAAATCTAGTGATAACAGCAGTGAAATCAGATGACTATTTTTGTGAGACTTTAGCCTGATAGCTGGAGGTGAGGAGTTTAGGGGCTTCTCCAGCTCCTGGGGAGCAGAACCAAAGTAAGCCAGAAGGAGGCGGTGTAGCAACGCATTTAAAAGTAAGTAACATTTGCCATGCTGAACCTCCATCACTGCAGTGCAGGGTCAAAGGGTCTTCTTCTTGACTGTCCCTCCCTCCACACAACAAAGAAAAAAGGAGCGCTGTTCTTGCAATAGTCCACCAGGAGCCACAAAAAGCAAGAAGCCAAGACGTCAGGACGATTCAAATCAAAATTTATTAATACAGACCCCAACGCGTTTCGGCAATCAATGCCTTCATCAGGGGGTAGCAGCTACAATATAAATATAAGTAATATAAACATAAAAACATAAAAAGAAAAAAATTAAAATCATAAACAATAACATATAATATAATCTTGTGTAATCGAGAAGGACTGGTGAAATTCTTACCAATGTAATTAACAAACAGATGTATATAAACGCAGGACACACAAATGTAATGAAAAATAATAATTAATAATATTTAAAATAACAGCATAAATATTCTAAAAAGATTATAACAAGATATTATAATCATTAGTCAATTTTTTAAAAAAACTACAACATAAGTCTTCCAAAAAGGTTGTGGAAAATACTTGTATAAATGTAAACATGAAAGAAAACAATCAGAACTATTATACTTACATGTAACCCTATTTATGGACTGTTAGTGTAATCTTAAGTCCAGGGTTGGGCGTATTCTGTCTCACAATATTAAAGAGACTTGGTATCACCTGTCTTAGACTGTAAATATAAAACAACTAAAGATAATCACAAAGAGGAGCATAGAATTGAATTAAAATCAATCATGTAGGATAGATTATGCATAAGGGAGGATGACACATAAAGAAATGAATGGATAATAATAATAGACTATAAAATAAATATATAATGGTGTAGAGCTGTGGATTTATACATATAAATATTGTAAAGACTTATGATTAAAAAACATGTAGAAACTAGATTCATCAACAAATCGTATGCCTTATTATATTATGGGTATCTGCTGAATAGCACACCAAGTATAAAAAATCTAAATGCACAGAAAATATTAAAATTATAAATAATAGCCAATGAATCACAGATTGAGAATCTTCATCAAACCAATGAATCAAGCCAAAGAAATTGTAATAATTATTTCAATGATGAGAAATACATAAAAAAATGAAAATATATATATATGAAGTATATATATATGTATGAAATAAATGAAGTAAAAACAATAGAGTAAAACAAATTGTACATATACACATTTCACGCCATGAGTATGAAGATAACATAAATAGTCTAGATAATGAACTAATAAGTGTAATAGTTAGTTAATAGATATTTATATTGAACAAAGGAACCGATCACTGTAAAATGATACTTCCTATCAATTTGCTATAAAGGATAAAATGACTATTGTGTATGAACTGATCATGTGTTTAATATGACAAACTGATGGTTCAAGTATTAACAAACGAGTTGTACCTAAATAATTAAACATAATTTGTTTTAATGTAAATAATCGACCTATAATCAATTGTCTTAAATGGTCCTCTATCCTATGAAGAAACAAAGGTATTTTATTTATAAAAAGATACTATTGAATTGAAAATGAAATATGCATGATTTTTATAGATGTTAACGCCTTTCTTAGTTAATAACGTTGCTGACCTTGATGTTGTGGATCAATAGTATTGACCTATAAAATGCATGAATTACTAAACCATGATACGATATCACGCAATTTAAATGTTGAACTAAAGAAATACATGGATCCATTAGGTAGCAAACTCGAAGGCGTATTGTGCCGGTACTTGTTCAAAACCGGACGACATAATGAAAGAACTCGAAGGATGGAAGAATGACACCTTAAATGTACATATGGAAACCTTAAAGTACATGCAAATAAAAATGGAATGAAAATGATGATAGTAAAATAAAAGTGAAGTACCTTAGACACATAAATTTATGGTTCTCCCAAGTTCATTGCCTATGTCATAAGAACACATGAATAATGTTAAAATGCCGTATAACCTAGCTTTTACTTAGAAAGCATTTTCTGAAGGAAAATTACTAACTGTAAAATGACATATGCCAACGGTTTAAAAATATATGCGGAAGACATTAGATGAACATAAAAATGCATTTAAAAAGGAGAAATGTACTTGAATAGCACCCATGCTATCTAGTGATGTAGAAGTTTTTACTCACGTTGATCTTACGATCGAGTACAAAGATTGTTTGCCTAAAAAGCTGCAAAACGCTGGTACTGCTCGCATAAAATCGAAAGTGAAAGTGTACTGGCTTCGAGGAGTATAATGTAGCCTTTTGAAATTGGCGCCAAAAATCAAAGAAACTGATTGGAGGAAAAGTGATGAGGCGAAACGCGTAATGACTCACCATAATGTTAACGAAGGAAATCACTTAAAAACAGCGTATTCTATATGTACATAAGAACATTTCTGTGATAATAAAAAACTACG
This sequence comes from Ichthyophis bannanicus, assembly GCA_033557465.1. Lineage (NCBI taxonomy): Eukaryota > Metazoa > Chordata > Amphibia > Gymnophiona > Ichthyophiidae > Ichthyophis > Ichthyophis bannanicus. The sequence goes on along the minus strand of CM066044.1, from coordinate 15,432,109 downwards.
AAACATAGAAGGTAGTGTTGTTCATATTTAAATTGCATGATATCGTATCATGGTTTAGTAATTCATGCATTTTATAGGTCAATACTATTGATCCACAACATCAAGGTCAGCAACGTTATTAACTAAGAAAGGTGTTAACATCTATAAAAATCATGCATATTTCATTTTCAATTCAATAGTATCTTTTTATAAATAAAATACCTTTGTTTCTTCATAGGATAGAGGACCATTTAAGACAATTGATTATAGGTCGATTATTTACATTAAAACAAATTATGTTTAATTATTTAGGTACAACTCGTTTGTTAATACTTGAACCATCAGTTTGTCATATTAAACACATGATCAGTTCATACACAATAGTCATTTTATCCTTTATAGCAAATTGATAGGAAGTATCATTTTACAGTGATCGGTTCCTTTGTTCAATATAAATATCTATTAACTAACTATTACACTTATTAGTTCATTATCTAGACTATTTATGTTATCTTCATACTCATGGCGTGAAATGTGTATATGTACAATTTGTTTTACTCTATTGTTTTTACTTCATTTATTTCATACATATATATACTTCATATATATATATTTTCATTTTTTTATGTATTTCTCATCATTGAAATAATTATTACAATTTCTTTGGCTTGATTCATTGGTTTGATGAAGATTCTCAATCTGTGATTCATTGGCTATTATTTATAATTTTAATATTTTCTGTGCATTTAGATTTTTTATACTTGGTGTGCTATTCAGCAGATACCCATAATATAATAAGGCATACGATTTGTTGATGAATCTAGTTTCTACATGTTTTTTAATCATAAGTCTTTACAATATTTATATGTATAAATCCACAGCTCTACACCATTATATATTTATTTTATAGTCTATTATTATTATCCATTCATTTCTTTATGTGTCATCCTCCCTTATGCATAATCTATCCTACATGATTGATTTTAATTCAATTCTATGCTCCTCTTTGTGATTATCTTTAGTTGTTTTATATTTACAGTCTAAGACAGGTGATACCAAGTCTCTTTAATATTGTGAGACAGAATACGCCCAACCCTGGACTTAAGATTACACTAACAGTCCATAAATAGGGTTACATGTAAGTATAATAGTTCTGATTGTTTTCTTTCATGTTTACATTTATACAAGTATTTTCCACAACCTTTTTGGAAGACTTATGTTGTAGTTTTTTTAAAAAATTGACTAATGATTATATAATATCTTGTTATAATCTTTTTAGAATATTTATGCTGTTATTTTAAATATTATTAATTATTATTTTTCATTACATTTGTGTGTCCTGCGTTTATATACATCTGTTTGTTAATTACATTGGTAAGAATTTCACCAGTCCTTCTCGATTACACAAGATTATATTATATATGTTATTGTTTATGATTTTAATTTTTTTCTTTTTATGTTTTTATGTTTATATTACTTATATTTATATTGTAGCTGCTACCCCCTGATGAAGGCATTGATTGCCGAAACGCGTTGGGGTCTGTATTAATAAATTTTGATTTGAATCGTCCTGACGTCTTGGCTTCTTGCTTTTTGTGGCTCCTCCCTCCACACAATACAGGGGCAGCCTGGGTGGAATTTACATCACTGCATTTTACTAAATGCATTCCTGTGTCACTGTACTAAACGGTAAGTATGCAGAAAAAGAACATTATTCTCCCATATACTGCAGAATTTCTTACTTTTACTGTTTACTTAGTAAGACTGGGGGTTATTTTAGAAACAGTTTGCCTTTATTTGGCATTTGACCCCTGGCGGTAGTACCTTAAGACTACCACCAGGGGTTGTGGGCATCATTTTGAACTGGAGTATACAAATGGAGCAGGTGCAACTGGGGATTATTCCTGCTTCTCACTAGACATCAGGGATCCACTCAGTAAAAGCCGGGCATGGGGTATAGGGTGAGGAGGCTATTTTGATGTAGCACCAATTGGTGGAGGGGGGGGAGGGGTCTGGTTGTCAGGCCAGAGAGTGTTGTGGCCAGTTCTTGATGTTGGGAGTGGATTAGGGATGGTTCATTGTTGAGGGCAATCATAACTGGTTCTTGATGTTGGGGGAAGGGGAGGGACCACTTCTTGATGATGGGAGGGGACGATTGAAGCTGGTTTTTGTCTAGAGGGGTGATGATTGTCAGGGGGGTGTCAGGAGGGGTGATTGCTGAGGGCATGTTGGGAGGGTATTGCTTTCAAGGGAATGCCAGTCAGGGGGTCTTGATGTCAGAGGGCAAAGGAGAATGGATGCCATTGGGAGCAGCAATTTTAAAAAGCTGCTCCCACACACACTCGGGGAAAGCTGGATGCTTTTTTCCCCCAAGTGCAACTTTTTAAAATTGCTCTTCCCACTGGACGTGGGGAGACGTCGACATGCATTCCTGTATGTCCGTAAGGGAGTTTTACAAAATACACCTGGAAGCTTTATTTATTTCAAAACATTTTTAGACTGCTACATATGCAAGAGTGGAGCAGTAGCCTAGTGGTTGGAGCAGATGCTTAGTACCCAGAAGATCAAGGGTTCGGATTCTCACTGGCACTCCTTGTGACCTTGGGCAAGTCACTTTACCATCTCTTGCCTCAGAAGAAAAGGCCTGGCAATCTACTTCCGATGATATATTATCAAAAATCCCAGAGGCAGCTGGGCCACCAGGAGTCAGCACTGACTTGATGGCACTAAAAAAAGCACAATTTGAAAATACAAATGAGTTACAAAGAAAATTATCCCCCAACACCCATACACATAAAGCAATAACAAACCACGTCTCCTCTCAACATCCATACACATAAAACAATAACAAACCACATCTCCTCTCAATATCCATACACATAAAACAATAACAAACCACCTCTCCTCTCAACATCCTATCTAAAACTGGCCTTCACATGCTTAAAGGTGTAATTTTATAAGCACTTTCCACATGGCATTGCAAACATGTCAGTTATTCTATTGCTATATAGATCCAATGGGATGGGGTGGTCACAACTGTTCTCCTTCTAGCTTCAGTTGCAGCAGTCCTTGCCTCAGGTACACCAAGAATGGTTCTAATAAATTCACATGTTGACAAGAGCACTCGGGCCTTTATGTGATGTGCACATAGGCGCTCTCAGGGACAGTGTCTGGAGAAGAATTGCAGGCATGCATATCCTTTAGAAGATATACATGTAGAGTGTATGCGCATAACTGCGCCTGCCTCAGAGCAGCTGCAACTTTATGGAAGAGCATGTCTGCACTACCAGTTCTGAAGGCCTATTTTACAATCATTCACACACATCATGTGTCTGATGACCTTGAAAGCTCATGCCTCAATACATCACTTGATATACAGTAGAGGCCAAAAAATTAAGGCAGGTATCTTTTTCTACAATTTATTGTTAAATAATGTACTGTGGAGATGTCACACGTGCTTACTTATTTAATCAGCATGGCGATTAGTCACACCATGTGTTTGGTGTCCATTTTAGTTTACTTACACTCTCTAGTAGATTTCTTGGATGAAGTTTTGAATTTTTACAACTAGGAATAGATTGAAAGTTATATGTAAAATATACAATCAAGATGGGTAGAAAGTGCGATATTAATGACTTTGTAAAGGGACAAGTTGTCACTCTCCATGGTGCAGGATATTTGCAATGTGCTATTGCAAAACATTTGCTTATATCAAGGTGTGCAGTTCAGAATGTTCTGAAATCAGGTGGCCATATACGTTGTTCGAAATGTGGGCACAGACGGATAACTACTGGACAAGATGACCGATTCCTCAAAAGCATTATTACATCTAGTACACATACTTCATCTCAACGTGTGGCTCAGTTAGCTAATGATCGAGGAATAAAGATAAGTGCCAGATCTGTCCAACGACGGCTTGTGGATGAATTCGAACTCATGGCCAGAAGACCTGCCAAGAAGCCTATGATGACCAGGAAACAAATTGCTGCCCACATACAGTTTTGTAGCAAGACGAAAGACAAATCTGCTGAATGGGGGGAGAGGGTAATGTTCACAGATGAAAGTACATTTCAACAAGTACATGGGCATGGTTACAACTACATCCGTCGACCAGCAGGCGAGAGACTAAATCCAAAGTACACGAACAAGACTGTTAAACACCCACCATCGGTCATGTATGGGGTGGTATTTCGGCGAATGGACGATGTGGCCTGCACATTTTTTGAGAAAGGCAAAAGAGTAAATGCTGCAAAATACATATCCATGCTGAATAGTAAAGTTAAAATACACATGAATGTTTCTGGCACAACTATATTTCAGCAGGACTCGGCACCGTGCCACACTGCAAAAACAGTCAAAAAATGGTTAGTGGACAACAAGATCGAACTGCTACCAAGTTGGCCATCAAACTCTCCGGATCTCAATGTAATTGAAAACTGTTGGAATCTTATGAAGAAAAAGGTGGCAGTACACCGTCCAACTTCAGAAGCAGATTTAAAGGACATACTCAAGCATGTATGGGTCAACGAAATCACTCCGGCATACTGTAAAACGCTAGTTAACAGTATGCCTACAAGAATCCAAGCTGTGCTGAAAAATCATGGACACCCTATCAAATATTGACACATATATTGTTTCCTGAATAAAACTTTGAAAATGACATATATCTCTTTGGTTCTTAAAGCTTTTGACCATGAAAGTGACAATAACACGTACTTTTCTAATAAAATTCTGATATTTTGGACTCTGCCTTAATTTTTTGGCCACTACTGTATAAGGCACTACCTGCTTCTGTCATTTTTGCTACTTTAGATAACAAGGTGCCTCCTTCCGAATGTTTTTGTAATCACAGACATACTTGTGGCCTAAGCCACTCACTTTTTTATGGGGATAAAACTACACACTCATACCTTTATCCCCTTAAAAGGACCAACTTTCAAACCTATTATTATGCAGGTAAATATGGGAGGGATATTCCAAGGCATTTGTGCGGCTCGCAGACCTTCAAACTGCATAAATGCCAGTTGGCGGAATAATCGGCATCGCTAACCATTAATATCTACAAGTGCTGCCGCTACGAACCCCAATGCCATGCAATTAACATCAGCGCACTCCAAGGTGACCAGTCAATAACCATGGGTAATGTTAGGCATGGCAAAGGCTCTCCTAACTTTATCCACGGAAGCTAACCGGGCGGCGACTCAATATCGCCGTTGCTGAGTTAGCACGCAGGCTATGCGGCAACCCGGTTAGTCAATACTGGTTACCGGACATGGCCTCAGCATTGACTATCTGGGTTAGTATTCAGCGGCAATAGCTATGCGCTTTATGCACGCTAACTTCTCGCCGCCACTAAATATCCCCCCATGTGTTTAGCTTTTAAAAGAATTTGGAGTATTCACTCCAAAGTATCTAATTAAACTGTGTTTTAACTGAAGCGGAAGTGAACTTGAGAATTAAAATGAATTTACTCTTTCCTCCCATGTACCCAGTATAATGAACTGTTGAGGAAATTATTGTCTCTATAATATTATTCAGAACTATGCAAATGAAAAGAGAATTAGGAACTTATGTGGACACCTTCCGGCTTATTAAGTAGGTAATTCAAAATTCATCCTCATGATGTACTGATATCCATAGAGGCCAGCTCTGTGGGTGCAGTGAGGGTTTGAACACCACCAGGATTCAACGAATTCCTTCACTGCATCACAAGAAAGGTAATTATTTGTGTTTAGTTTAGCACCTCTATCGTTTTGACTCCTAGGTGATAGAAGCAAACTCTGAGTAAAATGGTTTGACAGGAAATAGCTCTTCAGCTAAAAGTATACATGTTCTTTCAGATTTTGGGAAAGAGTTTCTATGGGGGATGTTTTGGGTTCTCAAACCTATAGGCATTATTTTCAGTATGAAATCTACCTGCACCAAAGAACAGGTGCAAAAATCCACAGGCATTTTGTACTCACAGAAATATGAAAGGCAAGTGTTTGTGTACTTTCTCTCTGAAACTCGCTGCAACATCAGTGGGTAAAAGTACCAAAGTGAACAGACTGAAATGATCTCTTATAAACTTATAAACACATTAGGCTGCATGCAGAGTCCTGAATAGCGGGGTCAGACGTCCAGGATTGGGACCCGATTCCTGGTCCAGAGCTCCCTTCAAGTTCAGGGCTGCTGTGCAGGGAGCTCTGGATGGGGGCGGGAGGGGGCTGGCAGGAGGTGGGACCCAGACCCCGCACGTACAGTGCTGATACTGTTCACAGCCCTGTACATCCATGCTGGATGAAATGGGCGGGTGACTTATTCCACCTCAGGGGTGGAATAAGTCACCCCGAGTGTTGAAATCTGCAGTGGCAGACCCCCAGAAGGTAATGAGGGCACAGGAGATTCCCCGCAGCCAGACCCCAGCCTCAGCAGGGCCGTTGGGGGGTTGGGCAGTGGGAAAGGTTGCTATTCTGGGTCCAGGGTGAGCGCAGATACTGCATGGCATCTCAGTGCCATGCCAAAAGGACACCACAGCACTGGACTCCAGACAGGAGCCAAGGCAGGGTGGATTGGGAGGGAACGGGGAGGGAGCGGGGAGCGGGGATGTGCCCCCCCCCAAAGAGCCAGAATGGGGGCATGTCCTGCCCATCCCAGCCCTTTGCATCTGGTTATGATCCTACAGGGACATCTAGCTCCCGTGGGATCAGAATCAGGTGCAAATTTGGCCTGTCCAGCTTTTAGACACCAGAACAGGTCCCTTTCTGCATGGGGCTCATTGTGTCCAAATGCCATCTGGGATGTCTAGGGCAAAACGCACAGGAAAATACTGAGGGCGTCTATGTTTCTGCCTGATTTTAGAACCATAGACTCCCCCAACATGGTGTCCACATCAACATGCCCGCTACAGGCGCTAGAGCCAGGAACGTCTATCTCCTACTGTGATATCCATCAGCACAGCAAAACTAAAAGAAGAGCCCTCATTCCCTGTCAGCATGAAAAATATAGGGGATATGAGTGTACCTCCTTCTCCATGCCCTCCAGATGTTTGGCTGGCAAAATGAGCATTTTTCCGGTGCCTATACATTTTTTATTTATTTATTTATTACAGTTTCTTATATACCGCGCTATTTAGAATCAGCGCGGTTTACATCATAACAACAACGACCATAACGACAAACTGTCAGGTTTTACATTGAACAGGAGTACAAACTTGGATAACTGGGTTAACTATATACATAATCTATCTACAATGCAGTGTGAGGGCATTTCTAGATTGGGTCAATTCTTGGAGGGGATATCTAGTTCAGTTGCTGTCTGGGAAATATTGGCAGAAAAGGTATGTTTTGAGAGCCTTCCTGAACTGATATAGATTGGTAATGGTTCTAATGTTGGGGGGTAGGGTGTTCCAGCATTTTGGAGCAGGTATAAACTTGGGCATGCTCAGCATGTGCAGGGCCTTTCTGAAATCAGACCTGGACATCCAGGTTCTTGGGAGCCCCCCAGGCATGCCTAACCACACCCCCATTCCTTCTTGGATGTCCTTGCACGAGAGATGTCTTTGAAACCACTTTCTAGAATGGCTTTGGGGATGTCTTTGGACATCTATATACCCGTTTTCAGATGTCCAAAGTATGAATAGGGCTTCTAAAATAATCCTCATAGCTCTGTATAGCACTATCAGTTCTAATGCATGAAATGTGTAGCATTAAAGCACCTCTGGGGCTGATAACCTGCTACTCAGAAACGTGCTGGCCAGCAAGATATTCAACAGCACTATCCATATAGTATCTGCCAAATATTTCCTCGGGCCGCCTTGGCACTATGCATAGTGGCTGAGCTTGGGTAGAGCCGGCATGTATCCAGGTAGGGTGATATTAAGCCCGCTATCTAGATTAGTTATCTGGACAAGTTTAAGAACCTGTCATTTCTTTCTCTATAACATTAACAAAATTTGCCCCTTCCTTTCTGATCACACTACTAAAACACTTATCTACTCTTTAATCACCTATTAGATTGTTGCAACCTCCTCCTTGCTGGTCTCCCTCTGAGTTATCTTTCTCCCCTTCAGTCTGTTCAAACCTCTGCTGTGCGGCTAATCCTCTGCCAGTCCCATTATACTCATATAACCCCTCTTCTGAAATCACTTCATTGGCTTCCCTTCCATTTCCATATCCAATACAAACTTCTCCTTCTAGCCTATAAATGTCTTCATTCTGTTATTCCTCACTACCTTTCCTCCCTCCTCTCTCCCTACACCCCTTCTCGTGACCTTCGCGCTTCCACTGGCTTTCTTCTCTCTATGCCCTTCTCTTCCACTGACAACTCCAGATTTTGTTCCTTTCACCTCACTGCTCCTCATGACTGGAATAAACTACTTGTATCTTTACGTCAGGTTTCATCTCTCCCCCTTTACAAATCCATGCTAAAGGCTGACCCCTTTCAGGCCGCTTTTGGAACTTAACCCTTTGTTCTTCTTTCTCCTTACCCTTCCCTACTGTACCCTTGTTCTCGTCTATTGTACTGTCTGTCTTGATTAGATTGTAAGCTCCCATGAGCAGGGACTGTCTTACTGTATGTGTCTGTAAAGCACTGCTTACGCCTTGTGTTGTTGTTGTTGTTAAGTGCCGTCGAGTCGGAGTCGACTCATGGCAACCCTCTGGATAGCTATCCTAAACTGTGTTCGGTCTTCAGTCAGGCGGCTCATTGTTGACAGACTGGTACCCGTAGCTGCTGTTATTGTATCGATCCATCTCATTGCTGGCCTTCCTCTTTTGCGCTGACCTTCTATCTTGCCAAGCATAATGTCTTTCTCTAATGATCTCTCTCTCTTCGCATGATGTGTCCAAAGTATGAAAGTCGAAGTCTTGTCATCTGAGCTTCTAAAGAAAGCTTAGGTTTGATCTCCTCTAGTACTGACTGGTTTGTTCTTCGGGCAGTCCATGGTATACACAGTATTCGCCGCCAGCACCATAATTCAAAGGCATCAATTTTCTTCCTGTCTATCTTTTTCACTGTCCAGCTTTCACATCCATATGATGTTATTGAAAATACCATGGCTTGAACAAGTCGAATCTTTGTATGGAGAGAGACATCTCTGCTCTTGAGAATCTTATCTAGGTCTTTCATAGCCATTCTGCCAAGAGCAATGCGTCGTTTGATTTCTTGACTGCTTGTTGCTTCTTTTATTGATAGTTGATCCAAGTAGGTTAAAGTTGTTCACAATTTCAATTTCTTCTCCTTCAACGATGAACCTGTTGATTATGCCAGTTGCCATGATCTTTGTCTTCTTTACATTAAGGTGCAGGCCCATTTTGAGACTATGTTCTTTGATTGTGAGAAGCAAATGTTTCAGATCATCTTCACTTTCAGCCAGTAATGTGGTATCATCAGCATAGCGAAGGTTGTTGATGAGTCTTCCACCAATCTTCACACCTCTGTTGTCTTCATACAATCCTGCTTCTCTGATGATTTGTTCTGCATATAAATTAAACAGGTAGGGGGAAAGTATGCAGCCTTGTCTTACACCTTTGCTTATTTTAAACCATTCTGTTTCTCCTTGTTCCGTTCGAACTGTTGCTTCTTGATCAATGTACAGATTGCGCAAGAGAACGATCAGGTGTTCTGGTATACCCATGCTTCTTAAGGTGGCCCAGAGTTTCTCATGGTTTACACAGTCAAAAGCCTTGCTATAGTCGATAAAGCACAAATAGATATCCTTTTGGTATTCTTTAGTCTTTTCAAGGATCCATCTCACATCCGCAATGATGTCTCTCGTTCCTCGCCCTTTCCTGAACCCTGCTTGCACTTCAGGTAGTTCTTGTTCCAGGTATGGCTGTAGTCTCTTTTGAATAATCTTCAGTAGAATCTTGCTGGCATGTGGGATCAGAGCGATTGTGTGATAATTTCCACAGTCAGTTGGATCACCTTTCTTTAGTATTGGTATAAACACAGATCTTTTCCAGTCAGTTGGCCATGATGTTGTCTTCCATATTTCTTGGCAGAGCCTTGTGAGTACGGTAACAGCTGCATCAGATTGCTGCAATACTTCTATGGGAATGCTATCAATGCCTGGTGCTTTGTTCTTTGATAAGGCTTTCAATGCTGCTTCAACTTCTTCTTTCATCACCAATGGTTCCCGATCATAAGGTACAGGTTGAAACGGCTGTTGGTCCACTTGATCTTTATCATATAAAAACTCTGTATATTCCTTCCACCTTTTCTTGATCTTCTCAGCATCATTCAACATAGAACCTTGAGCATCTTGTAACATTCCAATTCGAGGCTGGAACTTTTTCTTTAACTCTCGTAGCTTTAGGAAAGCCAATCTTGTTCTTCCTCTAATAGTTTCTGCTTCTATTTCCTTGCAAGTGTCATTGTAGTACTTTTCCTTGTCCTGTCTTGCTGCACATTGGAAATCTCTGTTGAGTTCTGCGATTGTCTTTCTTTCTCCTCTGGCTTTAGCTTCTCTGCGTTTCTGGGCAATTTTCAGAGTTTCTTCCGTCATCCATTTTGGCCGTTTTTGCTTTTTCACCTTTTGTAGAGACTTCTCGCTTTCCCTTCCAACACAACCTTCTTGATGTCATTCCATAACTCTTCCGGAGCTCTGTCATTTGTATCTAAAGCAGCAAATCGATTTTGCAGGCAGTCTTTAAATTCCAGTGGTATATTCTCAAGGTCATATTTTTGCTGCATTCATGATTGTTTGCTCTTTTTCAACTTTAGCTTGAGTTTGCATACTAGTAGTTGATGATCTGTACCACAGTCAGCTCCAGGTTTTGTCTTTGTTGATGTTACAGAGCTTTTCCATCGTTGACTTCCACATATGTAGTCAATTTGATTTTTATATAATCCATTCGGTGAAGTCCATGTGTACAGTCGCCGCTTGTGTTGCTGGAAGAAGGTGTTTGAGATGAATAGATCATTGGTCTTGCAGAATTCTATCAGTCTTTCTCCAGCTTCATTTCTGTTGCCAAGTCCATATTTTCCAACTACTTTGCCTTCTTCTTTGTTGCCAACCTTTGCGTTCCAGTCACCCATGACTATCAGGATATCCTGTTGCATGTTCTGTCAATTTCAGCTTGTACTTGTTCATAGAACTCTTCAATTTCATTCTCTTCAGCAGCTGTTGTTGGGGCATATACTTGAATTATAGTTGTGTTGATAGGCAATCCTCGTAGACGAATAGAGATTAAGCGTTCGCTGACTGCATTGTATTTCATTACAGTTCTTGTAAGTTTCTTCTTTATTATAAATGCAACACCATTTCTTCTTTGTCTTTCATTTCCAGCATAGTAGACCATGTGATCATCTGATGCAAAGTGCCGCATGCCAGTCCATTTCAGTTCGCTGACACCCAACAGATCAAGTTGTACACGTTCCATTTCATTCTTGACCACCTCCAACTCCCTTGGTTCATGCTTCGTACGTTCCATGTTCCAATGTGTAAGACATCTTTACAGCTTCTGACTCTCATTTCATGCGCAGCTACATCAGCAGTCAGACTTCCTGAGGGCTTTGATCCAACCACATCATAAATGCTGGCTTTACTCTGAAAAGTCTTCCCCTATACCATAACTTGGATATATGGTATAGAATAAATGATTAATAGTTATAGTAATAGCAGTAGTAGAATCTAAAAACTGTCATAAATTTATCCAGTTAGCTGTATGGATAGCAGGCTCACCTCTCTCCAGATACAAGCATCAGCAGTCATTGCTGAATCCAGATAGTCAGTGCAAGTCACTAAGCCAATTCCAGTGCTAAATATTCAGATCTGTGTCAGCTGCGCTGGCCTGCATTTAAAAACAACCTGACCACCTAGGCTGAATATTGGCCTTACTATTTATTAACTTGGATATATGGTATAGAATTAACACCCATGATATTATCTGTACTTGCAGTAGCAACTGAGCATGTAGATAGAAAAACCATAATGTGTAACGCTGCAGAAGCTTGGTTTTGATTGAAGTCACCGAGCACAGCTCTAATGAATATGGCGTGTATTAATAAAACCTAATTAGTCTGGGAAATGTAGCACGGCTAAATGTTTGCTTTAATGCAATAATGTTTTACAGTTAAAAGCTAATTTAACATAATATAATTTCTAGCAGATTCAGATTAACATCTTAATTATACCTGTCTTCTAATTTCAGTAAGAAATCTTTAGCCAGAAACTGTTAGGGTTTGATTTGAGCTAAGGATCTTCCAGCTTTGATTCACATCTACGTATGACAGTGCAATGCGTGCCTTTGAGTCAGTCCTGACTCCTGGCAACCCAGCAGCTCCTGGGTTTTCTTGGCAGTGTCACCGGAAGTAGATTGCCAGGCCTTTCTTCCGAGGCAGTGGAGGGTTAAGTGACTTGCCCAAGGCCACAAGGAGCGCTAGTGGGAAATGAACGCTGGTCTCTCGGTTATGAAGCCAGTGCTCTAGCCACTAGGCTACTCCTCCACATAGGACGATGATTTGCATGAAAAATAAATCTCTGTGCAAGCAGGCGTTTGGAAGGATAAAGAACTCTTAAAACCTGGTTTAAGAATTAGATCCCGTACAATTCAGAGAAGGGGGATTATGGGCTAGACAGAGATTGACTGTGCATCTTGAAAATCTGCTTTTGCCATATGCTTTTTACACTTATCTAGTTTAAGTAAGAACGATTAGAGCGATTGATTATGTTTTCCTCTTTCACCAATAAAATGACCTAAAAAATTAACAAGTGCTAGGATCAAGTACATAAATGTGTCTTTCATACAGAAATCCGCAGTCTAACAACTACAGTATCTACACACGGACTGTCACAGCTTCAGGGACATTGCAGTGGTATTAAAGGGAGGTCACTGCAGCACTCCTTGGACAAACGCTGCCCTCCTCCCCCTTCTTGCTCTGGGAATCATGGCGACATTGCTTCAGAGGTGCTGCAGCAGCCGTAAAGGGACATTACTGCCCACAGTGATGGGGGGGGGAGGGGTGCTCTTCCTGCTCATTGAAATTTGCTCCTGCTATTGTGCAGGGTGACATTGAAGCTCAAGCCAGCCCTGCACACACACACTAAAATTGGGCGTTTGAATTACCAGCTGTGACACCCAGACCACCAAACATGGATAACCCCATGAAATGTCATTTCTTGCCACACGAAATATCCAAGCCATGATCAGCAGAGAGATGAACAACCAGCTAGAAAATATCATGGCAAGCAGTGTGCTGTAGGTGATCTGCAGTTACTAAGGAGGTTGTCTTTTGCTTGAGGTAACCTTTGACTTTATCTGAAGCACATTTGATCACTGTTATATTGAAATTACAATGCATGTTCTAAATGGGCATATTTCATTGTAATTAGAAAAGGGCTACTTAACTAAAACATCTTACAATGAAGGGGAGGCGGAAGAGCTTCTTCTTTGGGGAGGACCATGCTCCGCCCTAACTCCGCCCAAGCCCCACCCTGGAGACCTTTGTCGCAATTGTGGCAGACATGAAGGGTCTTTACAATGATCACAACCAGCAGGCAGAAGGCTGCCTGAGGGGTTACCCCCACGGGCAAAAGAGAAACTGCAATTGCAGCAAAGACCATTCCTGCCTGCTTGCACGAATCCGATCTCCCGCGGGCATACAGGAAGAGGCTTTTCTTCTGCCCGTGGGGGATGAGATCCCAGCAGTCAGCCTGCTGCCTGCCTGTGGTGAAAGTGAATTAAAGTTGACTACTGACAGGGGCGGCCCAAGGGGGGTGCAGGGCCATGTGCGGAGATTAATCGTGGAGCCTCATTTGCATAAGGAACCTCATTTGCATAAATTTTTGCATAATGTTAACATGCGCTTTTAATAAACATGCTTCTTAATGAGTGTCTGAATAAAGAAAGACCAACAGATTTCTACATTACTATAGTGCAGTGACAACCACCAGGCCCATTAGGAAATACTACAAACACTGATCATTTAGAACCCATAGCAAACCCACCGTATCATAACAGCACTACCAGGACTCACAAAGCACCAAACCCTACCTATCAAAAGGCAACACTGCAGATATTAAAACCAGTACATCTCAGAGAATACCAATGCATCTCACTGGAGCAAAGAGAACGTGGGACTGTCAAATAGAAACAATATGAACAGAATACCTCAACTTGGTTACACATGCAGAACATAGACTCTCATCACACAAAGAACAAGGGATCACAATTTAGAAATAGGAAGATGATAATTAAACTGGGAACCCCAAAAGCCAAACATCAAATGTACAACACTGGAGAAATAAAACTATAAATTAATTTCCACTTGCACTAAGCAAAAACGCGAAGATGTTAGCAATACACACTTCCCAGACCTGACATATTCCAGTTAATAAATTCAAAATAAAAAGTATTTTTCTACCTTCTGTTTGGGATTTTATTTTTCAGCTGCAATTGCTCCAGTCACTTTCTTCTGGTTTCTTCATATCTTCTGCAAGCTATCCATTTGTCCTTTCTTTCTCTTTTAGATTTTTTCCATTCTCTCTCTATATCTGCGTTGACAACTGATCTTTCCTCTTTTGCTCTTTCTTCCATTTCTTTCCTTATTCTTTTATCATCTACTCAAATTTCACCCTTCCATTCTCAATCCCCACTTACTCTCCCAATACCCGGCCCATCGTAGACCTTTCTTCCCTCCCACACAAATATCTTTTCCCCTCTCCATTCTCATTCCCCATCCCCCAACCCTTTCTAGTCCTCCCCCAAAATCAGCTCCCTTATAGTTCTAGGCCCACCCAACATCTATTAGCCCATTTCCAGTCCTAGCCCCCCATATGCTTTTTTCTAGTTCCTTTCCAGCCCCCCATCAGCTCATTTCCACTCCAAGCTCCCATCAGCCAATTTCCAATCCTAACCCCTTGTCAGCCCATTTTCAGTCCTATTCAAACTCCCCTCAGCCTGCTTCCAGTCCTATTCCAGCCCCCATCAGCCGATTTCCAGTCCTATTCCCCCATTAGCCATTTCCAGTCCTGTTCCAGTCCATCACCCATTTGCAGTCCAAGCTCCACCATTCAGCCCATTTCCAGTCCTAGCCCCCCATATACTCTTTTCCAGTTCCAATTCTAGCTCCCTCGTCAGCCCATTTCCAGTCCTATTCCAGCCCCCATCAGGCCATTTCCAGTCCTAGCCCCCCATATGCTCTTTTCCAGTTCCATTCCAGCCCCCCATCATCCCATTTCCACTCCAAGCTCCCCCATCAGCCCATTTCCAATCCTAGCCCCCTCGTAAGCCCATTTCCAGCCCTATTCCAGCCCCCATCAGCCCATTTCCAGTCCTATTCCAGCCCCCATCAGTCCATTTCCAGTCCTAGCCCCCCCCATATGCTCTTTTCCAGTTCCATTCCAGCTTCCCCATCAGCCCATTTCCACTCCAAGCTCCCCCATCAACCAATTTCCAGCCCTCTCATCAGCCCATTTTCAGTCCTAGCCCCCCATCACAGCACATTTCCAGTTCTAGCCCCCACACCATTACAGCCCATTTGCAGTCCTAGCCCCTCCATCACAGTCCATTTCCAATCCAAGTCCCCCAAATCACAGTCCATTTGCAGTCCTAGCCCCCCATCACAGCCCATCCAGTCCTAGCCCCCCCCCATCAGGGCCCATTTGCAGTCCTAGCCCCCCCCATCAGAGCCCATTTCCAGCCCCAGTTCCCCCTCCCTTGATCATAGTTCATCCAGTCCTAGCCCCCCCCCCAACAGCCCCGTGGCCATCTAAGAGGCTGCAGAGTGAGCCGGGGAAGCCCGCACGAGGCCCCCTCTGCACAGCCACTAGCATGAGGAGTCTTTTCCCTCATGGTGGCTGTATCTGTGAAGCCGCGAATGCTGGGAAAGGTTAAAGAGACTCCTCATGCTAGCAGCTGTGCAGAGGGAGCCGGGGCCTCACGCGGTCTTCCCTGGTTCCCTTAGCAGCCGTCCACATTGTGCATTAATGGTGTTCGCGCGGGACCCTGTGCGAACAACATTATCGCAGAATGGATGGGCTGGCCCTGACTACTGATTATGTATCAGCAGTAAGTTAGGGGTTAATTAAATCTCAGCTTTGTAGGAAATAGATTCATGTACAATTTTGTGAAAAACATCCTGCATAACTGTTCTGGTAGGAGACATCATGTGAAATTTATGATAAGAAATCTTGATACAGGGAGGTTCTGGTACATGAGAAAAGAAACAGCTATTTCATATGGCAACTGTATGCAAAATAAATTGTGAGCTTCTGAAGCATGGGACGAGAGGTGCCTCCCTTGAACATTCTTGGGTGTCTGATCGTATTCTATGTATGTGTCAACCTGATGGAAAGTAACTGAGGACTATTGCAACAAGATATAAAAGCAGGTGCCTTTTTCAGTCAGGGAGGAAAGTGTCACCCACGGGGTGAACGCAAGCACTGCCTGGGGGTCTTCCCGAATGAGGTTCTCTCCTGCCTAGCTGAATTTGGGGCTTTTTCAATTGATGTGTTGGCATGAGATGAAGCTTACAACTCTTTCGGAGATGTATTGTTTTCTCGTATCTTACTTTTGTGCACAGTCCAACTAAACATATGTGAATTACTTGCTTTCAAGTTACCTTTTTTATATTTTATAAATAAACTGATTAACTCTATTCCAAAGTGTGCTAGCCTTTATTTCACACTCTGTTTAGGCTGTGCCATGTCATGATTTTTGGCGGGGCCGGGGCCTGTGTGGCCCACCCCTTTCCAATGCCTATGTTACAATGAAATAAAGAGGCATGTTTACTAATGTTCAAGAATCATTAGCAGGGGCTTGTTGCATTCTAAGCGCTTCATCATAACAGCCTAGGTCCCCACGCTAACCAGGTGGTGTGTTTGGGCAGAGGCTGGGTGGGCTAGGAGTGTAATGTGGGCATTGACAGTGCATCGCGGTTACCGCTGGCCTTCTGGGTGTGTGGTAACCGCTTCTGCTGCCATTAACACAGATGCACTAAACGCCACCCAGCGGGCAGGGTTAAGTGCACCTGTGTGCTGGTTTGCACAATGCTGTGCATTAGCAATTCACTAAATGGCAGGAGAGATGTGCGCGTCTCCAGAAATTAGCGCGGGTCTCCAAGCTAATTTCACACCAGAAATGAACACTATTGGTATAGACTTCATAAACATGCCCCTAAGAAAACAAAATATTAAAAGCAATAATCTAATTTAATTTGTTGACTTGAACAATTAGATGAAGAATAGTGCCTTTATTTCAACCCAAGATCACAGAGAGTGTCAGGTGTCAGGGGAGCCTTGAAGTCATTACCCAGTAATTGAGAATCAGAGCGCTATGCTCTAAGCATGTGACCACTCCCCTTCCTAACTATAGATCTAGGGAAGTGGCCTGCGGCTCACACACTTCCGTCTTGACAAACAAAAGAACGTTAAGATGAATTTGATCTTTAAAACATTAAATAACCTCTCTCCACCACTGATCAGGAAGACACCTCCAACCAGAACAAGAAGAGGACAGACAGCAACATCCTAGAGACCCCACTAAACTTCAGGAAAGCAAATCAATCCACCTGCAATAGAGCCTTCTCCCTGTTTGCACCCCAGCTGTGAAACTATCTTCCCACCTCAACACGTAAAATCAAAGACCTAGTGGACTTTAGGAAAGCAATAAAAACCCACCTTTTCCTAGAATACTTCGGAGCTACCCAAGATGACAATGATCATTAATGAAATGGACCATAAAACACTATTACTGTTTCTTTGTAAATAGTTGCAATTGTTAATTGCTTGTTATACCCCAGTTAACCTCCAAGTTGCATAACCCTGTTCTATATAAAGCAGTTGCTGTAACTGTTCCATGTAAACCTCCTTGAATGTATGAAAAGGCGGTATAACAGACCTGTTAAATAAATAAATAATAAATATGTCTTAAAACCAGAATGAAATTATTTGAAGTCCACATAAGTTTGCCTCAGGGGAACAATATTCATGTAGAATGACTAGACGGAGCAGTAACAATGAGACTTTCATAGTCAGAATGACTTAAATACTGAAAATTGCAAATCTGTGCTGAGTAGGGAGACATACCTTATCCTCTGTGCCATTCTCCCAGCTTCGACAGTTGTGGGGTCCTTGCCTTGAGTACACCAAAAATGGTTCTTCTAAAATTGCACAGGCCGCACATGTACAATACACATGACATCAAGAGCATTCATACCTTAATGTGTCGTGCATGTAGGCGTCCCCAGGCACAGCATTTGGGGAGAGCTGAGACAGAGTTGTAAGATACGTACGTACTTATAAAAAATACAAATACCTATATAAAGTGAATGCACATAGCTGCACTACCTCAGAGTAGCTGCACCTTTTTGCAAGAGTCTTTGTGCACTATTGGAGAACAACATTCTTAGTGGTCGCAAAAGTCTCCCTCGTGGGAACGATATTCATGATAAGATGACTAAGCAGTGCAATAACAATAATATTGCCATAGTCGGAGTGAATTAAATGCTCTCTAACCCTCTTCAAATCCAGGCTGAGAACTCACCTCTTCGCTGCTGCTTTTGGACCTTGACTCACCTGATCTCCTTTTTCTTTCCTCTTGCTTTATCGCTACCTACACCTTCTGTGTTTGTCTTGACTAGATTGTAATTTCTGATGAGCAGGGACTGTCTCTTACATGTCGGTGCAGCGCTGCGTACGACTTGTAACGCTATACAAATGCTCAGTAGTGGTAGTTGCTTGTGAGCTCATTGTGATGGGTATGGCCTCATGTGTCATTCTCCGAGCTTCAGTTGCAGAGTTTCTTGCCTCAGGTACACAATCTCGCCCTCTTCCTGGGCAGCTTGGAGAGTCGCAGCTTGGCGAGGCGCAGCTTGGAGAGGCGCAGCTTGGAGAGGCGCAGCTGCATTCCTGCCATGAGCTCTCCTTACTGCAGTTTCTCTCCATCCAGCTAACAGGGATTCACATTGCCCTTCTCTTGCCTGTCTACAATAGGCCCAAAAAATTCCACAGGAAATTTAATATGAGAGAATCGCACCAAAACCTAATATTATGAAAAGTGGAATTTCAGTAATAATATCAAACTATAAACTATTTTTTATTTCAAGGATCCACATGTAAAGGGTAAGATGAGACCATGATCGGGAGCCAAGGCAGTTTCACTTAATGGCCCAATCTTGATACGATTTGTCTCACTCGACTACTAAAAACAGGCAGTATATATGTCCTTTTTCTATCTTTTAGCTGCAAGTATAAAACTTTGAAGACAAAAATATCACCAGGATGTACTTATCTCATTCAATTTCTCAGCACAATTAGAAAATGCACTTTTCTCTTTAGTGTTGCGCTTGTTTTGCCATCAAAACCACAACATTTCCATTTCCAACAGCTTCAATGTTTGCTGCTTTGAAGATGAAACCTCCCAATGGTGATCTTATATGTGAGCAGTGGCCTTATCCACAGATTTATGTGCCTACGCATTTCAGCCATCTTTTGCTGCTCTGGATTTAAGAGGCTGCCTTCCATAGGCAGGACCAGCCAGCTAAAAATGCACCCTGTGTGACTTATGAACCTGTCACCCCCCCTCCCCCTCCCCCTCCCCAGCTGCATGCAGGAGCTCTCTTTTGTTGGGCTCCCTAGAAGCCCCGTAATGACATCAGCGCCCCCTTCTGTACTTGCGATGGCCCTGTCAGACAGCATGTTAGAAAGGAGGCTTCACTCCAGAGATCATAGCGCATGGGCTTAAGGCACGCAGAATCAAGCTTTCATTTAGGCCAGGTAATCGGTGCCCTCAATATTTGGTGCACTAGGCAGTTGCCTATGTTGCCTTGGCCTAAATCCAGGCTAACCATGTGCACAATCATATGTACATGCCTGACTCGGGCCTGCATTTGGCCTTCCAGCTACATCAGGGGAGGTTTCTTCAAAAATTACTGTTAGAATTTTAAAAAAGAAGTAGCGCACATCAAGTTTTTTTATTTATAGTAATTTTATTTTCTTCTATTTGAGCTCATTAAATATCTCTGACTTTCAGCAAATGATTGGCTGCGGTCTCCTGTTTGAATGTTGCAGACGTTTTAAAAGCCGAGATGTAGATTTATCTTATGTGATGACAAGAGACAGTTTGTCCACTTGGAGGGTTTTTTCTCGTGAGATTTTCTTTTTCATTTTTTGATGCAAAGCCTTAAAATGGCCGGAGGCGATGGGTTGAAAATTCAGGTAAAAGGCATTGGAGTGAGGAGCTGAGTGTGGCAGTTTATATATTCACATAGGGGTCGGTGACTCAGCTGTCTGGGGAGAAAGTGGACTGGGGCTGGGGCTAGGGCAGGGCTAGTGGGGTGGGGTGGCTGGGACTAGGGCAGGATGGGACATGGTGGAACAAATTAAAATCTTCGGAGAGGGAGCAACATCTTTGTCGGCAGTAAAGAGTCAAGGGGCACTTTTGTCAGCAGCAGGGCCAGTCTATCCACTAGGCAAACCAGGCAGTCCCTTAGAGGGGCAGCCCCTGGTGGGCAGCATGGCGATTCTCCCTTCTTTGAAGCAGCGACTGAACTGCTGCTTCAGTATCACATGGGGGCCTTAAAACACCCCACGTGTGATCGCATTCTCAGCCTGCTGCTCCTGCCCCTTCAAACAGGAAGTTACGTTGGAGGGGGTAGAAGTGGTAGGCCATGCGTGTGCACACAAGTGTGGCGCTCTAAGACCCACTGTGGTGCTGAAGCGGCAGTTCAGCCACCACTTCAAAGAATCAAGGGAAGAATTGCTGTGCTACCCCCTCTCCCGCATGAGATGATAGACGCTGGGGCGTGGCATGGTGGGCTTGGCAGGCATGGGGGAGGCAGCACACGGTCCTGCCTAGGGTAGCAGAGACCCTTGGGCCAAGTCTGGTCAGCAGGAAAGGGCTCTTTCACTGTGCGGCTCTGATGCCACTGCACCCACTGCCTCCCCCTAGTACCCCTGCTACTGATGGAAATATGCACACTGAGTACACTCCCGGGAATTATGTGCCAAAATAATCAAAGCAATGCACAAAAATAATTCAGAATAGAGTTTGCGGTATTCTAGAAATATATGCAAGTGCATTAATGCTTGGCTACTAGTTAGTCCTAGCCCCCCAGTCCAGCATTGTCCTGTTGGCCATGCGAACAGAGGTGTTCAGCAACATTGTAACAGAAATCCTGTGGTCACTGGCAACCTTAAAATAATTTGCCTACCCATTTTTTGGTAGGCTGTCAAATGGTCACTAGGCTTCAGATTTTATTTTATTTATATTCGCTTATATACAGCACTATTCTGCATCAGTGTGGTTTACATTGAACAAACTGAAATTACATTGAACAGGGCATTATAACTTGGAGATAACTATTTTACAGGGAACATGGGCTATGGAGGGTTAAGTGGCTTGCCCAAGACCACAAGGAGCACCTGTGGGACTAGAAACCCCAGTCCTTCCGACCCAAGGTTGCTGTCCTCTAGTGGGATTTGAACCCCTGACCTTCTGGCCTGAAGTACCTTGCCCCAACCACTAGGCCACTCCTCCACTCCAGATCCACTGTCCTTTGGTAATTCAGCAATAAAGTAAACATGCTTGGAATATGTATGAGTTGTATGTAATAGTTAGAGCAGCAGTTTGAGAACAGAGAAACCTGGTTTCAAATCTCAAGGTCACTCCTCGTGAACTTGGGCAAGTCACTTAACTTTCCATTGCCTCAGGTACAAACCTAGATTTTAAGCCCTCCGGACGGTGGCAACTCCTGGGAATAAGAAGGGCCCATTCAGCATCACTTCTTTGTCTTCTAAAGTGGATCCTGCATGCTCTGGGGGCCCTTAATTTGAACTTTTGCCACAGCCTCCAGGATCAGGGAAATACCAACTGTACCAGAATGTAACTCACCTACTGAGAAAGGGGTGCAGTAAATCCAAATCCAAATCCGAAATCCAATGCCAGGCATACTGTGAAGCAATACAAAACCCTACAAAAGTCATCTTGGGACAATTGAGCAATTTTACCATATCATAACAGCACTAACTTGCAGGAGTCATACAATGAGGTAAGAAAAGGCAGTACTGTAAACACTGCGGTGGCCACGGGCCACTAGAACATCAATGCACCTATTGGGAAACCGATAAAAGCCAGATTATTACAGACCAACCCTACATGAACACTCAGTGCTGACAGAATAACTGGCCTCAATCACACATAGAAAACACAGATAGACCCTTACCAAGTATAGAATAAGTAGTCAGAACATAAAAATAGAAATATGTAGACAAAATGTAAACTCAGATCCCAAGAAGCCAGATTCTGTAGGCATATGCAGTGCAGTGTCACAGAAATAGATACAGCGATGCATTTCTGACTATACTGTGCAAAATATATAAGTATAAGTTACAATAAGGGACCCCCAAGCAACATTTTGCTGAGGGCCCTCCATTGTCACGGCAGCAGCGTACCCTGCCTGTGTGGGCCCACCCATGCGGCAGCGGTAGCAGCAGGGCGGCAAACTTACTTTATCATACTTGCTGCGCTGCTCTGCTCTTGGAAGTATCACCATGGGGCACGCAGGTCTGGCAGCTGTTCTCCGCCAAGCCAAAGTCTCATGAGACTTCATCCCGGCAGGGAACAGCAGCCGGGCCCACATCCCCAATGGCTAACTTACAAGAGCAGAGCAGCACAGCAAACATGCTGCCGCCGCCAATGTATGGGCCCCTTTCTGCCCAGGCTCCCCACATTGCAGGGGCTGCTTGGGGGGAATTTACCCCAGTGATAGTAGATGTAAATTCAAAAACTGATATAGTCCAATCACTAAATTTTTTAAAAAATATATTTTTTCTACCTTTGTTGTCTGGCCATTTAATTTTTCTATTCATGTTGGTTCCAGT
Source organism: Ichthyophis bannanicus (assembly GCA_033557465.1). Taxonomy (NCBI): domain Eukaryota; kingdom Metazoa; phylum Chordata; class Amphibia; order Gymnophiona; family Ichthyophiidae; genus Ichthyophis; species Ichthyophis bannanicus. The sequence goes on along the minus strand of CM066044.1, from coordinate 15,409,326 downwards.
CTCTGGTTTCTGTGTTTTTCTGTCTTCCCTTAACTCTCTTTCTAGGGGTTTCTGTCCATTTGTCATTTTCCTCTATCCTCCTGTATTTACTTCTTCCACTATAACCAGTGGTGGGATTTAAATTCTCATAGGATCGAATTCCGTCCTCGGTAGGAAGCAGGGGAGTTGCCCCGGTTCCCTCAAACCGGTTCCTAGGATTTCACACGTTCGCCAAACCAATCCCTATGGGCTGTTTTACTGCTGGATCTGCACTGGCAGCTTTCAAACCCCCCGACATTTATTGGATGGCATTGGGAGCTTCTCACGTTGCCGCGATCCCCCCGATGCCATTCAAATAAGGTCGGGTTTTTTGAAACCCGACAGTGCTGATCCGGCAGCACAACAGCCTGTAGGGACTGGTTCGGCAAACGCGGGAAATGTTAGGAACTTGTTCAACTAACTGGGGCGAACCGGCTGGATCCAACCACCGACTACAACCATCTCTGACACTGAACTTTACTTTCAGCTTTCTTCCATTTATTTTCCTGCCTCTCTGTCCACTCAGATTTCCTTCATTCTTTCTATCCAGTCCTCAATTTTCCTCTTTTTACTACATCTATCTACAGTTTTTCATGTCCTTCCCTTACTCTGACTATCCCATTCCCCTTCTTCTTATTCCCAGTCTTTCATTAACCTTCTGCTCTCTATCCAGAATCTCCTCTCTCCACCTCCTTCCATCTAGCATCTTAACGGGGTAGGGATCCTGCTGGGTGGGATCAACGGGCTATATTTTTATTTTTTTTGTAAATCACTGTGAATGCTTTAGCAAACGGCGGTATATAAATGTTTTCGAATAAATAAGTAAATCTCTCTCTTTCTCCCACCTCTTTCCATCCAACATCTCTCTCTTTCCATCCCTTCCATCCATCTCCTTTTCTCCTCTCTCTCCACCCACCTTCCATCTATCTACTCATCTTCTCTCCCTCCGCCCCCCTTTCCAGCCAATATCTACTCTCTCTCTTCCCTAGGGTTGCCAACTGGCTCCAGATGCACCCAACAGACTTGATCCAGTCCTGGGTTTACCCCATTGCATGCAGGGACTTGTAGTTTTCCATTTCCTATGGTGTGCAATGGAGAAAGTAGAACTAAATGTTCCTGCATGCAATGGGGTAAACCCAGAACTGGATCAAGCCTGTCGGTCGCATCTGGAGCCAGTTGGCAACCTTACTCGTCCCCTCCCCCCCTTTTTCACTCAGCATTTATTCTCTCTTTCTAACCCTCTTTCCATCCAGCATTTCCTCTCTATCTCCATACTCCCCCAACATTTCCCTTCTTTCCCCCTAGCCCCACCTCATGCCCTGCATCTCCCCTGTTTCTCTGCTCTCTCCATGTGGAAACAGGTAAAAACAGAATCCCCCGTATCTAGGTAATGCCGCCTTAAATTGGATCTGCCAAGGATCCGGCTTTTACCTATTTGGCGACAGTGATTTAAACAGGTGCCAGCACTAATGGGCAGCGTTAGCCATGTTTCTGTGCCAGTAATAAGAGATCAAGTTAAATCCTGTGGATCTAGAGCCAGATCCGCCAAATCAAACTTGACTTTTTTCACTGCTGAAATAGAAACCTGGACGGGCTGCACACTAGCTCCAGTTAGAGGTTTTTCCAGCTACAGGGCATTGACTCTGTTTCCTTCCTTCCTCCACTATCAGGGGAATCTATGATAGTGGAGAGAGGAAGAAAATAGAGTCAACGCTCTGCGGCTGGAAAAACCTCCAGCTGGTGTTAGGGTGCAGCCCATCCAGGTTTCTATTGCAGCAGAGAAAGAATCAAGTTAGATCCAGGGGAGCCAGCATTGGATCCATTGGATTTCACTTGTCTTTCACTGCTGGCATAGAAATAATGACCGGCACCGCAAATTAGTACCAGGGCATGTTTAAATCTCCACTGCCAAGTAGATAAAAGCTGGATCCTCCACCGATCTGATTTAAGATGATGTTACTCAGATACAAAGGATCTGGTTTTTACCCTGACCTTCTCCATGTCATGCATCTGCCCTGTCACCCTACTTACCCTCTCTGCCCTCAGCATCCACTCTTTGTGTCTCTGGGCTTCCTTTCCCTATCACCAAGCCAGCATATCCCCTCAGTCACCCTACTCCCCCTCCTGTGTCTGCCTCCTCCCCCACCAGGAACCAGTATCCCTCAGTCACCCCCTCCACCATCCAGCATCTTCCTTCCATCCCTTCTGCTCCACTGCCGCTTCCTAGGATCTGCTGCCCATGGTAGCAGCATAGGAATTTTACTCTGTTGACATCGCTGCAAGCTCTACCGGTCCCGCCCCCTCTGACTTAGACTTCCTGTTGGTAAGGTGCAATTTCCACCCAACTGCAGATAAATTAAATGTAATTAATGCCACTATTTGCATAAAGTTACCAGCACATAGCAATTCTGGAAGCAAGGTTGGGGCAAATGGTGCAGTTACACATGTTGGTTTGGATTTCCGAAAGCATGTGTAAGTATTCATGGAAGAAGTTCCCACACAAGCAGCAGGTCCAAATCTGTCACAGGGGAACTTGAGCCCCTAACGTTTAGGTCAGTAGGCTCCTCCCCAACCCAGATTTTGATAATTCAACTCAACAATTATGATTACCTCAATACCACCAGGGCTATTATGACCGTTAGACGAACTAGGCGGTAGAGCACAAATGATCAGAGGGCGCTCATTGCCACAACTGCTGCCCTTCTCTGGGATCTGGAGCAGCAGCAATACATTTAAAAAGGTGCCATGGTGCCATTCACACTTCCACCCTCCTCCAACGTAACAGGAAGTGGAAGGCGGCAAAAAGATTTAGGGCTATACAAACACAGGTAAAAATGAATTTGTTTCTTAGATGGTCATTTTGAAAGGGTCACTTAGTTTAACCATATTTAAGAATATAAGAACATAAGAAATGCCATATTGGGTCAAACCAAGGAGCCATCAAGCCCAGTATCCTGTTTCCAACAGTGGCTAACCCATGTCACAAGGACCTGTCGGGTTCCCAAAAGGTATCCAGATTCCATGCTGCTTCTCCAATAGGTTAGCAGTGGATTTCCCTGCTCCTCTTTCATAGTGGTTTATAGACTTTTCCTCTAGAAACTTGTCCAAACCTCTTTTAAATCCAAGTGAAGAAGATTCCCCACCCCCTCCGCCACCATTGCCTGCCGTCCCCCGCCGACTAGGGGAACTTATTCCACCTTAGATGTGGAATAAGTTCCCCTTTCAGTCTGCCAGCCACGGACGTACAGGGCTGACATTGAAATTGGCTCTGTACATCCGGGGCTGTGGAACGCCCATTGCACGCCCTAACTCCACCCCCAAAATGTATGGGGAAGTTAGTCGGGGTCAGCAGAGAGGGCTATTCGTGACTCAGAATGACCCCGATGCCAACCAACTCCCCTGTAATAGACACACCCCTTCTCTTCACTGACTCCATATACACATTCAAATACACTCTGATAAATGCACGTTCTATCAAGAATAAGATCCAGCTCATCAGAGACCTCACCATAAGCAATGACCTCAATATTCTCTGTGCAACCGAAATTTGGCTACATGAATCGGATTCAGAACTAATTAATCAACTCACACCTCAGGGGTATCACCTATTCCACTGCCCATGATCTCACCAACAAGACGGAAGAGTTCTTATCCTCACCAAACAACAACACAATTAGACCACCGAGAGCACAAAAGGGATAGACACCCTCAACATTACAAACAAGCTTCTTTCAATAAGTCTCATCTTTAGAACACCTTCCTCGGCCGCCTCAGATCTATCAAGTGTACTAGAAAATGCACTTGAGATGGCTAAAACAAACAAAGCTACTATTCTATTAAGAGATTCAACCTACCCTCTGTTTATCAAAACTATGCCTCCTCCTTCCTTGATGCCTTAAAGCCATAAACATTATTCAAATCATCCAAACGTCTACCCACGACAAAGGCAACATACTTGATACAATTTTCATCAACAACTACTCTCCCCATACAAGCCCTCCTCGCTCTTTACAAATTCAACCAGTCCCTTGGTCAGACCACAGCCTCATATGTTTCACTCTATCATCCATCATCCAATCCACCCACCCCCCTCCTCAGCAAATAAAAAGAAGATTCAAACAATTTAACTGAGAAGAATTCCTTAATTACACACTCCCCTTACTTAACGAAGATATAAACAAACAATCTCAAAACCTACATAATAAATTGGAACAATATCATCAGCACCCTGGGGATGTATGCTATCCAGTCCAGGTGATTTGCTGCTCTTTTGTTTATTAATTAACTGTATTACATCTTCTTGATTTATCAGAATTTGTTTCAATTTCTCTGATACATCACCTTTAAATATCATTTCTGGCACGTGTAAGGTACCTACATGTTCTTCAGTAAAGACTGAAGCAAAAAATTCATTCAGTCTCTTCGCTATGGCCTTGTCCTCTCTCAGTGCACCTTTTACTCCTCCATCATCTAAGGTCCAACTGACTCCGTCACAGGTGTTTTGCTACAAATATACCTGAAAAAAAGATTTTATTAGGCGCTTTTGCTTCCACAGCAAGCTTCTTTTCAATTTTTCTCTTTCCTTCTTTATTTAGGTGTGAAACTTAAATAAACCCAACCTCCACGTTATAAACTCAACAAGAGGAGCCATGTATCACTATTTCTCAAAATAGCAGAGCTTTAACCGGTCAGCATTTACCTACCAGCATAGCAGCCCCTAAAAGCTTGTACTGAAATGCTCTCATATCATCATTAAACTTATCCAGCAAACAACCATAGTAATGAACATAACAGAATATTATACAAACATACATATCATAATGTTATACAAAACAATTCCAACACAATATTGTGTTTCAATAAGTATAAATCCACCTATCTGCATCAGGGGAAACATTACCAGTCTGTGTTAAAAATAACTGGCAAACAGGGCCAGTACAAGGATATCAGGCATCCTAAGCAAACCTTCTTTCTGGTGCCCACTCTTGGCTATGGTCACCTATCCTTACCCAAAGCTTCTTCAACTTGCTGCTTGGAAGCAGGCATAAAGGTTAGGGCATAACTGTGTGTATATACAGTGAAAGGCAGCAGGTGAAGAGGGAGACATTAAGAGGTCACCCTATATCTGAACATAATCACTTTACTCTGAACATAGTCACAGTCTTTTAGAGGATTCCTTTAGCTTTATCTCAGGGTCACGGTAAGACAGTGGAAAGAAACCATCCCAAGGACTGGGGAAGGCCCGGGCAAGGGTAGTGCTAGGGGATGACTCAGCAAGAAGAAACATACTGGAAGGAGGAGAGTCATTTCCCTTGGGAACACATAAATTATTCTTTACAGTCATAAAAAGGAGACCATGAAGTTCTTGAATCCCAAGTAAGCTCAGGAGAAGCTGAGGAGTGCATAGAAGTAGATCCGGAATTGAAGGCTCTCTGGTAGCAGACTTAGATTAAATGGAATTCCTAGAACAAGGTAACTGAACTTTGCTTCCATCTGTCTAATTAGAACATAAGAACATCAAATATGCCATATTAGGTCAGATCAAAGTCCATCAAGCCCAGTATCCTGTTTCCAACAGTGGCCAATATAGGTAATAAGCACCTAGCAGTTTCCCCAAAAGACACAGGTTCCTCAATGCTTGTACTGGGTCAAGCAGCGATATCCCGGGTCCCTTTTAATAATGGTTTATGGACCTTTCCTCCAGGAACTTGTCCAAATCTTTAAGTTCAGCTACACTAAGAGCTTTTACTACATCCTCTGGTAACGAATTCCAGAGTTTGATTACACATTCAGTGAAAAAATATTATCTCGTTAATCCTAAAGGGGTTACACTGCAATTTCATTGTGTGTCCCCTACTCTTTCTACGTTTGGATAGCATAAACAACTGCTCTACATTTACCCATTCAATTCCATTCATTAATTTATAATGATGGAATCACCAACAATAACGGCTGTCCTAACCCTTTCCTCATGGGCACATGGCCCTGGAGAAACTTCCTCAGTGCGAGAGGGTTTTACATCACCTGGAGAACAGGTCCTGGCTATAGGATCACTTGCTGCCACACCAGGGTGATGCTCTCCTGTCACGTGACCTCTCTCCTCCATGGCAACAGGGATGCTGCCAGACTGGAGGTGGGACTTTAGGACTATATCCCTGTAGGTCTCGTCTATGTATCTCTCTGTCTTCCTTTTGTCTTCCAAGTCTGCTACTCTTGCCTCCAGAGATCAGACTCATTCCCTGAGAGTTTCTTGCACCTTGTGCACACGTAAGACCCCTCACCAACTGGGAGAAAATCATACATGCGACACTCAATACAAAAGACTGGAAAGCCCCCATCTCGCTGCTGGACTGCTGTCTGCATTTTTTCTTTAAGGTTGTGTTTAGATATTTAAGTTCTTTACTTATTAAGGGTTGCTGGGGATACTTATACTAATAAAACTTTACCTAATATGTTTGATGTACTTTGTTCACCTGAAATTTAATTAATCTTAGGTCCTTAATGTATGCTTATAAGAATAAACAGCTGCACCTGAGTGTGAATATGGCACCTCCTTTCCTTTAAGAGGTTTAAGCACCTATAAAGTTACGATTATCCCAGGGGTGGGTTGGTGGGTTCAGGGAAGGAAAGAAGACTTATTAAAAGCTGGCTGCTACACAGTACCCTGTCCTTTACTTCTAAGGTAATCTGTGATCAATCTCCAGGGGGAGTCCCACAGCCCTTGCTTGGATAGAGGGAGTCTTGGGTTCTAAATCTAACCAGAAGGCTCTCCTCTGTGTTTTAAATTTAAACTGAAAACTCTTTGCTGCTACTAGGCCCTGCCCAATTTAACAAATACACTGGGTTCACAGATTAATCAGCTTTAATCTAAAGAATTCCTTTTCCCCCAAGATTTAGAAAAATTCCTAGAAGTAATACTTACAATTGCAGATCTCTCTCCAGAAGTAGCAGTCCCCTTTTGTAGTCCTTCACTGTGTCATGCACAGCAGGTGGAGGGTAGCAGCTACAGTATAATCTGCTACTAAGGGAGGGTGCCTCACCAACCTTTTTCCCATTTATTTTGGATATTGGAATCGAACATTTAAAGGAGTGTGAAAGAGAAGAGAGCAATGGCAGAAAATGCTGCTTTTACAAGACTTGTAGTGCTAGCAAAATTGGAAGCAAGCCAAGTATTTGCTTCTGTTACAAGATGTGTTGCTAGTAGAATTGGAAGCAGCCCAGTGCTTCAAGAGACTTGTGTTATTATGAGATTTGTGCCAGTGGAGTTAGGAACAGCTCAACTAATTTAAAGAGACTGTACCTGTGGGTTCTATAGATAGAGGATGTAAACCCAGTCCTCTGACATACCTAGCCAGTCAGGCTCTCAGAATAACCACAATGAATATGCATGAGAGGATCTGCATACAATGGAGACAATATATGCAAATATCTTTCATGCATATTCATTGTGGTTATCCTGAAAACCTGACTGGTTAGATATTTCTCAAGGACTGGGTTGAGATCCACCTGGACCGGATGGTATACATCCCCAGGGTGCTGAAAGAACTGAAATACGAGATTGCAGACCTGCTATTAGTAATCTGTGAACTAACATTAAAATCATCTCTAATACCTGAAGATTGGAGGACGGCCAATGTAACACCAATTTTTAAAAAGGGTTCCAGGGGTGATCTGGGAAACTACAGACCAGTGAGCCCGACATCAGTACTGGGAAAAATAGTAGAGACCATTATAAAGAACAAAATTACTGAACATGTAGATTGTCATGGCTTAATGGGAGAAAGTCAACATAGCTTTAGTCAAGGAAGGTCTTAACTTACTAATCTATTATGTTTTCTTGAAGGTGTGAATAAACAGGTAGACAAAGGTGAGTCAGTTGATAGAATATATCTGGATTTTCAGAAAGCCTTTGACAAGGGCCTCATGAGAGACTCTTGGCGAAATTAAAAAGTCATGGGATAGGAAGCAGTTTACTATTGTGGATCAGTAAATGGTTAAAAGACAGAAAGCAGAGGGTAGGGCTAAATGTCCAATTTTTCCAATAGAAAAAGGTGAATAGTGGAGTACCCCAGGGATCTGCGCTGGGTCCGCTGCTTTTTAACATATTCGTAAATGACCTAGAAATGGGAACAACAAGTGAGGTAATCAAATTTGCAGATTACATAAGATTATTCAAAGTTGTTAAAACCCATGAGGTTTGTGGAAAATTGCAAGAGGATCTTGATGAACTGGAAGACTGGGCATCCAAATGGCAGATGAAATTTAATATGGACAAGTGCAAAGTTATGCACCTAGGAATGAACAACCCAAACTATGATTACATGATGCAAGGTTCCACATTAGGAACCATCCCCCAGGAAAAAGATTTAGGCATCATCGTGGATAACATGTTGAAACCCTTCATCCAGTGTGCAACGGCCAAGAGAGCAAATAGAATGCCAGGAATCATAAGGAAAGGAATGGAAAATAAAACAAAGGATATTATAATGCCTCTATATCGTTGCATGGTGCAACTGCACCTTGAATATTGTGTGCATCTCTGGTCGCCGTATCTTAAAAAGGATATAGCGTTATTAGAAAAGGTACAGAGAAGAGCCACCAAAATGGCAAAGGGGATGGAAGGATACCCCTATGAAAAGAGGATAAAAAGGTTAGGGCTCTTCAACCTGGAAAAGAGATGGCTGGGAGATATAATAGAGGTCTATAAATTAATGAATGGAGTGGAAAAGGTAAACGTAGATTGACTGTTTATACCATCAAAATATAGAAAGACTAGGGGACATGCAATGAAGCTACAGTGTAACCTATTTAAGATTGATAAGAGAAAATATTTTTTCACTCAATGCATAATCAAACTCTGGAATTTGTTCTGGGGATGTAATAAAAGCTGTTAGTACAGATGGGTTTAAAAAAGGTTTGGACAAGTTCCTGGAGGAAAGGTCCATAAACCATTATTAAAGGGGGACCCAGGAAATTCACTGCTTGCCCCAATACAAGCATTGTGGAACCTGTGTCTTTTGGGGAAACTACTAGGTACTTGTGACCTAGATTGGCCACTGTTGGAATCAGGATACTGGGCTTGATGGAGTTTGGTCTGACTCTGTATGGCATATCTTATGTTCTTAACCCAAACTGGTATAGGCACAGTGAGCTAGCCCATCCTGGTATCTACTTTGGGCGTTCTTGTACTCAGACTTTCAGTGAAGGTGTAGCCCTAAGAAAGACCTTCAAGAACCCTAACTGGGCATGTATCCAGATGGCTATAGTGCACGGGAACACAAGTTCAGTCCTCGAGGGCTGCAAAAAGGCCAGGTTTTCAGGATATCTCTAATGAATATGCAAGAAATAGATCTGTAAACACATTATGGGTGATTCTATGCCACAAATAGCGGGGATGGACATTCCAATGGGATGCCCATCCCCACTATTTGTGCCCTTCCCTCCGGCGTCTAACGTCCCCGCCAGTTGTATGGGGAGGTTAGACGGGGCGGGGAAGGGGTGGATCGGGGTGGAGGCAGGGTGGGCAGTGGGCACTTTGAGGTGGAATAAGTTCCCCAGTCTTGCAGGGGACAGTGGCCTGGGGCTCAGAAGAGGCAGCAGGGGGTGGAGGAAATCCCCCGCAGTCCGACCTGGCTTTGGGAGGCTGGCTCAGGGGTCGGACTGCGGGGGAAGCATCGTTCTGTGCCGGTGCCGGGGATCGCAGCTTTACAATGGAGGTGTGGTGCCATAGCCACCGGACACCATGGTGCCACGGCTCCATTGTAGAGCTCTGACTGGGTTAGCCAGGGGCCAGGCCTGTACATGCAGGCGAGGCTGAACTGCAGTTCCAGCCTGCACGTAGAGACCTGTTTGCGATTTTGATCCCACAGGGCTAGATGTGCCCCGCGGGATCAGAATCACGAACCCCCTCTGTATGTCCGGCTCAGACCGAGGGGCTGAACCTCTCCGATGGAATGAGCCTCATTATCTCCATTATATGCAAATCTATCTCATGCATATTCAGTACTAAAATACCACCCCACGCTCACAGACCCCAAAAAACTACCAACACCAGCAAAAATCCAAAATTACTACAATAGATCAATTCTAGATTACTTCTCCAAAAAAAACGGATTATTTGCCTGCCTGACTTGAGTTAACAATGATAAAATATAGGAGAAAAAGCCTCAGAATAATAGATCCTCCCTCTATGTGGCTACTGAAAGCCATAGGGGATTAACTCAGGTCCACATCACGGGCTTAAAAAACTCCTACCATACATTCATATTATAATTATTTAATTATTATTTAATAAATATATAGTAAATTAACCAAATTGAAAAAGATTCTACTTTAATAAGGCAAAAGGTACTCCAAGGCACCTCGGTAGCAACCGGCACTCAGGCTAAACACCATCGAATCGTATTATAAACCAAAGTCACCGCATACAGATAAAAAGTAGCTGTGGGGGAATACAAAAGATCATATAAGGACTCAGAAACCACTTCAAAGCTTGCCAGCACACATTACTTATCTGATGGCAGCCAGTTCACAGCACAGCATCCCTCCATTGTTAAGAGGCTCCCGAAGAAACACCAACAGCGTAGACCTTCTGCAGCTCAAAGCCTCCGCAGCCCACTTAAACCTTTAACTCCAACAAACCTTGCAATAACCCTACAAAGCTCTTTGTTTCGCTTTTAAAAAGCTCCCTCAGGGGTTAGACTTATCGCCAGAAAACTCCATGCAAAGGTCTGATGTCAAACGCCACTAGCTTTACATAGAAGACAACAACCAATCAGAGACAGATTTCTAGCCGATTTGGACTGGTCGGAAAAAACGAACTAAACGGGAGAACGAATGCCCTGGGACCACATAGAAACCTCACAGCAGAGAAAAAATAGAGGAAGTTCCCCAGTCAATTTTATTGTTCAAACCAGATGGTTCAAGAGTATTGAGTTTAAAAATCTGACGCTGTTCATGCTGTACTAATATGTTACCCCGATCTCCTCCACGATAGTTGACAGGCACAAAATCAAAACCCTGCAACGTAGATCTTTAAACGCACGATGGTACTGCATACAATGTTGCACTAATGGTGCTTCTTCTCGGATCTTTAAAAGATTTCTTTTATGTTGTGATACCTCATTTGCAGCTGTCTCACCATCTCCCCTACTTATTACAAGGCCAGCGAAACATGTAAACCACATACATAGAAGTACAGGTAGTCAACCAACGATGATAGAAGACAGAACCATTTATATTAAAACTGGAATCTTCCTCCATAATCTCACAAAAAACACAACAGCCACACTTGAAATGACCATTGTCAACATCGTTGGATGAAACTCTTGGCACTGCTAGACAAAGATGGTCTCTCAAATTGCGCTCTTGGCTATAAGCCATTTGTGTTCTTGTAGCCACCAAACAGGGGAGGGCCGAGAGTAGTGGCCAGTGGTGCCGTATTGAGGATGTTAATACTTTAGATGTGGCTGAATACTGCAACACACAAGTGATAGACTCCACTTTAGTTTCTTCAACATGAACTGTAGCCACTCATGGTCGTTAGAGGAAGCGCGCTTGTATGCCTCGCGTAGTACAGAAGTAGGATAACCACGATCATAGAGCTTAGTTAGTGAGTTTTGCACTTGATGATGGAATTCAGTCGGTGGAACAAATGCGACAACACTGTAGCCACTGTGAGTGGCTACTGGCCCCCAGTGCATCTGTTCATGTTGAAGAAACGGAAGTGGAGTCTATCACTTGTGTGTTGCAGCCTAGTCAAGAAAGAAAGCGCATTAATCCAACCTGTTGTGTATTTCAGATATTGGTTAATCAGTATTACTGCTCCCCTACTATAAGCATAATACCAAATTAATGTTCACTTGTAATATTGATCAGAGTCAAAGTGTCCAGAGGTAAAAAAAAAAAAAAGCAAGAGAAATGTTGCTTTACCTCTCAGCCTATTGCAGCAAACGGAGATATTCTGGGATCCCAGCCATGTCTTATATCCACTCTGTAATGATGAAAATGTGCACAGGCCACCTCATCAATCATGACCTTATGTACTATACACACATCAGACTAGGACAGCAGACAGCGTACGTTATTCCACTTACAGAGCACTCCCAGGAGGCTTCCCCTGACAATTGGCTTTCTTATTTCCTATTACTTAATTAACCTTATCACATAATTCGCTATTAGGCGCTCTATCACATTTAAATTGGGTTATTAGTATTCTGTACTCCTTCTTGTAATGTCGACTCTCAAAGGTGCCAGATGGAGTTATCTATACCAGCTGCAGTATGTATTTTTATTTAAACAATCAGTGATTCTGAAACATTAATAGTATTTTTACTCTGTTTCACTGGATTTCTCTTAGAGTCATCAGAGCAACTCCTTAGCAGTGCGTTCTTTCCAACAGGCAGGTAGGATGCACAACTGTGCTCAGCAGGCTCCAGGAGAGTAGCATCGGGACCTTCACTCAGGACCTCTGCAACTCTGATTTGGTCTTTTGCGCGCTCCCTCCAGAAAGACACAGAGGGAGCAACATCCTCTCTCTTCCAGACCTCTGTTGACCACCAGCACAGAAAGCTTTGCTATTGACTACTGGATTCTAATCAAATGGTTTCTTCCCTGTCATTCAGATAGAAAGGATCTAAGCTTCTGTTAACCCATTCAGAATAGAATAATCAGAATGTTCTAGCAACAATATAGGCACAGAGAATATTTATGCAGTGAGGTTAAGTATCCAAAAGTCCAGAAATCCTTCAGTGAACAGATCCTCGGCCCTGATTGCACGCAGCCATCCCCTGGTTCATCTTGCAGGCACAAAAGTGATTTACAACAGCCAAAATCCTCAGCATGGACAGATCAAGCCAGGATGTTACATGTATTTTATTTGTCAAAATAACAAAATATAGTCATGTTCTCTGAATATTAATTATTTAAATTAAAATACAGAATTAATTGCTACCCAAAGGTGCAGATGTTTTCAACTTTTGGGGCAGAATTCCCCCAGCATATTGTGGTAATTTCTCCGTCCACTCACTATCCCCCCAGCTTGTCCACAATACCATGACAGAGTTCAAGCATGCTTGGGATCGATATAGAGAACAATGGTTGGAACAAGTCTAGAAGGTTACAGTATTGCAAACAACCCATCCATCTCTCCTTCAAGAGCAAATTCAAGGAGAGACGTGATAAGGACAGAACAAAATGTGGATAAAAGAAACATAACCTAGTGACACTGAGGGGCACGTGGAAGCCAGATGGGAATCAAAAAGCTACAAATCACCAGAAGTCAACTGCGTCAGTCCTTGTAGGCTCATAGTAGCGAGGTAGCAATACCCTTATTAGTTTGGGTAACTGTTTTATGCAAATGCATATATGTGCCTTTGTAGGATCCTAAAATTAGCCCCAGTAATGCAAAAATGCTCTCGCTTGAAGTTACGCATACTTCAAAATAAGTGCAACTATGTGTGTGTGTACGCGCAACGCCACTTCAGCTTTGCCAGGCACCGCTCCCAGGAACACCCATGTGTGGACTGCACAAAAGTGCACCTGCTCTTGTCTGTACTCATCCTTGTGTATGTGTGTATATACTAACACAATTTTATAACAGTCATTTTTCACATGTAAAGCATGCTCTGCGCATGGAAAATGCTTCATAAAATTACACCTGTCGTCATCTTCTTTGGGGGTAATTTTAAATGCTATTTATGTGCATAAAACAGAGATCTCAACAAAAATAGTGTCTTTTAAAATTGCTCAGGCTATATTGCCTGGATAGATATAGCCGAATGTTACATAGGAAGTTTAGTTGGTGACAGCACGCTGTCTGTCAATAGCACAATAATGACTAATAAGCTCATTGCTATGCCATGTTTGTGCTTAGCATAGTCCTGCACCTTCCATTGTAATACTCCCACATATGCATGAAATGTCACCCGCTTTTGCACCATGTTCAAGCTTAAAAATGCTGCATTACTGGATGCGTACAGATTCCTGGCAATAGGGCATGAGTTGAACTTAACATGACTTTAGGATATAGACCCCTAAGAACGATACTTCGCTGAAACTAAAGGTATGGAATTTTGATGTAAGGGACAATCAGTGAGGGCTACAAGAGGAGGTGTGTTGGGAATGGTCATGTATTTAGATTGGTCTAGATTAAGGTTGGGGGAACAGGAGGTTGGGAATATATCAAGGAATTTGGATAGACCTGTTTCCCATTGATTGAGCTTGTTTATTTCACCTTTGTAGTAATCTAAACTCTTTGGAGAACCCCCTAATTTGGCATTACATTTGTCTTCCTCCATGTCCAATGAATAAACCAAGCAACCAGCTCAATAAATCATAGACGCACTGCTAGCATGTTCTAATTCACAATGTCTGGCTGTGAAATCTATAAGTTAAAGCTGTCTTCATGTCGTATTTCAGTCCTATATAATGCAATATACTTCTGTATTCAGGCAACATCCTCTGTGGCTCATTCTGCACCATACTGATGATGGGCGCCTAGCTCCTGAAACCTACTCATAAATGTATTAAATGAAACCAGTAAAAGGTGCTACCTGCAGCTTGTTTTCAGCCTTTATGTCAGCTTTGTAGAAGCAAATGTTCTTATTGGACTGATTACTGACTCCAGATGCATCACAGATATTGCTAGCTGACCATTTGAAACACCAGATTAATTTGTAGGCGGTACATTTGTCCAATTCATGGTTGCCTTGTGCTGGTATGTATGAATCAGTGCATGAATGTGCTATAGCAGGGTTTCACAGTCTTCTCCTTGGGATCCTACAGCCAGCTGGGTTTTTTAGGATACCCACAATTAATATGCATGAGATGAATTTGCATCTACTGAGTCTCCAATGCATTCAGTTGTATCTAATTGTATTAAAAAGGATTAATGCAACTAGCTGGGGGCCTCCTCATGGTTTTCTGCTCGCCTGGGAATGAAGAGGACCTGAGTCTAGAGTTAGCAGGAACATGGTGATTCCTTTTGAAAGTTTCCGTGGACCTGCAAAGCTGCTCAAGGGTTTTGAAAATTGTCCCCAATACTATGAATTTAGGATAAAACTGTAGATGGGGTCCTAAAGTATTTTTGAAGCAATAATCATTATGAGGTTGATATTTATGAGTAGCTACCCAGTTAACATTGGGGACTAACCATCTAAATCCTTTGCCATGAATATTTGGAGCCAGCAATTGGAGAATCTCTGAGATGTCCTGCTAAAAGTTATCTGGATAAAAAGAGGCATCAATGGATGCACTTCAGGGACATAGTTACAAGTCAATAATTTGGGAAGTGCTGGTCTATATCCTGGCCTTAAAACCGCCCTTCTCTCCATGGCTAAATCTAATTTCTGAGTTCTACAAGGTGACTAGATTGTACCCTGGGGAAGAGGGTGCGAGGAAAGGACAGGGGAGTGAAAATGCATGCAGGGATTACATTTTAAAGTCCCCCTGCATGCATTTTTTATCATGGGTACCATGCGACAGCGCTGAAGAAGGTATAAAGTCGTCTGCTGCATTTGCACTCAAGGCCTTTGCTAGGCTAAATTTTCTAAAAATACTCTGTTGGGAGTTTCCCTTTGAAAATTTGCTTCCAGGTCTTCTGTACTGACCTGCAAACTACCTGGACTGTTTAAATACAAGCCTCCCGGTTTTATCAGTCGCTGGAGAAATCAGAGAATGATGAACTAGTATAAAGATCGAAATAATAAGCCAGTATTGTATCCCTAAATCTTATAGATGTATAGAAGATTCCAAGATGACTCATATCCTTAGATTCTAAAGCACTTTTAAATTGGATTTAGAAACGTACTCCCATGTACGATAATATGCATACATAACTTCTGTGTTGAGCAATGAGAAATTATTCTTACATCGCTAGGCATTCATTCTGATAATCCGATTTCTTTGCACTTCCAGAAACTCTTTCTTATCTAAATTTTTGCTATGATTGCATATCCAGGAAATGAAGGGGGTTTGTCTCTGACTGAAATACTATATGGGTTAAAAAATCAACAGCTCATCCAAGATGTGATTTAGTATGTTAACTGGACAAGAATAAACAATAACCATGCTTGTTATTGTGGTGGCAGATTACTGACAACATTCAAAAAAGCTGAGATCCTAAAAGTAAGCTCCTAATTTAAGCTACCGTGCACCCTAATTGCAGCCAAACTTAGAAACCTAACGGCGTCTTTGCTACAGTACAGTAAATCAAGGAAGCATGTCCAGCAACTGTCCTGCATTGAGCGCCCAGTGCAAACACTGACCACACAGGCCCGTGTTACATGACTCGGCAGATACCGAGGTCTAAATATAAAATAACTGCTGCTGTCGTGCTTCTATCTCCATCCCCCACTCCTACACAGAAGCCCCCAATCTCCCCCAAGACAACCCTCTGCCGATCTGACCCTCACCACATGCACATCCCCCAAACCATTCTCATCATTTAGCACCCTCTACTTAGACAGCAAAGGCCTTCTCGCAAGTAGACCCTTTCAATGTGCCCCTCAATTCAGAACCTCCCCACCCAATGAAAGACTGCAAAACTATAGCTAGGTATTATTGATGCCGCTCTGGATCCTCCTGTCCCATTCGCTAAGACCACCAGGGAGCCCCCTGGAGAAGTTCGGGGTTGATCCAGCCCCTTCTGGAGGTTCTCTGTAACCCAAACTCTTTTTCAGAGGTGCACATAGCCTTGCTCTTAAGTTAGAGAGATCCCTTGTATGTCGTGCATACAGCTCGATTCAGTGCTTTCTAGCTCACATTAAGTGAGGGAGGGCTAAGAGAAGAGCAGTTCTGATGACTGTTAGGACAATGACAAACTACAACATGCAATGCTTGGCTTCTCTGCTACAATGATGATGCAATCGTCCTTTTGTTAGAATAAAGCTAAGTAGATCCCCCTCCTATCACTGGAGAGCATAATCTGCAGCCCTCACCCAATAATCAAGTCAATGCACTATGTACGTAAGAACATAAGATATGTACTTCAGCACTCACGTCCTGGGAGTGGAAGCTTCTAGCTGGGTGCTTGTTTTCATGGAAAAACCAGAGCTTATTTAAAACAAAATCTGTATCAGTGTGAGAGGAGCATAAAACATGTCGACCAGGTGCAACAGTTTCCTCCTGTCCTGGCCATGATAGAACAGGTGCTGAATCATTGTTTAAATGGAGGAGTGGCCTAGTGGTTGGGGCAAGGTACTTCAGGCCGGAAGGTCGGGGGTTCAAATCCCACTAGAGGACAGCTACCTTGGGCCGGAAGGACTGGGGTTTCTAGTCCCACAGGTGCTCCTTGTGGTCTTGGGCAAGCCACTTAACCCTCCATAGCCCATGTTCCCTGTAAAATAGTTATCTCCAAGTTATAATGCCCTGTTCAATGTAATTTCAGTTTGTTCAATGTAAACCGCACTGATGCAGAATAATGTGGTATATAAGAGAATGTAAATAAATAAATAAAAATAAAATAAATGGGTGTTGGGGAGAAGAGAGATAGTATACCACACCTGTTGAAGCCCTTAAGATCTCTGGATCACCTTCCCAATAGCCATTGAGGGCAGCTGTGCTGATCACCTCTGAGGTGAGCGGAGCCTGGTGATTTGACTTTAGCAGTGAGCGCTGGAAAATCAGTATTAAAGACCTCACCCAGTAGCGCAAGAGCACCAGAGAGAGAGTATACCACATTTGTTGGAACCAGTTAAGATCTTTGGATCTCCATATTGTTGGCCATTGAGGGTGGCAGTGCTGATCGGATCTGAAGTGGGTGGTGTTCTGTCACTAGCACAAAGATCAAGAAGATCAGCACAGATGCAGGGGCTTTTGCCAAAGTAGCGTGGCCAAAGGGGCACACCTTTTTGGAGCCCCTTCGGAGCCCGGAGATGCTACTCATTACTATACTTTAGTAAACATGCTCCTATGTTTGATTGTTGAAAAAATTCCACTGAAATCTTGGTTGTGATTTGAGGGAGGGGGAGATGGGGACGAGTGAGTTTTTGTTTTTTAAAATTAAATTTTCAGCATTGCTTTACATACAAGCAAAAGAAATAACAGAAGCATAGCAGGATACATATCAAAACATATTAATCATATTTATAGCCCGCATCATGGGAGAAGAGGTTACCCCATCAACGGGTGAACAAGTCAGAACAACAGAAAACTATGTATTTTCACTATCTCATAAGAATAGAAACAAATAAAAAAAATCCACCATCATAGCAGTCAAACTAAAATAAATTCCAGCCCACCCTCCACCCCCACTAAACTGAAGTAACTACCTTATCTTTTAGGAAGTTCTCAAGCTAGAACGAGCCCTGAAAAGCATATTGATTCACCTCATGCCCCTCAGCATAGCATTATTCTGGGACACCACCTTCCAAATAACAGCAAGGGTAGGGAGGAGTAGCCTAGTGGTTGGGGCAAGGTACTTCAGGCCGGAAGGTCGGGGGTTCAAATCCCACTAGAGGACAGCAACCTTGAGCCGGAAGGACTGGGGTTTCTAGTCCCACAGATGCTCCTTGTGGTCTTGGGCAAGCCACTTAACCCTCCATTGCCCATGTTCCCTGTAAGTATTAGTGTATGTGTCTCATATCCCTGCGTGTTAAATGTATCCCCCAATTGTGTTGTGACCGCTTTGATTGAAGGATAAGGCGGTATACAAAAACTGTCTAAATAAATAAATAAATAAACCTCCGCTATCGACGAAACTACTATAGCCACAGGAGAGGCAAATTGGATGGGTTTGGGTATTACAGGATGGGCGCAGTCAAAATTGGCTGCACCCTGGGGGCCTACTCCTCCTCCTTCAACTCATGTTGGGGAGTGAGGTGTAATTTCCATCTTAGGTATAGGCCGAGCTGGTGAAGACCTAGAAATGGAGCTCAGAGAAGCTCCTGCTAGAGTTGAAGCAGAGCCATCAGTAGGAACCCTCTTTGTCTGGACAATGGACAGTGGAGATATGCTTTTCCATAGGGCCTTTAATATTGAATGACCCAGCCAAAACAGTGCTTTATCCTCTATTTTGGGGTTTACCTGTATTCTTTGGTGTAGCCACTGCAACCGCAGAAAACGTATCTTGGTAGCCCGAATATCACCAAAATATCACTGAAGGGACACCAAATGGTCATATCCCTTTGGTCACATGCCCCTTATGACATGGCCGCTGCATAGCACACGGCTGACTTTAATCGGGAACCACAGGGCACACCCTGATGACATCGGGAGAAGAGGTAGTCTCTCCTCTGGCATGCTTTCCACCATAGCTACAGCAGCTCTAGGAACCCCAACAGCAGTGATACAACGCCGGGCAGTCCCTTGCTCACTGCATCAGGTAGCACACTCCTCTCGGGGGGGGGTGAATTTTGAGGGTTATCAGGAGGGGATAAATGAGAAATCAGGTAGCACACTCCTCTCAGGGGGGAGGGGTGAATTTTGAGGGTTATCAGGAGGGGATAAATGAGAAATGCCAAACTGTATAGCTGGAAGGCTAGTGCAGTGGTGGCTGTAAGCTAGTCATTATGGCCTATGATTGATGCCTGTACTGAAACGTTGTTGTTTAGTTTTTGTTTTACAATAAAATGTTTAAAATAAAAAATACATATGTCTATTGCAACTCCTCCTCCACGCTAACTTAATTCTGCTCCTGGGAACACCTCAGAAAGGTTTCCTAAAAGTATGTGTGATTTTTTAGCACGTGGACTTTCACAAGCAATGCAAAAAGACGGGTTCCACATACAGTCCTTTCAACCTCTTTGTTTGGGTTAGATTAGCACGCTATTTTTGGATAGCAGTTATCTATAAAATTAGATTCATTAACACCTTGCTCAGAGGAGGTGTTTTATTGATTTGTTAGCGAGATTTATTTTATAGTATTGTTCATGCTTAACTGTATTTCTTACAGAAGGAGTGATGTAGCATAACAGTAGTCATGCTGAACTTCATCTCTAGTGGACCACCCCATTCCCCTCCTCCTCCCTTTGTTTTACCCTTCACTCAACCATTAAATCACAATTCGACATTCCTTAGATACTGAGATTACTTTAGGAGAACTCCTTATTGGTGGGATTAATAGGCCACACTGCAGTGATTCCGAAACCTGTCCTGGGACCTCCCCAGCCAGCGGGTTTTCAGGATATGCACAATGAATATGCAGGAGAGAGATTTGCATACAGTGGAGGCAGTGTACCCAAATCTCTCTGATGCATATTCATTATGCAAATCCTGAAAATCCAACTGGCTGAGGAGTCCCCAGGACAAATTTGGGAACCACTGGGACACAGCTTCAAACATGGTGACAGTGCAGCAAAACAAGTAGAATCTATAACAAAACCTAACAGGCCCTATACTAGCAACTAACCAGCACCTGAAAGAGACCTGCTTTGACCGTGTGAAGGGGTTTGGTATATCTTCTCACTCATTCAGCCCAGTCCCTTGGTTGCTGTCTTGGCCCGTGACAAAGGTCACTCTCATCCAACCTGTACCTCCTCCATGCCACCAGCTTATTTGGTTAGTCTCCTGTCCTTATTTATACTCTATCGACCTGTTCTCAGCCCTCTTCAACAAGAATTGGGTATCAGAATCATTCAAGGCCAGGCCCTCCCAAACTTGATACGTGGTCTCCCCATCTTTTGAGCCAAGGCACCCCCAAGCCAATACCTGAGCCCTCATGCAAATCTGCTTGGATCTAGGATCCCTTTTTGCATCTAGGACCCCAAAGTTTCCATAGACTCTTTATCATCAGTGAGGTCCTGCCACCAGGGGGAACAAGCTAGTCTCAACTAAACCCAATGCTGCCGCACCTAACTGATGACCTTGCATATCAGCATTAAAGCTATCAAGCCTTATGTCTGCTAGGTGTATCCTATCATCCCGTTATAAATTGTGACCCTCAGCCAGGATCCCTTTTGTCACCAGTTGTTGGCCCGTAGCTTAGGCATACGGGATAGATGGCCTGGGGACCCTTTATTGAAATACTGGAGCAATGCTTTAGGCTGGCATTGCCTCCTGGGAGTTGTAGTATTTTCCCTTTTCAATAAGATGCAGTTGTGGTGTGAGTGGTTCAGGCAATGACAGGCTTTTAATTCCCCTCCCGGGGCGGATTCAAACACAAGATAACTCAAGACAAAAAGCCATACACTCTGGCACAAAATAAGAAAGGAAATAACAGCTTCTCAACTTAAATCCAAAGTTCCACGGTATTTACAGCATACAGTCACTTTGTATAAGCAAGGAAAATCCTGTGTTCTTCAACTGCCAGTTTAAACAGCTTTCACAGATCACCGGCTCAGCACAGAGAAATTATATCATCTGTAACCATTAAAGTACAGTCCATTTGGTTATCTGCTATTTCTTCTTCCTGAGGGTCAATCAGCATTGACTCATGCTGATTCTCTGGTAAGTTAAACTTCTGCTTGGTAAACAACGTTTCCAAACTTCCACCCTCTATCTGTTCCTGAGGCTTCTCTATCAAGCCCTCCGTGAGATAGGGTTCAGTATTACCATATATCTTAGAATAGCAAAGAGGAGAGTCACACCCTTTAGGGTTTCTACAAGGGAACTTCTTATAACCACTTTTATCCTTATAATAATTAGACAGCCTACCTTATGGCTTAGAGACAGGGAAAAGTCCGTGCACAGCTGGGCTAGGAAGGGGTTTAAACCTCAGAGGTTTTTCCTCTGAACTTTGGCTTCTCAACTTCTTCCTCTGACATGCAAATGTCCTCCACCGAATACCTTTCACTCCCTGGAGCTTGCAAGTGCTTCCCAGATAGCTTTACCGGTAACGTTTCCCTCTGTGTGCCTTCCCAATAGGACACTTGCCTGGAGTTCTTGCCACAGGGTTTTTGGGCCCTGCTCCTCCAGTTATTCCTGCTGGTTACTTCCTGTATTTCTCTATCACTCTCAGAATCACAATCCTCTGAGTCACTCACGTACTTTCTCTCGTGTTTCCTTCCACACTGAAACACACGTTGCTTCTGAGACTCAGACTTCAGCTCACTCAGCTTTCCTAGCTGGGTCTGTCCAAGCTTTCTCTCTCTCTCTCTCGTTCTCCAGTTCCTCTGCTCCTCCTGCTCTTGGCTTCCCTTGCTCCCTTTGCTGCTCTTCACACTGAAACTCTAATGAGCGTTTCTTATATGTCTGGTTTGGAGCTAATCTAGCCCTTCCCCCTCTCAGGTGAAAACTATTGGGCTCAGGAGATGCGGATTGTTTGCTAGCTGGGCGGGGCTGCTGCACTCGTGGCTGGGTTTGTTTATGTTGCTCCTGGCAACTGGGAGTCCTGTGCTTTGCCTTCCTGTCAGCAACAGACCTACTTCTCTCAGGTTCCTCTGTTTGCATGGCAAAGGACGTCTCTTCCCCATTACACTTTGTATGTCAGTATGCTTCCTCCCATTCCCTTGATGAAATTCCCCATTTCTGAATGAGCTTTTCCTACTTTTTTCAATCCCCTCGGACTTTTTGGCTCCTACCCATTTTAGCCGTAGGTTGATCTGAGCCATATGATGCCAGTTCTCCAGCTGCATCTGATCCAAGTAATCACTTTTTTTGTCTTGAAGATCAAACCAATGCTCTTCATACTCACAAAATTGTTGACACCAAGATGCAGCAAAACATAGTCAGGTGGTTGTTTACCTCTGATCCAATGGCTCACTGCTGGCCTCATTTGGTCCCAGAACACGACCACTTCCCTAGCCACTGGATTTCTATTCCTTCCATTGGGAACATCATTTTGCTGGATTCTTCTACCCAGTGTTCCACATCCATCTTGGCATCCAGGTGGCCTCCAAGTCTGCTGCCAGTGGGAGGCACCTGAAACAAACCAGCTTAAATGGCAAAAGAGTGTCAGAATCCCCTTTACTTTTCCAGGCATGTGAGTGGCTCGGATGAAGGCACTGAACTCCAGGCCAACTAACACGAGCCTCCTAATCAGCTTTATTACCCTATCAGCCCTGGTTGTTTGCTTGTTTATTGCGTATACAACTGATGCATTATCTAACCTAAAGACTATTCTCAAATTCGGCTCCCCGCATTAAGAGTGCTACTACCATGGGGAACATCTCTAAGAATGTGACACCTTTTCTTATTCCTTCCCTGTGACACTCCATTGGCCACTCTTGATAGCACTACTGCTCCATTAACCTGCGGATAAATGCCTGCCCCATACGCATCACTCTGCATGCAAAGTTGAGATACCCAGTTAGTAGTTGTAGCCACTTCAAGGTCATTTCTTTGCTTTGATCATATCCTGAACTGCATCTCTTAGCGCTAGTAGCTTTGCACCCAGTAGATTTGTGACCATTTCTACCATATCTAGCTCGATGCCTAGAAATGATAGCTGTTGGCTCAAGCCCTCAGTCTTGTTCTCAGCCAGTGGGATATCCAATTCCATGGCCTTTCTTTTTGAAATATGGCTAAATCCCTCTGGCATAAATGGTTGTCTCTTTTTATGAGCAGGAAGTTGTCCAGATAGTGATTGGTCCTGCCATCTCCCATCTCCTATCTCCTTTGCTACTATCCATTGGAAGGCTATACTAAATTTCTTAAAATAGGAGTATGACATAGAGCACTCATGGGCAGGAATTTATCAAAATAATATAGCACCTTAAACATGAAACCCAGTAAATGAAAAGTCTAAAGGCAAATTTGATATCCATCTTTGCCAGCCATGCCTCTTGCCCATGAGTCGTCACGATGTCCAATGCTTGATCTAAAGATGCATATCTGACTGAACACAGTGACCTGTCCAGAAACTCCTTTATGGATAGCTCCTCAAGATGTGAGAGATGGCGAATGAGCCTAAACTCCCCAGGTTCGATTTTAGGCATGAGACCCAGAGGGTTGACTATTAACTTTTGCATCTGTTTTTGCTTAAATCGTCCAACTACTCTGCCCAGTCTGACTTCTTCATCTATCTTTGCTTGTACTATGCCCTGTTTCTCCAGTGCTAACATAAGGTTGCCTCAAATTCTTGTTCCAGTGGAACCAAGATATTGAATAGGAAACCTTCTGCTAAAACTCTCAGTCCGCTGATCCGCCCTCTCTCTGCTACTCCTTAAACCTGTCAGGTTAATTAGTGTATTCCCCAGTTGGCATGCATACGCCATTGGTGGGTATCCATTTTTAGCATGCTAGAATCGCTGTCAGCCCCCTCCTGGCCTTTTAAACATTTGGTCTGGAGATTCTCTTCCCCACAGATAACACAAATGTTATACAATGGGACCTGCTTACTAATAAGGTGCATTAACAGCATTAACGAGCTAACATAATAACGTAGTTTAGTAAATCTAGCCTTTTGTTTGCACTAAGTGTCTGTTAATAATTCCTTTAAAAGAACAATAAATAGTTTCATAACAACACTAACCAGCAGGAGTATGCATAAATTAACCCCATTTTTGAATAAGATGCTTTTTAATAATGTTTTCACTGCTTAAATGAGTTATAAGTTGTCATTTCTCACAGCTTCATTAGATAGCTCAATAATGAAAAATTGATTGTTTTATAAACACATTCTTAGATTTGAAAGAGAATATTATGGAAACAAGTTCTTAAATATTTGGACAACTTTCAACATTTCATCTCTGTAATAAGATTACTGAGCCACCTGTCTATTAATTTTCTCTTTTACAAATTCCTTGCCGGTAGACCATGCTACTTTGTCAATGGTGTCAGACAGGCACAGACAATAGGGCCTCATGGAAACTGGCATGTGTCGGATTACCGCCTCACGGGAGGAATAATGGTGCCGAGAAGCTGGTTCTTCATTCAGGTCTCCGACATCCTCTGCAGGCCGAATGCTCCTGCTCGATTCAGTTCTTACAAAAAGCAGTTCCTCTAAAAAGAAACCATCTTTGCAGAGCCAGGAGAAAGATTTGGAAGGTGTCTGAACAAACAAAAAAAATTACAATGGCAGTGAATACATTTATAACAAAATGCATTCATTGCCACAGGCAAATATATTTACTCATATCTTCTCTTTCTCAAAAAAGTGCGAAAAAGTCCTGTGCAGTTGAGAATTTCTGTGCCTTACATGAAAGCCGAGGTTTTGAACTTGAGGTTCAGACTGTCCAAAATTTACAACAGAAAGACTTGCCACATGGATGAACTGGGTGGCAAAGGAAAACAAAATACCAGGAATCCAACCAGTGACTTAAGAAAAACAACCCATGGCTTATGGGCCCAGGGGTCACAGCTGAAAGGGGCCCTAGTTTACTATCAAAAACCCCCTTTGGGTTTTTAAACTAATCCTCCATGATCAATGTTATTACAATATGCATGAGACTCATTTACCCTTTTTAAATGTGTAAAGTTGAGCTATTGACATCAACAATACCTGCCATGAAGTCAGTAGTAAAAGACAAGAACCCCAAAATGCTTTCTCATACTTCAATCAACGTTGGCTCCTTTCAACGGTTTCTCAGACATGCAGCCCTGCGTCATAGAGCATCATCTGAAATGAGGAAGGAGAACCAGGGTAGGATTATGGATGAGGAAAAGATCAAGGGCACTCTGAGTGAACTCTTCCCCCCTTCCTGTCAAGTGCATACTCCAAGTGCCACAATAGCACAGTCACAGAAGATTTCAATTCATTGTCTACGATCACACCCAGATCCTTTTCTTGAGTAGCGACTCCTAACGTGGAACCTAGCATTGTGGACCTAGAGTTTGGGTTATTCTTTCTTACATGCATCACGCTGTACCTGTCCACATGAAATTTCATCTGCTATTTGGATGCCCAGTCTTCCAAGGTCCTCCTGCAGTTTCTCACAATCCACATGCGATTTAACAACTGAATAATTTGGTGTCATCCTTAAATTTAATACCTCGCTTATTGTTCCCAATTTCAGATCTTTTATAAATATGTTAAAAAGCACTGATCCCAATACAGATCCCTTCAGTCTTTAGATCACTATCACCAGATCTTGTTAGCTAGATTGAATCACTGAGTATCTTTGACACCATACATAACTGGTTTAAATCTTTTCTTCAAGAAGGATCTTACTTTGCCTCCTGGAATTTTGCCACATCTAGTAAGAAACCTATGACCCGTAAGGTGCCCCAAAGGTGATCTTATCACCAACATCATTTAACATCTTTCTGTTCCCATTAATGACCCTTCTGCAGAGCCTGGGAGTTGCAGCATTTTTATATGCTTTTGATATTCAAATTCTATACTCTGTGGATTCTCTCTTTTCTGATTTGACTTCACTAAATCAATGCTTGGACGCTGCTACCAACTGACTTGAGACTCAAGACTCAAATTAAACATGAAAAATCAGAAGCCATCTGGTTCCCAAACGTACCAGGGTTCCTTCACTTTGTCCAATAATCAGGTACTCAGCTTTGGCTCTTAAGGATATTATTAAGGTTTAAAGGAAAATTTTAGACTCAAATCTCACCTTTGAGATTTCATCACGTTTCGAGTTTCATCCGTGGTTAGCTCTTTCTTCTTTGCCTTAAGGATAACAAGAGCTGTTCAACCTTTACTAGAACAAAAAGATCTTTCTTCATCCACTCCCTGATTATTAAGAAACTCGCTATTGGCTGGGATGAGTGGGGGCAATTAAAAAGAATTTAAGCCATTCATAATGGTGCTGTTAGGCTCATATATGGCCCTGGTAAATATTAACCTCTTTTTAATAGAACAGCCTTGGCTTCCCATCTCCCATTGGACTGATTTCAAAATCATGCTTCGGACTCATCGGGGCCTTCTTCACGCAGTACCTACAATATTTATAATCTCTGCTATTTCCACATTCCCCATCAGCACATTCCAATCAGATCCTCACAACTCTTCTTACAGTGCAATCAGTAGTGAAATAACTCACAAAAGTTGTCTCTTTTACTTAGACCCCCTCCTTATGGAATCATCTCCCTTTGGAAATTAGGTCCAAAGGTAATTATTTAAAGTTTAGAAAAGCTTAAAAAACCCATATCTTTATGCTTACATTTTCTGGTTATCTATGAGCCTTAGGGCAGTATCTTGTCATTGTGAGGCTTTGACAATGTCCCTTCTTTTTGACATCTTTTAGGGGCCTTTTAGCCAGGTTGCAAAGTTTCTATTTGAGTTTCTGTCTCTCTTTTGTTCTTCCCTTCCCTCGTGTTCTCTCCCTTATTTCAGCTGGTAATGGATAGTGTAGGTCTATTTTAGTGTATTAGCTTAGCTGCCCTTCTCCCTATTGTGTTTTGTATCTTTGTTGATGTCCATCTTGATGAGTGATTGTTTTTTTTACTATATCTTAGATTTTATTCTTTTACCCTCAAGTGTACATTGCCTTGCTGTTCTTATGATTCATCAAATGAATAAACAAACATAAAGATCACCCCTGAGAATTCCTATGGGTGCTAGAAGTTTAAATTCAGCCTTGTTGGGATTATGGTGCGTTCTTCAGGGCTACTGAATGCAGGTTCAGTGTTATCTTCTTTCAATAACAGTTTAAAAGCCTTGCCGAATATAGGAATAGATGAATTATATGTTACTTAATTATTACTAGTAATAGCAACATGAAGCTGACTCTGGGGGAACACACAATGGTAATACTTAATAGGCAACGTGAAGAAGTACGCATTCTGAGCTCCAGAGTTGGCGTCTATAGCATATGGCCAAGACTGTTGCTGGGACTGAAGAGGCTAGACAAGACGGAAGGGGAAAAGAGGATGAAAAATGGCAAAAGCTTTGGGTAGCTGCTTGAAGGCTCATAGTGCTGTAGAGACTGCTTTAGATGCTTCTATAAGTCCACAGAAGCTGGATGAAAGCCAAAATAAAAATCATTGTACAATTACTAAAATACTTTTTAACACACATTTTACATAATTTGGCAGATGCTGCTGAAAAGATTTTGTTGTTGTGTATCGCCAAGTCGATGCTGACTTCCAGCAACCCAGCCCTAGGGTTTTCTTGACCAGGTGCAACTGGAAGTAGATCGCCAAGCTTCTGGCTTTACCTAAATACAAACAAAACCTACAGGAAGCTACCTAATGACTTAGAAGAAACAACACATGGGCAATAGACCCGGGAGTCACAGCAATAGACACGGGAGTCACAGCTGAAAGGGATCCCTAAGTTACTGTCATTTGTATAGACTAGTATCACTTTTGCTTTTAACTTTACAAATTACTTTTAAAAAATGACCTATTCACACTTGCACCTCTTTTTCATGTAGACAGTTTTTTGACTAAAAATCACACCTATCTTTGAAAGTGCAAATAGGCACATCCATTTCTAGCAACTCCCTAACCCAACCCAACCCCTGGAATATACCTTGACACACACTCATCTACTGAGGGGGGGGGCGACAATTTTTAAAATGTTTTTTTCCGCATGTGAAGCGCTAATGACCTTTGAAAATTGCAATCAGTGTGAGGAATAGTAGACTTCTTTAAACACATCCTAAAGGAAAAGGTACGTAGGGTATCATAAAAAGCATGAGCTGAAATATGTAATCCCAGAACTAATTATAAAAATAATAACAATTTGAAGCACGATGCACATTTAAATAAAAGAGTATTTAATTGGTTATGGGGAGGTAATTGAAACCCCTTTATTTATGCTCGCGTTGTGTTGGGAAGTATTTCTTCAATGTTCTAATTCCTTTCATGATAATTGACACAAATTATTAATGACCTGAGGCTTGAGATAAATTCAGTAATAACTGTACCCTGAGCTAATAAGCACTTTACCTTGGAACTTAATTATCCAAAAGAGGGTTAGTGCATTACAGTCCTTCTATTATATTTGAATGGTGGAGCAATGGAAAAGATCAAAATTCAAAAGAGTTGAGGCATGTTGAAGGGAACAAAATCGACTAGATGCATTTTACTGTACAACATCCAGACTCGGATTTATCCTTGGAAATGCAAAAAGTACAAAAACCAACGGCAAACAAGGGAATCTTTCTATCAGCCTAGAGGAAATAAAATTGGCCTTATAAAATCATCATGTCAGTCTGTCTTTCTGTCCTCCTCCTGAAACAAGCCCCCACACACGGTAACTCTGAATTGTTCATGCAATTCCATTCCAGTTAAAGTTGTGCCTCAGAAAACAGAGCACTAAGTTACACCTAGCTCAAATTTATCACTTGTGTCTGATGCCCTCAACGCTTACAATTCCTTCTGCTTTTTACTTCCTATAGGGAAACAGCCCGGTTCATGTTATATAACAGTTGGGTAGCTCAAAACACAGTGTGATGTCATCAAGCATTTTGAAAGCTGCCCTGCATGGCTGAGTAGAAACATATGCAAATATCTATGCCAAAGAAGGAAACAGAATTTCAATATTAATTAGATCTACGCACTACTTCACAAGTGACTCACACAAAATCCTGCACTGAAAGACTGCTCACTCCCACAACAAATACTTTTTGTCGGACTAAAGTTATTCAAAAAGAAGGAAACTTGGCATCATAAAATGTGGATACATCTGTTTGTCATTAATGAAACAAGGAGATCATAAAAAATAGTTAACGGGGCAGCAAAGCAAAAAGCAATGTGCCATATTTATTTATTTCCATTTTTTATATACCACCAATGTTACATTCTTGCAAATGTAATCTGTGCCTGAGTCATTGCTGACTCCTGGCGACCCAGCAGCTCCTGGGTTTTCTTGGCAGTGCGACTGAAGTAGATTGCCAGGCCTTTCTTCTGAGGCAATTGAGGGTTAAGTGACTTATCCAAGCAGTTCACAAACGAACAACTGACTCAGAGCTGACACATTGATGCACCAATACTTACATAAAGGATCAGATTTTAGGTTTCATTAGAAGTACCTGGATCTTTGCCACGTATTTGGTAGCCTGGTGTCTAGTAGCAGTACCAGAAGGGATAGACTGCAGCCATTTTGATCCCAGGCAAAACCCCAGGAAAACCCTGCCCACTGCCCGCCCTAACTCCGCCTCCGCAATGCCCCTTCCTGCCTCCATCTAAGCCTCCCCATACAAACTCCTTGTTCATACGGGGAGGCTTAGTCAGGGACGGCAAGGGGGACAAATAGCGGGGATGGACGCCCCGACAGGACATCCATCCCCACTATTCACAGGACAGAATAGACCCCATTGTGTACAAGTTCCATCTGCAGCCTTCTAAATACTAGGCACAAGATCTTAAATTGTGTTCGAAAAATCACCAGTAACCAGTCCAAAGAAACTAAAAGAGGGGCCATAAGATCAAATTTTGTTTTATCCCAAAATAGGTGCATTGCTGTATTTGGAACCAACTGTAATCACTGCAATTGTTGCTTAGAGAGACCGCTAAAAAGGGTGTTGCAATAATCAATTTTAGATGTAACAAAGACATAAACCCACAGCACCAAATCTTCCAGCCTTAAAAATGACCACATCCTCCTTAATAAATGTTATGCCACAAAAGAAGAGCAGACCACTGCTGTTACATTAGGGATGAATGATTAATTCTCATCCCTGAATACCCCAAGATTCTGCACTGTGGGCTTCAAGTCGACTGACATTCCCAAAACTGTAGCACATTCTTCCTGTTACAATGTCAGGGTTGTGATCAGAAGGGAGTTGGAGGATGTCGGGATTGTGAGCAAAGTGGGTTTGAAGAATATCAGAGGGTCCAGGGAGAGTGGGGGATTGAGTTCTGTTGGCTTGCATTTATATGGACCTCAGGGCAGGTGTAAAAGCTGACTGAGATTTGTCTAAGATACACATGGCTTCACGAAGGAAGCTCTAGGAGAATGATGCACGCAGGAGATGCCAGGTGAGGAAGGGGACGCTGGTTCATATGTTTCTTGAGTGCCCTAACCCACAGCCTCTATGGAGCTACAGTATGTGTTAGAGGAAATTTCCCACAGCCTGGGCACATGGAATGAGTAGACCTATAGCTTCCTATTGTTGGAAGATGTGGGGGAATTGCAAAATATAAAGCTTTCTAGGGCCCAGCGGAAATCTTTATATGTGGGATTGTTTGCAGTGAGAAAGGTGATACTTGGGACATGGGTGGATGAACAGGGACTGAACATAAGTCGGTGGCGGTGTCTGATTTCTGAAATTGTGAAGTGTGAACCATGAAGGCAGTGTGAGGAAAGAGTGATGGAGGTGATTACAGGAACACTTGCAGAGGCAGGAGATAGAGGAAGACTTTGCAAACATGGATGGGGGGGAAGGGGAGAGATTGTTGGAAGGATGGGGATGGGTGGATGAGTGCAGGATGCAGGTGTGAGATTCTTGTATAAGCTGAGTGGTAGTGGGGGGAGAGAGAATGGATGCTGAGTGACTGGGGATAAATTGGAAAACACAGGAATATGAAGTCAGGGGAGAGGTGGCGAAGCTGCCCGTAACTTCTGTGGTTGACCTGAACAGCTGCATACTGGGAGGGGAAACCCCTTAAGGAGTGAACTCTCTGATGCGTCTAGTTACAAGGCTGTACTGTTGCTGGTTGAATGGTTTTGTTCTATGTGCCATTGATAAATAAAGATTTAAAAAGAGAAAAAAAGATAGATATGTCTTCCCACTGTGAAATGGAAGTCCATGTCTATTTTTTTGGCACAAATCACATCCCCCACCACGTCTTCTAGAAATCTGCGAGGTTTGAATCTCCATGGGTAAAACAACAATTTTCTGAAATCGCATTTACACATGTATTCCAATCTATATATGCAAATACCGCTATTCACACATGAAGATGGTTCTAAATAACCTCCTAAATATGATTTCAGAATGTTCTCTCATAGATTAATGCCTTCACATTTACAATTTTTAGCATTTTTTTAGTTAGGTAGTAGTGGAGGACAAAGACCACAGCCAAACACAAGGAGGAATCCAAAATACTTTATTGTAGACCCTTTTTTGTACCTCTTTGGTAATGTACTTTACCTTGTTTTTTAATATTTGTGTTTTTACATGAGTATTATATGTTTTTATATATTTTAATTGTGTGTTTATGTGTCTGTTTTTAGACCCCTGACGAAGGCCTAGGGCCGAAACTTGTTTAGTTGGGTCTACAATAAAGTATTTTGGATTCCTCAAAAAAGAGGATCTACAATAAAGTATTTTGGATTCCTCCTTGTGTTTGGCCGTGGTCTTTGTCCTCCGCTACCCTCTACTGAACTATTTTGCGGAAGACTTCCTTCTCCTCTCCTTTAGCATTTTTTAGTTAATCAATTGACCATAAAATGGGGAAATTATTTTGGTTCATGTATGTCACTATAAGCTGTGATATGAAAACATTATTTGAGTTTTTAGATATCAAATTTCTCTTTCTGATTTCTGATACCCATTACCTGTGAATTGTGATTACAATGTGGCAGCTTGCAGTCCAAAAGTACAGGACCTGATAGTCAAGAAAGCTGAGCTCCCAAATTTGTGCCCTATTTTCAGTGAAATTTAGAATCCTAAGTTGTCAATTGAAAATTCATCTTACTTTAGGAACTTAAAAGTTGTGCTTATAAATTTAGGCCTGCCATTCATTTGCCAAGATTTATGAGCCTAAATTATGATCCTAGTGCTAAACTCCTATTTTCCCTGCCCTAAATCCACTCCTGTTGCCTCCCACTTTTTATGCTCCCAAAATTTAGGAGTTTAGTGAAATTTTGAATATACATTTAGGCACTAGGCTCTAGTTAATTTTCAAAGAGGCCAATTTAGCAGCATAACTTCTAAAGTTAGGAGCATTGATCCTTTGAATATCTGCCTCTAATGACACAAAAATAGCCCACCATCAAAAACTGTAATACCTTGGCACAGCAAAAAAAAGCACATCTAGAAAATAATTACCAAATAGAATGTCAGCAGCCAGATGGTTTTCTTATCACCATCATGTTCCCATTATCCATGTTCTTTGTGGCAGCTACATCCCTCCCATGGTATGAACCATGACAGGTGGGGTGTGCCTGCCCCACATTTCCAAACTATAAGAGGGCAGCAACTTGTCTAGTGGTTAGAAGTACTGAAGTATGCAATAGCCATAAGTTAAATCCTACTATACTTCAGACTGCAATCTACTGTAAGGCCATCAGGTGGCACCATTCTGTTTTAGAGGCTGACATATAGTGTGTTAGTTTCTTTCTCTTCAGTTCCTGTTCTCACTGATCTGTTCACAAATGAGATGCAACTCGCTCCCTATCTCAAGCTGCAACAAGATGAAAAGCCATATGTGTTAAAGTTCATTTTCTGCTTCCTACTTCATCTTGTTCTTGAGTATGTTAGAGCAAACTCACTCTGTAACAAGAGCATGGGTAGTGGCCTCCAGCACAGCTTAGAGCAAACATCAATGAATATTACTGTCAGGTTTTTTTTATACTATGGATGTTAACCAATGCGCTTGACATTTACAATGAAATAAAATAAAACACAGCAGAGGTCATTGCAGAACATAAATAAGAGGTTTGTACATGTGGTGGGGACATTTATGTGCTGAAAATAACGTATTCTGAAACGGTGCTATGTGCGTGTCCATGGCGCAGACACGGGGATCTCAGAACGTGCCCAGAAGGGGTGGAACGGGGGCGTCGTCAGCCGCAGAAATGAGCATAGTATATTCCAGAAAGGCCTGTTTATGTTCTGTGATATCCCGGAGGATGTCCCCGTTATGCCTGCTGAAACGTGAAATAAAGCCTGAATATTTTCTTATTCTGCTCTGCTCTGTGATTTGTCGCAAATTGAAGAATGGTTGTGACAGGTATGTGCTGAACTGGTGTGACTGCAGTCTGGAAAAACACAAGAGGTAGTTATAAAGAACGGAAATCAGAGGTGAGGGAATGTTGTAAGGTAAAGAAACATTAATAAACACCCTTACAGAAATATTAAGAAGAGCAATAGTATTTATTCAGGCTATGCTGAAATGTGCTGTTTGTGCTAAAAGAGCGAATCCAGAGGAACCTAACAAAACCTGTGTTCTGAAAACTGGGACCATTGGTGTAAGAATAGTATGTGAGTGAGTCTGGAAACAAATCATGTTGCAGTGAGAAAGGGAGATCATCTGTGTAGTCCTGGGATGTCATGCCATTATGGTATAGCAGCTGTTAGTCATAAGTTTGGTTTGGCAGAATGATGTCTTTTGTGACTGCAAGTGAGAGTGTGTGGTTTGGAGGTAGCACGGGAGGATCTGGTCTGCAATTCAGAGAGGTCATGAATGATTGGCCAGTACCTGGACCATATGGAGGATCTCAGTGTCACCAGGTGCCAGCGTGATAGGGAAGCCATACCTCAACTGTGCCAGGCACTGGGAGACATGACTGATGTTGTGCCAACATCCCCCCAGATTGTGCCATGAGGCCTACATCCTTCCCCAATCCAGGATCTATGCAAGCTGTGAGAGGTGATATATCTGGAGGCTGGCTACCTTGGTATGATGGCACAGGGATTTCTCCCCCCCCCCCCTCCATGTCCCCACAGGCCTGACCAGGGGAGCAGTGCCACAAAGCAGACCGTGGAAAGGCAAATAGGATTGCCCCCACAGATTTATTTATTTAAAAGTATTTATATCCCGCTTCATCCTTGAATCAAAGCGGATTTCACTGCAAACCAATCAAGTAGGGTAGTGCGGGGGTGTCGGCATGCAGTGGTTGTCAAGGTAGTGTTCGTGAGTGTGTGGATAGGTCAATCTTGATTTGGGATAGCGGATATATACAGACCTACATACGCTACGATGGGACAGGTGTAGCTGCTGTGAAAAATACCAGTACCCAGATATGTGGGAATCAGATGCCATAGCCAGAGGGCCCTACTACTACTACTGATCATTTAGTGCTAAAAGGTGTACATAGCGCTACACAGACACATGTAAAAGATGGTCCCTGCTCAGCAGAGCTTACAATCTAGTCAAGACAGACAACAAAGTAGCTGTGGACAGGATACATCTAGTGGGAATGATAAGGAAACACAAGGGTGATTAGGCGGATCAGATCCAAAGGCAACAATGAAGAGGTGAGCGTTCAGCCTGGATTTGAGAAGGGCCAGAGAAGAAGCCCGATGTACAGACTCAGGTAGTTTGTTCCAGGCATAAGGAGCAGCAGGGTGAAAGGAGCAAAGTCTGGAATTAGCAGTAGAAGAGAAGGGCACAGATAGAAGCGGTTTGCCAGAAGAGCGGAGTTCCCGAGGAGGGATGTAGGGAGAAAGAAAATAGGAAAGGTAGTGAGGAGCTGCAGAGTGAATGCACTTATAGGTCATAGGCCTCAAAAAGGGCATACATTTGTTGATCAGCAGTATTGTGCATCCTTTGGGAAACTGCAATGAACTTGGTAAGGGTCCATCCTTAGCAGTTTAAAGTGCCTTTGTAGAGATAACCAAGGCACAGATCACTGGGGCCGTTTTATAATGCCAGATACCATCTGATACAAGGTATGTCCTGACACAGTGTTCATATTTACATTCTCTTATACCATATTAGGGTGCATTGGGATTACCCAGCACGTCTCAGGACATGAAGAGGACTGATACATGGTCTCGGTTGCAGCAGCAGTCATTTGTCATTGGTATTTATGTCTAGTTTGTATCCAAGTGAAGAGCAGCCAAGTGAAGAGCCAAGTGAGCAGCCAAGTGAAGAGCAGCTTAGGAGATGCACGTTTTTACCAACGAGGCATGTCATCTTCGTATACATGGCTGAGACAGGCAGGGTCTGAAACATGCAACCTTTCAGAATCCAGTGGGTGCGGGGACATCCAAAAAATTTACCCATGTCCCATAATATTGACAGGGACGTGTTTCTCCATTATATCACATGGCCTGTGCCTGCACCCAGGCGCAAACCTTGCACCAGATGCATGCACGCGCCGACTGAATAGCGCTTTGTCATTGAAGTGCTGGACTCACCTACCTCCCCGATTCCACGTCTAAACCCGCGGATGCACAATTAGGTTCAAACAGGGTTCATTTTCAATTTAGACGTGTCCGCGGGACAATTTGGAAAACAATTAGAGAACACGTTAATAAAACAAGCCGTGGATTTGCCAGTGGCTGCAGAGATTTTTCTTTGATGAAAGCTGATAAAAAGGTTTTGTTATTGTTGTTGTCAAGTTAATGTCAACTCAGATTAGAAAATAAACTGTTGATGTTCACATTATTTGCAGTCAGACTGACATGGAACCATTGACTGATGCTAAAAGTAGAAAACTGATATATAAGGCTGTGATGCATTCTCTCAATAAAAACAAAACTAGACACAAACATTAGGATATGTGGAAATCCTTTTGGAATTATGGAGAAGTAGGGGCAGCTTAGAGATTAGTAGCTTAATATATTGAGGGGGCCATTTCTAAAGAGAATTCTGTGGGTAAACCGGAGTTCACCTGGGAGAAAGCTCTTTAAAGTTATCCAACTCTCTATGCAGGGAAAAGTGTAGGATCTGCCCGCAGGTAGGTGCCGGGGAGGATGGAGTTAGGGCAGGCCTGATGAACTACGCCCAGATGAACTACACACTGGGATTTCCTTTTGAAATCCCCGTGTGATTTTTTTTTTTATACTGTATTCTTTATATCTACATATTGTGCGCGGTATGGAAATCTGCAAGAACCAGCCACTAACAGATTTTCAGAGGAAAATGCTGAGAGAGGTTTTGCCATAAACGTACCTACAAGCCCATAAGCTATGCCAGAGCTTGGAGAGAGATGAAAACCCATTGCCCGTTATCTGGATAAATGCTGCTGGCTGGTTCTATCCAATGATTTTATGCAGCACTCTTCAGACGGTGCACTGGAAATCATTACAGACCTCCTCGGTACTGTCCTTATAATGTAGAGACGGTGCATGGGTGGCCCTGGAAATTATCCATATAGCTGCCCTATTCAATCCACTATGGGAGTCCAACCCCGGCTATTCGCAGGGAGCAAATTCCCAACTCCAGGCTCCCTGCATGACAGTGGCGTTGTGCAGGGAGTTCTGGATGGGGGCGGGAGAGGGAGGGCTAGAGGAGCAGTGTGGGCAGGGCAGAGGCGGGCCCACAACCCCGGACGTATAGGGCCTGTCCAGGTCACAGCCCTGTATGTCCAGCTTGGGGGAGATGGATGGAGTTAATGCAGAAGGTTCCCCGCTGCCCGATCCCAGCCTTGGCAGGTCTTCTCTGCAATTCTCATCTTGTGCATGAAATGGGGGATCCTGCATGGCGTCCTGGTGCCATGGCGACAGGACACCATGGCAGCGGGCCTCCAGCAGGAGCATGGGGAGGGTTAGCAAGGGAGAATGTTGCACATCCTGGCACGCTGAATCAGGGCACGTTTGGCCCGTCCAAGTGCCCCGATTCTGCTCCCACAGAAACATCTAGCTCCCGCAAGTGCAGAATGAGGCACAAATCCGGATGGGGCCCTATCAGAATTGGCCTGAATAACTAGCCAGATAACTAAAGGACAGCAACATCTGTCCAAAATCAATCCAGATAGTTATCCAGATAGCGGACTACAAACCACCACTATCCAGATAACTCTGGTACCGACTGCATTTCACGTATATTCCAAGAAACCCTCTGTCCAGATGGCAGTGCTGAATAAACATATTTTATTTAAATGCCATAGCCAGAGTTTAAATATCAACCCGATAATCTTAATGATGATGAAGATGATGATGAAGGTAAAAGCCAAGAGAATAAAAAACATAGCTGAAAGATTAGAAGGGCAAGAAAATCTTCAAATGAGCTATTTGTACAAGAATATTGAAGAAAAGGACTTTTCATTTCTTTTTAACCTTCAGGTCTGAAGGGCCCACCAGCTTTGAGACTGGAGTAGCCAGATTAGACCCTGAAAAGGGTTACCGAGAATTTTTTTCAGATCTATAACCCTTCAATACGATTCTAAAATGAATATTTAATGCTCAAACACAGATGCCATTTTCATATTCATACACATACCTCTCAGAGCCTAATAGAAATGCATTGCTCACTTCACTCACAGTATAAGGTCCTCTTGAGTGACCTCTGTTCTCAGCCTGGGGAGTACTTAGAAACGTTTAAACTGATTTGTCAGATCAGCAGAAAGAACTTTACATAATACAGTACAAAATTTGCTGCAGGTTCATCTACACCAGGCAGTAGAGTTTTAATTAATTTTCACCAAATTGTGTGTGTTTAGCATTTTTGCTTTATTAAACTTGGATCACTTCTTGACACGTTTGTGAAGGGTGCAGTCCGTGCAGGAGAACTTATGATACTAAAAATACAATAGTTTCTGAAGACAACAGTGGGCAACACTGCACTTTAAAACAAGAGATTCCCCTGGCACAACATGCCTATTACTCTTTTTATTTATTTCCACCAGTTTTTTGCAGAACATGTCTCCCAGTGCCAGCTCCTCTGAGGGCTTCCCCATGGTGTGTCATTGGAGTGAATAAATAGCCAATCCACCGATGTTTTAAGATTTCAGGCATTCTGTGTTCTTGTATTGAAGCTCCAGCCACCGGTGTGTGCTGGGGTAAAATGAGCAAAAAGTGATTAATATTCAGGCAGCAGAAGTCAAGGGAAACCGTATGAACTTCTGCCATGGTATCAGTACTGCAGGAACGAGTTCTGGTTCATTTCATTAGAAACAGGAAAAGCTTTCTAGAGGCTTCCGGAGGGGACAATTTTTGGTAGCTGACATAGTTGCAACGTGTTTGGATACTTTTAGCACTCATCCTTTATAGCTAATATTCTTTGAAAATGAGTTAGTGCAAACACTTGCACCAGAAGGACCCAAGACACCTGCTATTTCTGAGGATGTGGAGGGGGAATAATATGTGAACTTTTGAAAATCTTGGGGCCAATATTCAAAAGGGGCTGTGTGGAGACCACGGCACCGATAGCAGTATCTAGATAGTGACTACTGCTGAATATTAGGATAGTGCAACCACTATCCAGATAAGCGCCAATCTTATCTGGAGAGCAACAATTTCAAGCCAATCTTATCCATATACTTTAGGCGACCTAAATGACTCTCTGGATGGATAGCTATTTAGGCCTTCTATTTAGGTGGCTTGACATATCCGGATAAGGCTGGCTGAAAATCACTGCTATCTAGATAAAGTCGGCACCGCCCTAGCTCTGCCCATGGACCACCCTGGCACCAACCAGATAGTGCCAGGGCAGTCTTTGGCAACAGTCAGCAGCACTATGCAGAATGTTCCTCTGATATCTCATTTAGCACTCTTCCATGGATAACCCCCTGCGCTATTCAAAAATTGGCCTCTTCATATATACAGTAGGAGCGGTTTCCTTCCCCTGACCTAAACATCCTTCGCTACCCCACACCCTACCCTCTCCCTCTTTTCCAGCTTCGGCTAGGAATATTCATCAAAGTTTGGCTAATAATATGCACTCAGGTCCTGATGTAAGCTCCACTCATGCACAATCTCTGACGGGGCAGGCAAAATGGACCCAGTGGTGCCCCTGCCACGAGATATCTCACCTCAGCGGGTGTATGCTGGCCATTGCACCACGGGTTTCATGAACCATCTTGCTTCAGCAAAATGTACTGCAGTGTACAAACCCTGACCCAGAACCAGGTTGTCTACAATTGATTTAGCACCGGGTTCCTCATGAACTTAGGGGTATGTTTGCTAATCAGCGGTAGCGGTTTCCATGCAGTATCGGAGCTGCGGCCCTATTGAATTCAATGGGGCCATGGCTCCGATATCACATGGAAGCCGCTACCACTGATTAGTAAACATACACCATAAAGTGCAATAGGGGAGAGAGGCGTGACAGGGGTTTTTGTTGCAACATCAGCTGACATGTTTGGCATGAGTAACCAAATTCTTTCATTTTCATACCAAGTTTAGGCCAATAAAAGCAGGTCAGAATTATTTCTCAGGTCTTATCGGTCCTTAGGTAGCCACCAGATGGCTGTCGGCAAGTCTCAATTCTTGCTATTGATATAGCCTAAGGAAGTGTAGCTGATTCCAGGTTTCCCGCTCAACGTCTCTATGCACTACCCTACATAAGACATTCCCATTCCAATGGAAAAGAAGCAGGATGAGAAGAAACCTGACACAGTGGTAAAGGAGAAACCCCAGAACGGCATTGCTAATAGAGCTGTTGGTTCAAAGCAAAATTATTCTGTGAATCATGTGGAGAGGGAGGAGATCCTGAATTACCAAGAAATGCAGTCAAATGTGGCAGAAAGATGCAGTAATATGTCCCATTGTATTGGAAGCCATAGACCTGATTCAGAGGAACTTCCAGTCACAGCTTGATAAATTACCCATACATGTTACTATCAACTCCATCAGGAGGCGGCTCTCTTTGGCACAATGCAAGTACTACAGAAAACACTAGCAGTAAATCAGAGAGACCGAGATCATATTCCACAGGCCTTGGCTTAGGAGGAAGGTTCATGACTGTCATGCTACCGGTATGTGCAAACTAAGTCATTTGGAGAAACTGCCCCCGGTTTATTTTTTAAAAGAAAGAGGAGTCTGTTGGGGTTAGCTGTTAATCTGTTATATGTATTATAGGGTCCATTTGAGAATCTCATCTTCTTGTTGGGCCTGTTGAAAGGACTCAGGGGGGATATTCAAGGGCGTTTACATGGTTTGCAATATTGATACTGTCTGGGTTCTGCAGCAACCTGAATAGTCAATGCCAGTGGCCGGATATGGCCCCAGCATTGAATATTCGGGGCTAGAATTCAATGGTGATGGCTAGACACTTTATAAGCGCAAGCTGCCATCACTGAATATCCCCCCCTCGGAGCCCTCTTCCAGATCTCATCTCTTCATGACCAATTACTTGACTGGAGCTGGGGTTCTCTTCTTGGGTTTAGGCTTCTATCCTGGCCGTGATCATGGTCATAGAATACTATCTCTTCTTTAGACAGTGCTGCCTATATGGTTTCCATCCCTTGTTCTCCATGAACAGATCCGAATCCTCAACTAGAACCCTTTGGCATTATTCTTTCCCTAACACTAATAGATCCATTTTTTCTGATTTGGGTCTAACCCATGGGACCAAAGGACTCCTCACACAATATTCACTTTCCCCAGTGGAGTACTGAGAGTCATCCTGCTAATCAGATATTGA
The DNA here is from genome assembly GCA_033557465.1 of Ichthyophis bannanicus. Classification (NCBI taxonomy): domain Eukaryota; kingdom Metazoa; phylum Chordata; class Amphibia; order Gymnophiona; family Ichthyophiidae; genus Ichthyophis; species Ichthyophis bannanicus. Next base: position 15,368,388 of record CM066044.1, on the reverse strand, counting down.
TGCTTTTTCCATGTATGCAAGAAAGCAGTACTTTTTGGGTGAACGCTGCATCCATTCTCTATAATACATCTCTCTGTTTGCATATTTGCTGAAGAATCCCGAAGGACAATCCAAGGTTTTGTTTTCAGCTCTTCTAGCCAACTGCTTCTTGCTATGCCTTTCTCCTCTGTTGCCAACTCCAGGCTTCGCTCTTTTCACCTTGCTGCACCCTACGCCTGGAATAGACTTCCTCTGTCTATACGTCAGGCATCTTCTTTGACCCTCTTCAAATCCAGGTTGAAAGCTCATCTCTTTGCTTCTGCCTTTGGTTCATGACTTTACCTGTTCTCCTCCTCTTCCCTTGTCTTGTTTTCACCTGGTCCTTTTCTTTTGCCCTTGTCCTTACCTTCTTCCCTTGTCTTGTTTCTCCTGTTATCCTTCCTTTGCCTTTGTTCTTTCCTCGTCCTTCACCTTCTTTGTTTTGTCTTTTTAGATTGTAAGCTCTGTTGGGCAGGGACTGTCTATTTTTCTCTTTTTTTCTGTACAGCGCTGTGTGTGTCTGGTAGCGCTTTATAAATGCTCAGTAGTTGTAGTAGTAGTAGAAATAAAGCATTCTTAATCACCATAACTCTGCCCCAATTGCAGTAATGGTGCCCATTGATTCTCTGAACAGCCTTGTTCAGGTCATGGCCAAATAGCTCCATTCTCCACACTGAGAACACTAGATAAGATTGGTTCCTGGGGTTTGCAGTTAGTCAGCAAAATGCTGCACGTCAGATCTTCTGCTGGAAGAGGTTCTTCCATTCTCAATCCGTGGATATCATAGCTTGCTCCCAGGGCTTTTGGAATGGTTATGCAGAGTTGGCACCACCCTCAGTCTGCCCAAAGACGTCTGCTAGATCCAAGGCTTGTCTGAGGTCTATTTTAGGGGATGCTAGCAGATCCATTGGTGCATGGGAGAATTAGGGCCTAAGACTAACTATTGCAATGTGAATGCCTGCTTGGCCCTTTATTTATTTAAAACCTTTTTAATCCGTACCAATTAACTAAGCGGTTTACGAGTAGAATAAAAACATACATAATCACAAAATCACAAACTAAAATACATAAAACCATCATTGCAAACAAAATCCAGACAATAAAACAAAAGCACCCACATCCACTAACTATGCCTGTTTTATCAATTTATAACTTCCGACCGAAGACCACCAACACACTCGCCCACTCACACTTGACTACAGCCATATCTACATGGGGGTATGTAGACATAAAACATAGCCATGGGGATGTTCCCAATGTGGAGGCAATCTTACTGAAATTACTGCTGGTAAATATCAGTGGTAAAAAGCAATTCACTCAAGCATGGCTTTCTTTACTTCCCCATCTGGATTTAGAAACATAGAAACACGACGGCAGAAAAAGACCACATCGCCTATCTAGTCCGCCCTTCCATATCAACTACTCCAATAGTCCCCCTTTTTCCTTTAGAGATTCTTAGTTTGTCCCATGCTTGTCCCAGATACTGTCTTCATTTCTACCACCTCCACTGGGAGACTTTTCCACGCATCTACCACTCTTTCCATAAAGAAATATTTCTGCATATTACTCCTGAGTCTATCCCCTTTCACCCTCATCCTATGTCCCCTTGTAGCAGAGCTTGTTTTCAATCAAAAGAGGCTCCTCCTGTGCATTTATGCCACAGAAATATTTAAATGTCTCAATCATATCTCTATCCCGCCTTTCCTCTAAAAAATATACATATTAAGATCCTTAAGTCTGTCCTCATATGCTTTATAATGAAGACCATTAACCATTTTAGTAGCTATCCTCTGCATCGACTCCAACCTGTTTATATCCTTTTGAAGGTGCGGTCTCCAGAATTGCACACAATACTTCAAATGAGATTGCACCAAAGACTTATACTGAGGCACTATCACCTCCTTTTTTCTGCTGGCCATTTCTCTCCCTATGCACCCAAGCATCCTTCTAGCTTTTTACCATCGCCTTTTCACCTTGTTTTGCTACTTTAAGATCGTCAGACACAATCACACCAGGTCCTGTTCTTCTTTTGTGGACAGAAGTACTTCACTCCCTACACTGTATCACTCTCATGGATTGTTGCAGCCCACATTTATGACCCTGCATGTTTTTGTATTAAATCTCAGCTGCCAAATTCTAGACTATTCTTCAAGCTTAGCTAGATCCCTCCTCATGTTATCTACTCTTTCCTGGGTGTCTACACTATTGCAGATTTTGGTATCATCCACAAAGAGGCAAAAGCTTACCCAACAGACCTTCTACAATATCACTAACAAAGATGTTAAAAAGAATCGCACCAAAGACCGATTCCTGTGGCACCCCACTGGTAACCTTCTTCTCCTCAGGGTGAGCTCCATTTACCTATACCCTTTGTCGCCTCACACTCAACCAATTTCTAACCCAATCAGTAACTTTAGGGTTCATCCTTAGGGTGCTCAGTTTGTTTATAAGTCGCTTGTGCAGAACAGTGTCAAAGGCTTTTTCTGAAATCCAAGTACATCAGATCTAGGCCTCGCCTTTGATGCAATAGTTGTGGTTTGGTATGCAACTTGGCCTTTCTGAAAAGAAGTTTCCCTGTGTTTATGTTTAATTTAACTTATTTTCAAGGTTTCCATAGACCAGCATTCAGCACAGGTGATGCATTCCAAATTGGTTAGACGATTGTTGGGTTCTTACCCTAGAATACATCTTAGCAGGGCTATGGTAAAGACCACAGGTCAAGTTGAACAGACTCTATTGCTTGAGCCATTCTGGCTAGCAAGGCCTGCTATTGCTTCACTCTTTCCTGTAGGGTGTGATGGCGAATTTACAAACTTTGGACCACTGGTTGCAGCTGTTGCCAAGTCTCGGTTAGGGTTTTGCCTTCCAGCTGTTGCTCCCAACAAGAAATCTATGTTTCCAGATATTCAAAATATTTACTACCTTTGTACTATTAATTTATCTTTCATTTCTTTAAGAAGCAATCCAACCACTGTCACCATTCATAAACATATGAGCTGGGCTCTCTCTTTGTCTCTACATTTGGTGATTCTCTTCACATGAAAATACCCCAGAAGAGACTATCTGAACACAGAATTATTGCAGCCAAATTGCATATCTTTTGCTGTAAGAGTTTAGCAGGTAAACCACAAAATATGGGCAATATGGAATAAACTGTCCTTCAGAAGTTTACTTCAGCCAAAAAGTAAATAAATAAGCTTCAGCCAACAGCTTTCACTACCGATTTATTAGTGCCAGCTTCCTAGAGTTTCTTGCAAGGCGCTGTTCCTGTTTCATGGGCGACACAGTTGCCCTGGACCCCTTTTTTATGGAGTCCCAGCTGCCCCTAGGCAAATTTAGTTCCTTTGCTGCTGTGCTGAAATTTACCAGTCCTGCCTGTTTGTAGGCAGCATTGTTGTTGGTCTTCCTCTTCCATGGAGGACTGTGCTAGGAGGTCCGTGATGGGGGAGAGGGGGTTGCTATTCTCTTCTCACTGTGCCACTGCCACTATTTTAATCTGCAGTGGTGCCATGCCCAGCAAACAAAAAGATAGACAGTAGTCAGTAATGGCTGCTTGCTCGTCAATTGATCTACCTCCATGCTGCCTGCCGAATGCTGAGCTGATGTCAGGCAGAGGAGTAAAGAGTCATGCTTTGCAGCAGCTCAGGATCTTCTATGGGACCAGCAAGGCACTTGGCATGGGCAGAGTGTGCTGGTCCTCAATGAAGACGATGGACTCATCGGCTGAGGGCAGCACAGGAAATTGGGCAGGCGTAGCATGGGCACAGGCCCATTGGGCAAGCTGCAGGCATATTGGGGCGATGCATCACACAGTGCATGGAACAACATGCTGACTAAAGAGTGTGATGGGCTGCCAGAGCTGGTGACACTGGTACCATTGGAATCACTGCAGCAGAGCCTGCATGGCACCCAGCATTTAGCAACAGCAGAGTGTGTGTACACGGAGACAGCGCTGCTGCTGGTGGCCTACCTGCTGTGAACAAACAGTCAAACCAGGAGGACTCAGACCAGTGCACCATGTCCCAAGAAGTTATCTGGGCCATAAAAAGCATGGTATCTCAGTCCCTGCCACTTCGCCAGATGACTTTGGAGGACTTCTGCGTTCCCGCTGGCTCTTTGGGGGATGCTTCCCTGGACCAGCCAGCTAAGCAACTAGTGCGCAACAGTGATGGGGCTCTATTAAGCCCCACTGTGCACACACCGCCACCTAGACTCGGAGGTATTTAGTCTGCGGGGGAGTTGGAGGGCTCCTGTGCCAAAGTAGTTGGTGGCATCTCTCTGCCTGGAGGCTCTCCCGTGGCTGTGTCCCCCCTCACCCCCCCCCCTTGTGAAAGAGGGCTCGGTTTTGAGTTTGGAGCCTTCTCAGTGAACGGTGAGTGAAATTGCACCGGGGGAGAGCCTACTTTGGGTCTTTTTCAACTGTAGGCTGTTAATGCGGGTGCGGTGACATTGGAGTCTCTCTGGGCGGCCATACAGGGGCTTAGCTCCTCTCTTCAAACATTTTCTACATGCTCTGTAAGTGATTTGACTATTGTTTCACAGACTGCGATGGAACAGTCTCGGGCAATGGAAAATCTTGCAACCAGATGTGCAGTGCTAGAGTGGAAGGTCAATGAAGCTCAAGTGCTGGGGGAATCCCAAGTTAAGGACAGGAATCTGGTAAACTATCAGTTGGAGTACCTGGATAAAAGTACGAAGGAAAAATCTCCGATTCCTGAACTTTCCGAGGTCTCCTCTTATTACTCCTGTGGACATGGTTAAAAAGTACTAGATTGAAGTTCTGGGAATGTCCTTGGAAATGTTTCCACCTCTAGTTAGAGCTCAGTATTTGCCACTTGGGGGATCTTCCCCCCTCAAGGGAGGACATAGGATCTCTGAGGGGTTAAATCTCTCAAAGTTCCTTGAGTCCTCACAAGAGGTGGTCACCAAAAGGACCACAATGATTGCAATTTTTCCTCTAGAGTTTGACTGTAACTATGTTCTTCAGCAATCTAAATAAGTTATTTTTTGGAGCTAAGAAATGTGAACAGGATGGAGTCGGTGCAGAGGGTGGCTACTAAAATGATTAGTGGTCTTCATTATAAAGCATATGAGGACAAACTTAAGTATCTTAATACGTACACCTTAGAGGAAAGGCGGGATAGAGGTGATATGATTAAGATGTTCAAATACCTCCGTGGCATAAATGTTCAGGGAGAGAGCCTCTTTCAATTGAAAGCAAGTTCTGCTACGAGGGGACATGGGATGAGTATGAAGGGGGAGAGATTCAGGAGTGATATGCGGAAATATTTCTTTACGGAAAGAGTAGTGGATCCGTGGAATAGTCTCCCAGTGGAGGTGGTAGAGATGAGGACAGTAATTGAATTCAAAAAAGCATGTGACAAACACGGAGGATCTCTAAAGGTAAAAAGGGGACTGTTGTAGTTGTTGTTATGGAAGGACAGACTAGATAGGCCACGTGGTCTTTTTCTGTCGTCATGTTTCTATGTTTCTATTTGTCCTGATTTGTTGAGGTATATACTGAAGAAACATCAGAAATGCTGCAGCCTAAGGTTTTGGCCCTTGGTCTTACTTTTGCTTTATCATTTCCTTTGTATGTGTGTTGTTGTCCTTAAGAGTAAAAGTTTTTTGTTTTTTGAACCAAGATAACTTATTGATTTTCTAGTGGCTAGAGAGGAAATTAAATCCCAGATTGGAACCCCAGAGGCATCACTGTGAAGTTTGTTAGAGGGGTCTCCTCGAGGGGGCTTTTTAGATATGCAAGTTATTTTTCCTGATTATCTGATTTCATTCATCTTGGCTCTGCTTTTCTTTTCTTTGTAGTCTTTTGAGGTGTTTAATTTATGTTGGTAAGGTATATGCTGATAATTTGTATTGCTGAATTTCCTTCACTTTATTGTTTGAAGTATATTATTAAAAGTGCTGAAATAAAAAGTAAAAAAAAAAAAGAAAACAAATTCTACATATTGAAGTCTTTCCCCATAAGCCGTATGGTGAAGTTCACTGACCATTTTGGTAGCCACACTCTGCACCATATCCTTTTAAAGGTGCGGTCTCCAGAATAGCACACAGTACTCGAAATCAATCAGGTCTCACCAATAACTTATGCAAAGGCACTATCACCTCCTTTTTTCTGCTGGCCATTCCTCTCCCTAAGCACCCAAGCATCCTTCTGGCTTTCGCCATCACCTTTTAGCCACCTTAAGATCATCAGAAACAATCATACCTAGGTTCCGCTCTTCTTTTGTGAACAGAAGCACTTATATAAGAACATAAGAACATAAGATATGCCATACTGGGTCAGACCAAGGTCCATCAAGCCCAGTATCCTGTTTCCAACAGTGGCCAATCTAGGTCATACGTACCTAGAAGTTTCCCCAAAAGACACAGGTTCCACAATGCTTGTACTGGATCAAGCATTGATATCCTGGGTCCCTTCTTAATAATGGTTTATGGACCTTTCCTCCAGGAACTTGTCCAAACCTTTTTTAAACCCAGCTACACTAACAGCCTTTACTACATCCTCCGGTAACAAATTCCAGAGTTTGATTACACGTTGAGTGAAAAAATATTTTCTTTTATTAGTCTTAAATAGTTTACCCTGTACTTCATTGCATGTCCCCTAGTCTTTCTATATTCTGATAACATAAACAATCGATCTACGTTTACCCGTTCCACTCTGTTCATTAATCTATAGACTTCTATCATATCTCCCCTCAGCCGTCTCTTTTCCAGGTTAAAGAGCCCTAACCTTTTTAGCCTTTCTTCATAGGAGTATCCTTCCATCCCCTTTACCATTTTGGTGGCTCTTCTCTGAACCTTTTCTAATAACGCTATATCCTTTTTAAGATACGGCATGTATTGTGTATGTTTAAATAAAAGTTACAAAAAAAAAAAAAAGATACGGTGACCAGAATTGCACACAATATTCAAAGTGCGGTCTCACCATAGAACGATATAGAGGCATTATAATATCTTTTGTTTTATTTTCCATTCCTTTCCTTATGATACCTAGCATTCTATTTGCTCTCTTGGCTGCTGCTGCACACTTCACCCCCTATACTGTGATGCTCCCTTGGATTTTTGAAGCTGAAATATTTGACCCTGCATATTTTAGTGTTAAATCTCAGTTGTCAGATTCTCAGTCATTCTTCAAGTTTCGCTAAATCCCTCCTCATATTATCTACACCTTCCTGGGTGTCTACTCTATTGCAGATTTTGGTATCATCTTCAATCAAGTAAGGTTTGCCTCTTTCCAGATGATACCAAAATCTGCAATAGAGTAGACACCCAGGAAGGTGTAGCTACCATGAAGAGGGATTTAGCAAAGCTTGGTCGAGAATCTGGCAGCTGAGATTTAACACTAAAAAATGCAGTGTCATGCCTTTGGGCCACATATACCTTGTAACACTCTACAAATGATAAGTAGTAGTAGACGTAGACGGCAGTGCCTGTGCAAGGATATTAGATATCCTGGGCTAACCTTCAGCTTTGCTCCTCCCCCTAAGTCCTTTCCTCAGATTTTGACAATTAAACTCAGCAATCATTACCCACCCTTCCCCCCAAACAATCCTGTGCCAAACAGACATCATGGGGCTTGTTTACAAAGCCGCGGTAGCGGTTCACGATCGTTATTGCAGCCGCGGCCCCATTGAAATCAATGGGGCCGCGGCTCCGATAACGATCGCGAACCGCTACCGCAGCTTTGTAAACAAGCCCCAATGTTGCTGTTAAGTGCTGTCGAGTCGGTGTCGACTCATGGTGACCCTCTGGATAGTTGTCCAAACCGTGTTCGGTCTTCAGTCAGGCGGTTCATTGTTGACAGAGTGGCACTCATAGCTACTGTTACTGTATCGATCCATCTCATTGCTGGCCTTCTTCTTGTGCATTGACCTTCTACCTTGCCAGCATGATGTCTTTCTCTAATGATCTCTCTCTTCATATAATATGTCCAAAGTATGAAAGTCGAAGTCTTGTCATCTGAGCTTCTAAAGAAAACTTAGGTTTGATCTTCTCTACTGCTTGTCACCAGCACCATAATTTAAAGGCATCATTTTCTTCCTGTCTATCTTTTTCATTGTCCTGTCTATCTTTTTCAATGGGAGGAGTGGTCTAGTGGTTAGGACAAGGTACTTCAGGCCGGAGGGCTGGGGGTTCAAGTCCCACCTGGGGACAGCAATCTCAGGCCAGAGGGACTGGGATTTCTAGTCCTATAGGCACTCCTTGTGGTCTTGGGCAAGCCACTTAACCCTCCATTGCCCATGTTCTCTGTAAGTATTAGCGTATGTGTGTCATATCCACTCATGTTAAATGTATCCCCCAATTGACCGCTTTGACCCAGTGAAAAGCAGGATATAAATACAGCTAAATAAAATATATTGTCCAACTTTTGCATACATATGACACCATTGAAAATACCATGGTTTGAACAAGTCAAATCTTTGTATGGAGAAAGACATCTCTGCTCTTGAGAATCTTGTCTAGGTCCTTCATAGCCATTCTGCCAAGAGCAATGTGTCATCTGATTTCTTGACTGCTTGTTGTTTCTTTATTGATAGTGGACAACTTTAACCTACTTGGATCAACTATTTCACTTTCTTTTTCATCAACGATGAACTTATTGATTTTGCCAGTTGTCAGGATCTTTGTCTTCTTTACATTAAGGTACAGACCCATTTTAAGACTATGTTCCTTGATCTTGAGAAGCAAATGTTTCAAATCATCTTCACTTTTAGCCAGTAATGTGGTACTATCAGGATGAGTCTCCCATCAATCTTCACACTTCTGTTGTCTTTATACAGTCCTGCTTCTTTGATGATTTGTTCTGCATAGACATTAAACAGGTAGGGGGAAAGTATGCATCCTTGTCATACACCTTTGCTGATTTTGAACCATTCTGTTTCTCCTTGTTCCGTTTGAACTATTGGTCATTGATCAATGTAAAGGTTGTGCAAGAGAACAATCAAGTGTTTTGGTATACCCATCCTTCTTAATGTAGACCAGAGTTTCTCATGGTTTACACAGTCAAAAACCTTGCTGTAGTCAATAAAACACATATTGATATCCTTTTGGTATTCTTTAATTTTTTCAAGGATCCATCTCACATCTACGATGATGTCTCTCATTCTTCACCCTTTCCTGAACCCTGCTGATACTTCAGGTAGTTCTCGTTCCAGATATGGTTGTGGTGGCTGCTGAATAATCTTCAGTAGATTCTTGTGGTATGTGGGATCAGAGCGATTGTGTGATAATTTCCACAGTTAGTTGGATCACACTTCTTTAGTATTGATATAAACAGAGATTTTTTCTAGTCAGTTGGCCATGACATTGTCTGCCAAATTTCCTGGCAGAGCCTTGTAAGTATGGTAACAATGCCTGGTGCTTTGTTCTTTGATAAGGCTTTCAATGCTGCTTCAACTTCTTCTTTCATCACCAATGGTTCTGTATCATAAGGTATGGTTCAAAAAGGCTGTTGATCTTTATCATATAATAACTCTGTATATTCTTTCCACCTTTTCGTGATCTTCTCAGTATCATTCAACATGGATCCTTGTGCTTCTTGTAACATTCTAATTTGAGGCTGGAATTTTTTCTTTTACTCTTGTAGCTTTAGGAAAGCCAATCTTGCTCTTCTTCTAATAGTTTCTGCTTTAATTTCCTTGCATGTGTCATTGTAGTACTTCTCCTTTTCTTGTCTTGCTGCACGTTGGAAATCTCCGTTGAGCTCTGTGATTGCCTCTCTTTCTCCTCTGGCTTTAGCGTCTCTGCATTTCTGGGCAATTTTCAGAGTTTCTTCGGTCATCCATTTTGGGTGTTTTTGCTTTTTCACCTTTTGTAGAGATTTCTCACTTTCTTCCAACACAACCTTCTTGATGTCATCCCATAACTCTTCTGGAACTCTGTCATTTGAATGTCTAAAGCAGCAAATCAATTTCACAGGCAGTCTTTAAATTCTGGTGGTATATTCTTAAGGTCATATTTTGCTATATTCATGAGTGCTTACTCTTTTTCAACTTTAGCTTGAGTATTGTGGTGAGGAAAGCAATCCTGAGCCTATGGATACACAGGGAAATGAGACCTGTACCTTTAATTCTGAAAGTATCAAGGGTTTCCCCGGTAACCAAGAGTCTCTGACTCACAACTTAGTCATCCCTAAGCCCCGCCCACAGCAGCACGTCAGGGTTAGAGAGAAGCCTGACTCTAATCACATGTGCTGGGAGCAAGGCGTGGCACAGGAAGAAGAACAGTTTAAAAAGCTGACTTTTAGAAACACAGACAGAACAAGAAGAACAAGAGGAATAAGAGGAAGCAAGAGAGCCAGTGGGAGAGCCCACAAGAGAACAAGGGAGAGAGCAAGCAAGAGGGCCAGTGAAGGAGCCCACGAGAGAGCCCACGAGAGATTGCAGAGAACAGCTGAGAGAGCAAGGAAAGGTGGAGCTGATGAAGGTATTGGTGAACCTTTGAATGAAGGCAGCAGGAGAGAGATAAGGGCTGCTGACTTAAAGCTTCCAAGTGCTCAGGGAGAACTGTTTGGAAAGGTACCAAAACAGTCCCAGCTGAAAGGAAGGCTGTTGCAATCAAAGGAAGTTACTGCGGACGGAAGACAGCATGACTTGCTTACAGGGCAGAGAGAAATACTGAATACTCCTGACTCCAGGCAAGTGTGTCCTCCTCAGTTCTTGTCCAGTAAAAGCTTAGGAGAATTGGCTCTAGAGTTAAAAGCTGATTCTAGCTGTAAGCTAAACCCCAGGATAAAGAGAGACTATTTATCTGATTATCAATTAGCTCACATAGCAGAAGAGCTAGGGCAGAAGCAAGTCCTGCTCAAAAAGCTGAATGACTTGATTAAGAAAGAGAATAGTCAGCTCTCCCTACAGATGCCCTTGGATGTGTGTGAAAGGGATAGTGTTGAAGAAATGGAAATAGGAGATATAGAAGATAATTCCTATGAAATGCAATGTGCTTTGTGTCAAGCCTCTGATGTGGAAGAGTGCTAATCTAGAGAGCCGTTGAATGTATGAATGCTTAAAGAGCAACCTGATTTGTGAGAACGTCACGGCAGAAGAAAAACAGCTGAGTGCTAGGCTCAACTGATTATAAGGCTGGAAGCTGAAAGTAATAATCAGTGGATATTCTAAGAGCTGTTTTTGCTACAAGAGATATTGTTCCTGTAAAGAGAAACGTTTGAGAAGCTTAAGTTTTTGAGTAAGCTGCATTTTTGAACACAAGCAAAGTTGTACCTACTTTCTGTTGAGAAGTTAAAGCTTTTGCGTGGGAGTAAAAATCCTGTATTTTGGTTTTTTCACTTGTATCCTGTGTATGAAGGAATCCCTGATTACAAACAAATAAATTTTCTCTGTTTTGCGCCTTACCACTGGTTCACAACTCCTTTGCCTTAAGATAAGACTACAACTCCCAGCAGCCCTCCTGGCAGCCATTTTGAGGGAAACTTATTTAAAAGGTAAAAAGGCGACCTCTCCTGGTACCAGGTTATCTACCCGGCCAGGTGGGGGCGACAGTATGCATACTAGTAGTTGGTAATCTGTACCATAATCAGCTCCAGGTTTTGTCTTTGTTGATGGCATAGAACGTTTCATCATTGACTTCCATAGAAGTAGTCAATTTGATTTTTGTACAGTCCATTGGGTAAAGTCCATGTATACAGTCACCACTTGTGTTGCTGGAAGAAGGTGTTTGAGATGAATAGATCGTTGGTCTTGCATAATTCTATCAGTCTTTCTCCAGCTTCAATTCTGTTGCCAAGTTCATATTTTCCAACCACTTTTCCTTCTTCTTTGTTGCCAACTTTTGCATTCCAGTCACCCATGACTATTAGGATATCCTGTTTGCATGTTCTGTCAATTTCAGCTTGTACTTATTCATAAAACACATCAACTTCATCCTCTTCCACAGCTGTTGTTGGGGCATATACTTGAATTATAGTTGTGTTAATGGGCATTCCTTGTAGACGAATAGAAATTAAGCGTTCATTGATTGCACTGTATTTCATTGCAGTTATTGCAAGTTTCTTCTTAATTATAAATGCAACACCATTTCTTCTTTGTCTTTCATTTCCAGCATAGTAGACCATGTGATCATCAGATCCAAAATGCCCTATACCATCCAGTTCACTGACACCTAACAGATTGAGTTGTACATGTTCCATTTCATTCTTGACCACCTCCAACTTTCCTTGATTCATGCTTCATATGTTCTGTCCCAATATGTAAGATATCTTTGCAGCTTCCAACTCATTTCATGCGCAGCTACATCAGCAGTAAAATGCCCCAGTGGCTTTGATCCAACCACACCATAAATGCTGGCTTTATTCTGAAAAGTCTTCAGCTCCTCCCCAGTAACTAGTTGAGTGCCTTCTGACCTGGGGGGTCTCATCTTCCAGCACTGTAGTGCAATTTGTTTTTTGTGACTATCCACTGGGTTTTCATGCAAGATACAAAAGTATGTTTCTATTACCAAAATCTACAATAGAGTAGACAACCAGGAAGGTGTGGATAATATGAGGAGGGATCTAGCTAAGCTTGAAGAATGGTCTAGAATTTGGCAGCTGGGATTTAATGTTAAAAAATGTAAGGTCATGCATTTGGGCTGCAGCAATCCAAGGGAGCAATATAGTATAGGGGGTGAAGTACTTTTGTCCACTAAAGAAGGGCAGGACCTAGGCGTGGTTGTGTCTGATAATCTTAAAGTAGCTAAACAGGAAGAAAAGGCGACGGCAAAAGCTAGAAGGATGCTTGGGTGCATACGGAGAGGAATGGCTAGCAGAAAAAAGGAGATGATAGTGCCTCTGTATAAGTCTTTGGTGCGACTTCATTTGGAGTATAGTGTGCAATTCTGGAGACCGCACCTTCAAAAGGATGTGAACAGGGTGGTGTCGGTGCAGAGGATGGCTACTAAAATGATTAGTGGTCTTCATTATAAAGCATATGAGGTGTGATGGCGAAGATGGTCAGGTTCCCATGGAAATAGAGGGAATACAGGAAATTTCCCCTGGGCAGAGGGAAAAGGGAAAAAAGGCTCACTTTAAAACCACAGCCAGCATTGAAAAAAAGAGTCAGTCAGAACTTGCTGAGCAGAAGCCACGCCCCAGTTCCATAGTAGCTAAGGGTGGTGATACAACACAGCTGGGGGCGGGGTGGAAGGAGAGCAAGTCACATGCTTATAAGCCCAAGAGGGCAGAGACAGGAAGTTCAGCAGGAAGGAGTTCAGCAGGGTTGAGCTCAGCGCTGAACTCAGCTGGGAGTTCGAGGAGTGCAGCTGGAAGGAAAGGAGCTGACAGACCTACACGCTTCCCAGGAGAGGAAGGGAGACTGGCCCAAGTCTCAGGACAGGCAAGGAGGGGAGCTAATCCTATCTCAGAAGAAGAATCTGAAAAGAAGCCTTACTCAGGTCAAGAGGTGTATTCCTGGAGGAGGAGGGGAGATAATCAGGCTGCAGTTAACCTGAAACAATATGACTTCATCAAGAGCAGAGAGCCATTGCTGAGAGGACGTCACAGAGATAAAGCTGATTGTATTAACAAGCCAAAGTCTCTGGAAGACTTATTAGCCAGCCAGCTTTCTGTATTAAGCCAAGAGCCAGCTTATGAAAAAGCCTTTAACCAGGAAGGAGCTAATGTGTTGGAGCTGATACAAAGGTTATTACAGAACCAGGAAGTAATTAGCAAAGAAAAGTATTCTGTTCACCGAGAAGCAGCACAGCTGTGTGGTGATGAGGACTCAGACCTCTCGGGTTCCATATGTGAATCAATGGAACTTGGGGAAGATGTTCCATTAACTGATCCAGAGGAATGCATGGAATGTGATTTATCTCAAGTAGTCAAATGAAAACTATCCTTTATATCTGCTGAAAAGAGGTACAGTTTGTTTGGCTAGCCTAACCTTTTATAGAGCCTGAGTGTTTTTATCAGAGTGTTTGCTACAGGGAATGAGACATGTGTATGGCTAATGGGTGGAGTCTCATGTGCTTTGATTAAGAACCAGGAACAAGCTCTGGAATGTGTAAAAAGAAAAGGTTACATTCTGAGAAGAGTTTTCATTTACATTGAACAAGTGAATGGACATTTATGTTTGAGCATTTTTGAGAAAAAGCCTTATATGCCAAAAGAAGGTTTTTCTGTTGCTGAAGAAAGCAAGTTTTGTTCTGTTATCTTGTATTTTTGTTACTCAAAGTTATTCATGTCATGCCAAGCTTCTTGTTGAAGTTCTCTATGCCAAGGGAGGCTTAAAATAAAAAAATATTCCTGTTTGCTTTCAATCTCGGCTCAAGCTTTTTGCTACACAACTACATGTGCTCTGAACTACGACTCCCAGAAGCCCCTGCTTTGGGAAGTCATCTTTGAAAGTAATTATCACACCCCTACCTAACGTCAGGCAGCCGCCTAGGCGGACTAGGGGGCGCGACAGGTGGCGTAATATTGAGGATTAAGCCTTGGCCACGTGATCCCAAACTTTGAAGTACAAAAGTTATTAAGGAAAAAGAAAGAAGAAAGAAGAAAAGTTTCTTTTTCTCTCGGGAGCTCTGAAAGCAAGCTGCAGCTGGAGAGGGGTAATCAACAGCGGAGGATCGGGGGGAGCAGTTCCTGAAGCCGTGCCTGCTGTGTGATAAGCCTGAGTCTACCCTGGTTTAAGGTAACAAGTATTCAAAAGGGATACATAAGGATACCAGAGCCGGGTGGGACCGCAGCAGTGCAGCAGGGTCAGAGGAGAGAGGGCCTTGTAATTGGGAGGCCGCACTTGGTGTTTTTCTGTGTTCTTTCTTTGCAGATAAAAACTCAGCATGGATCAGCAAGCGCTGCTACGCTGCATCGCAGACCAGTTTCAACGCCAACAAGACATGTCAGCTAAGACACTGGACCAGCTAGCAGGACTGCTACAAGTCCAACAGAAACCTCTGTTGGAAAAGCTGGATGGATGGCTGGGCCTGCAGAGACCAACGGAGGACACAGCAAAGACAGTGCCAGGACATATGGGTGATATGCTAGGAATAAGCATGTGTGGTACTGCACCTTTGGCTTTTGGACAATTGACCAAGGATGATAACGTAGATGATTTCCTTGCTGCTTTTGAAAGGGTTGCTTTATTGTCCGGGTGGGATAAAAAGCAGTGGGCCATACGCCTAGCCGCTTCATTAACCGGGGAAGCGCTAGCGGCGTATAGAGCCATGCCTGTAGAATTAGCTACAGAGTATGAGGAGGTAAAAAAGGCAATCAGAGCCCGTCTTGGGCTAAGCCCAGTGGTCTATCGCCGCCTTCTAAGAAGCGCCAGGTTAAAACCAGGTGAAACACCGCGTGCGCTATGTCAGCGAATAAAAGGCTTAGCGGTAAAATGGCTAATGCCTGAGACACAGACAAAAGAGTCTTTACTAGATAAAATTATATTGGAACAGTTCATGGAAGCAGTTCCTTCTGAAATGAGATCCTTCCTGATCTTGCAAGACTGCAGGACCACAGAGGCAGCGACCGCATTGGCCGAGCGCTACCTGGAGGCCAGTGTGGTAAGCCAAGTAAAAGTGGGTGGTCTATCATCCGCAGTCAAGGTGGCATCAGGAAGGAAGGAGAAGAGTGTATGGAAGGAGGGTGTACAAACAATGTCATTGGCTAAACATGATTATCTGAATAGAAAATGTTATGCATGTGGTGAGGAAGGCCATATCAAGAGAAACTGCAAGGCTAAGACAGCATTTATGACTTCTCGCTCTGAGGAGAGTTGGGAAGGTTTCCTCCTTGAGGTAGAGGTCGAGGGTGTTCCGGTGGAGGCTTTGTTGGACTCTGGAGCGGACCAGTCCATGATTTCGCAGAAATTGTGGAAAATAATATCATCGCGGATTGGTCCGACTCTCGAGCCTCAAGAAAGATCCATTAAAATCAAATGCATTCATGGTGCAGCCTCAACGTACCCCATATATAAAGTATATGTAAAAGGCTTAGGGGTTAAGTGCCAGATACCCGTTGCAGTAGTTCCCAGACTCCCACAAGCACTAGTTCTGGGAAGAGATTGGCCCCAGTTCAGGCGAGGGATGGCAGAAGGTCTTCAAGGTAAGACACATAAAGCATCCACGCTAGCGCCACTTAGAGCCAAGACAGAGAGTTCATCGGGGGTTTCACCTCAGTTGGAGGGTGGGAGAGTACCCCGGATAAAAGAGAGTGAGGGAAAGCATGTCCCGCCTATACGTGTAGGGAGCACTAAGGCCAACCCAGTTCCTCAACCGCTATTTGGAACCCCACAGCGGCAGGCAAAAGGAGAGGTAGCTAAAAAGGAGGACACCCCTAAGAAAATTCCATTTATCCTTAGGTTTTGTCGTACTACCCCCAATGCCAAAATTCCTAAACGGGCTACCCAGATGGCCGCTGGGTTTGATTTATGTAGTGCCGAGGAGACAGTTGTTCCCCATCAGGGAAAAGCCCTCATAGAAACAGGTATCCAAGTGCAAATACCCCCGGGTTGTTATGGGCGTATTGCACCCCGTTCAGGCATAGCCTGGAAAAATTTTATAGATGTGGGCGCCGGTGTAATCGATCCGGATTACCGAGGGACGATTAAAGTCCTACTTTTTAACTTCGCCAAAGAGGACTTTAGGGTAAATCTAGGGGATCGCATTGCCCAGATGATTTGTGAAAGGGTGGGTTTTCCGGCCGTGGAGGAGGTAACGGAACTGACTCCTACCACCAGGGGGTCCGGAGGTTTTGGATCCACCGGTAAAGAAACAGTGAAAGGGTTAGCTGCCAGTAGTGAGGTGACCGAGGAGGAGGATCTAGGCCCGCAATTACCCGATTGCAAGACAGATCCAGTTCCCAAGTTAGGGGAGGAACTTTCCTGGTCCCAGCAGCAAGAAGTGTTAGGATTATTGAGAAAATATCCTGATGTTTTAACTCCTATTCCAAGAGAGACAAGACTCGTGGCTCACGAGATTGTCACCCTACCAGGAGAGATAGTGCGCCAGAGACCCTACCGGCTGCCGGAGGCAAAACGGCAAGAGGTAGTTTCTCAAGTGCAGGACATGATTAAGATGGGGATAATAGAAGAGTCCCATAGCCCCTGGAATAGTCCTATCGTGCTGGTACCCAAGCCAGACGGAACGATGAGGTTCTGCATCGATTTCCGTAAGGTGAATGCCATCTCCCGGTTTGATGCCTATCCCATGCCTAGGATAGAAGAGCTGTTAGATAAGTTAGGCCAGGCGTCTTATCTGACTACCCTTGATATGACCAAGGGGTATTGGCAGATTCCCCTCACCAGGGAATCTCGCCCAAAGACAGCATTCAGTACCCCCATTGGTTTGTACCAGTTTCGTCGCATGCCTTTTGGATTGCATGGGGCCGCTGCGACTTGCCAGCGATTAGTTGATGTCATCCTTCGTCCTCATCAACAATACGCAACCGCGTATATGGACGACATAGTGATCCATAGCTCTCGCTGGGACGAGCACTTAGCACGCATTGATGCAGTATTAAAAGCCTTGCGTGGTGCAGGTATTACTTTAAACCCAGCCAAGTGTAAATTTGGAGGGAAACAAGTAAAATATTTAGGACATTTAGTAGGGCAGGGCACAGTAAAACCCCCTGATAGAAAAAGTAGAAGCGGTTAGGACATTTCCTCAGCCAGTGACAAAGAGGCAACTCCGCGGGTTCTTAGGTTTAAATATCGGCTATTACCGCCGGTTTATTTCCCCTTTTTGCCACCAAGAGTGCTGCCTTAACAGAGCGGCTAAAGAAAAATGCTCCTAACCAGGTCAAATGGTCAGTAGAAGCAGAGCAGGCTTTCTCTAGTTTGAAGGAAGAGCTATGTCAGGCACCCATATTAAGAGGGGTGGACTTTAGTAAGTCCTTTATTGTACAGACAGATGCCTCGGACACTGGGTTAGGCGCTGTCTTGTCCCAAAAATTTGAGGGTGAGGAACATCCGATTATGTTCCTCAGCAGAAAATTGACACCACCAGAGAGGAAATATTCCGTAGTGGAAAGGGAATGTCTCGCCATAAGGTGGGCAGTGGATGCCTTGCATTTCTATCTGACAGGTCGCAAGTTCTTATTAATAACGGATCATGCTCCGTTACGCTGGCTAAATCAAATGAAGGATCATAATCCACGTCTTACACGTTGGTACATGGCCTTACAGGCGTATGACTTCCACATAGAGCATAGGGCTGGGAAGTTACACACCAACGCTGATGCACTTTCCCGTATTACGTGCTGTGCTGAAGAAAAAACGCCAGCCCGTAATAGCTTAAGTGGGGGGATATGTGATGGCGAAGATGGTCAGGTTCCCATGGAAATAGAGGGAATACAGGAAATTTCCCCTGGGCAGAGGGAAAAGGGAAAAAAGGCTCACTTTAAAACCACAGCCAGCATTGAAAAAAAGAGTCAGTCAGAACTTGCTGAGCAGAAACCACGCCCCAGTTCCATAGTAGCTAAGGGTGGTGATACAACACAGCTGGGGGCGGGGTGGAAGGAGAGCAGCAAGTCACATGCTTATAAGCCCAAGAGGGCAGAGACAGGAAGTTCAGCAGGGTTGAGTTCAGCAGGAAGGAGTTCAGCAGGGTTGAGCTCAGCGTTGAACTCAGCTGGGAGTTCGAGGAGTGCAGCTGGAAGGAAAGGAGCTGACAGACCTACACGCTTCCCAGGAGAGGAAGGGAGACTGGCCCAAGTCTCAGGACAGGCAAGGAGGGGAGCTAATCCTATCTCAGAGGAAGAATCTGAAAAGAAGCCTTACTCATGTCAAGAGGTGTATTCCTGGAGGAGGAGGGGAGATAATCAGGCTGCAGTTAACCTGAAACAATATGATTTCAGCAAGAGCAGAGAGCCATTGCTGAGAGGACATCACAGAGGTAAAGCTGATTGTATTAACAAGCCAAAGTCTCTGGAAGACTTATTAGCCAGCCAGCTTTCTGTATTAAGCCAAGAGCCAGCTTATGAAAAAGCCTTTAACCAGGAAGGAGCTAATGTGTTGGAGCTGATACAAAGGTTATTACAGAACCAGAAAGTAATTAGCAAAGAAAAGTATTCTGTTCACCGAGAAGCAGCACAGCTGTGTGGTGATGAGGACTCAGACCTCTCGGGTTCCGTATGTGAATCAATGGAACTTGGGGAAGATGTTCCATTAACTGATCCAGAGGAATGCATGGAATGTGATTTATCTCAAGTAGTCAAATGAAAAACTATCCTTTATATCTGCTGAAAAGAGGTACAGTTTGTTTGGCTAGCCTAACCTTTTATAGAGCCTGAGTGTTTTTATCAGAGTGTTTGCTACAGGGAATGAGACACGTGTATGGCTAATGGGTGGAGTCTCATGTGCTTTGATTAAGAACCAGGAACAAGCTCTGGAATGTGTAAAAAGAAAAGGTTACATTCTGAGAAGAGTTTTCATTTACATTGAACAAGTGAATGGACATTTATGTTTGAGCATTTTTGAGAAAAAGCCTTATATGCCAAAAGAAGGTTTTTCTGTTGCTGAAGAAAGCAAGTTTTGTTCTGTTATCTTGTATTTTTGTTACTCAAAGTTATTCATGTCATGCCAAGCTTCTTGTTGAAGTTCTCTATGCCAAGGGAGGCTTAAAATAAAAAAATATTCCTGTTTGCTTTCAATCTCGGCTCAAGCTTATTGCTACACAACTACATGTGCTCTGAACTACGACTCCCAGAAGCCCCTGCTTTGGGAAGTCATCTTTGAAAGTAATTATCACACCCCTACCTAACGTCAGGCAGCCGCCTAGGCGGACTAGGGGGCGCGACAGAGGACATATTTATTTATTTATTTATTTACAGTCTCTTATATACCGCACTATTCAGCATCAACGCGGTTTACATGGAACAAAATGTTCATTACAGTTAACATGTATGAGTTTACATATAACAGGGGACAGAAACTTGGATAACAGGGGTAAACTATTTACAATACTTATTACATGGAGTCATAATCAAAGAGGTTGCAAAGAAAACACAATTCACTTCATAGGTTTGGGTATCCACATGGTGAGTTGATTGTGATACTGTAAATTTGACTGAGAATGGTATCGGGGGTGTCCTGAGGTTCTAGGGGATGCAGTCAGACTCTATAAGGTACTTGTTGAAGAGGTGGGTTTTGAGGGCTTTCCTAAACTGTGGTAGGTTCTTAATAGCCCGGATGTCATGGGGTAATGCATTCCAGTATCTTGGGGCACTGAGACTGAAGGCCCTGTTGGCTGTTGATTTGGTGCAGACAGTAAGTGCCTTTGGGACTTTTAGGGAGTTTATAGCCGTGGATCTTCTTATTCTATTTGGGAATGTGGAATGGATGAGGGCGGTTACGGATGCAGGTGAGAGATTGTGAACAGCTTTAAAAGTGATTATCAAGGTCTTGAAGACAGTTCTTGCATGAATGGGTAGCCAATGTAGCTGTATCAGCAGAGGTGTCACGTGGTCGCTCCTGGAGGCTCCGTGGAGGACTCTTGCTGTCGCATTCATGGCTAGCTGCAGCGGGTTTAACGTAGATTGGGGGAGACCTTGCAATATTGCATTGGCATAGTCAAAATGAGGTATGACCAATGCCTGGAAAATCGTCCGAAAATCAGTTGGTTCGAGGATGGAACGTAGATGCCTAAGTGAGCGGATCTTGTGGTAGACTGATTTGACTATGTTTCCTATGTGGGCCTTCATATCCAGGCGTTGATCTAAGGTGACTCCCAGGTATCGTACTGAGGATTTAGATTGCAGCTCAGCTTCTTTTACTTTAAGATATTGCGGTGGGGTAAAGTTGGGGTTCCTCGTAATGAAGAGTACTTCCGTTTTCTTATGTTGTATTCTGAGGTTTTGAGAGAGGAGCCAGTCAGATATTGCATTGAAACAACTTGTCAGTGGGGAGAGGTCCAGATGCTCGGTAGAGAAGGGTATGTAGAGCAGGACATCGTCTGCGTATAACATGCAGTCAACATTGAAGGACCGGATAATATTACAAATTGGTTGCATGTAAATATTGAACAAGAGCGCCGAGAGGGAGGATCCTTGTGGGACTCCTTGACTTTGGTGGAAAGGTTCAGAATTTATCCCTCCAGAACGAACATGTTGCCATCTTTCGGACAGGTAGGATCTGCACCATTCGAGCGCTCGTCCATTAATGCCTTTGTCAATCAGTCGTCCTAATAGAAGCTCATGATTTACTGAATCAAAGGCTGCAGCTATGTCCAGAAAGATGAGAGCAAATCCTTGCCGGATGTCATCAATGCCAGTGAGTATCTTGCAAAATAGAGTGGTAAGGAGGGTTTCCACGCCATGGCCTTCCCTAAAACCATGTTGGCATGTGTCTAAAGGTGCAGCGAAGTCGATGTGCTCCTGCAGTTGACGTTGAGCTTCCTTTTCAATGATCTTCGCAAGTAGTGGAATGCTGGATATGGGTCTGTAGGATTCTAACCTGTTGGGGATCGAGCTTGCAGTTTTTAGCAGAGGTCTAATAGAGGTGTGTTTCAGGTCTGAAGGGAAAGAGCCGGAAGAGAAGGAGAGGTTAATTATTTTGGACAGTATTAGGCTGAAGTGACTGCGAAGCTCCTTGATCCAGAAGGCTGGGCATGGATCGGACTGGGCAGTAGTGGTATTAATGGCCGCAATAGTGTCTTCAAGACCTCTCTTGGTGGGGGTAGAAAACATGGTTAGTGTTGTTTGGCAGACTTGCTCTATTGCGGAGGTTGTATTAGAGGTTCTGTTGGTCTGGCATATCTTGGATTGGAGATAGGTTGCGAAATCTTGTGGGTGTATCTCGAATGGAGGTCCAGAGGATGGTTCCTTTAATAAGGTCTTAACCATGTCAAAAAAGGTCATGTGGTTTATTAAGCGATCTCTTTAAGGTGTCGAAGTAGTACTGCTTCATCGAGTTGGTGATTGCGTTGCGATGCGCAGCCAGATGACAGTTGTAAGTTATCTGGTCATTTAAAGAATGAGATCGGCGTCAGCATTTCTCAAGTTTCCGTAATTGGTTAAGTGATGCTTTAAGATCGGCTGAGTACCAGGGGGCACTCCTCTTTTTACCTGAGGGCCTGTTGGTTGGTGTACGTTGGGCTATTGAGCTGAGGCAATTGTTCCAGTGAGAAATTAGGTCATCAAGGTTCTGGGTGGTTTCAGAGAAGAGTTGTTGCGTTTCAGCGAGGATAAGATCTCTGTTGTAAGGCTTGAAGCATCGAGAGGGCGGTCTTCTGGTGTTGCTTTGTATTTTATTGATTTTTGTGTAGGCTTTGTACGAAGGAATCTGGATGGTGATCAGTTTGTGATCTGACCAAGGAACAGGAGTTATGGAGGTTATAGGATCCAGGTCTGGGTTAAGGGATCTTAATATGTACACCTTAGGGATCTTAATATGTACACCTTAGAGGAAAGGCGGGATAGAGGTGATATGATTGAGATGTTTAAATACCTCCATGGCATAAATGTTCAGGGAGAGAGCCTCTTTCAATTGAAAGCAAGTTCTGCTACGAGGGGACATGGGATGAGGGTGAAGGGAGATAGATTCAGGAGTGATATGCGGAAATATTTCTTTACAGAAAGAGTAGTGTGTCCATGGAATAGTCTCCCAGTGGAGGTGGTAGAAATGAGGACAGTAACTGAATTCAAAGAAGCATGGGACCAACACAGAGGATCTCTAAAGGTAAAAAGGGGACTGTTGTAATTGTTGATATGGAAGGACAGACTAGATAGGCCATGTGGTCTTTTTCTGTCGTCATATTTCTATGTTTCTATGTTTCTAGATTGCCATGCCTTTCTTCTGCACACTTTAAATTTTAGTGTTGTTGCCATTGTCACAGAAATGTGATCCTCCGTCGCCATCACCATCCCATTTTGCTGCTACCCAGAACTCAGCAATCATGATTACCCAAACACCCTTCCCCAAACAATCCTGTGCCAAATGACATCATAATTTGTTTTACATATATTTACTTAATAAGGACAATTTCTAAAAGCCACTCATCCAGGTAAATGAGCTATTTGAAAATTATCCACCCTCTTTGCAGGTAAAAAGCATGTACCTATGATACTTTCTGCTTGGAGGGCTTATTTTGCCTTGAAGGCAGTTGCTCTTTGTCACCCTAGGCTACCACCTAGTTCTCCAAATGGTTACATAGACCCTGCCTCACGTATGTGTTCCTTCTAAGGTGTACAATCACCAGGATGCAAGAGGGCAGCCTCGGCATTACATATGAGTAATTTCACTCATTCATTTCCAGTGCCTGGTCAGGACACTGGGAGAGGGATAATGGCACTGCTTGGTCTACTACAGAAACAGAGGCATCTTATGGAAGCCAAAGTGCCTCTACTAAGGAACTAATGGGTCAATATCCAAAGGAAATTATCCAGATAATGGTGCGAATTCTCCTAAGCAGCAATATCTGTGGATTTTCAGAACTGTATGGATCCACCATTTGAAAATCCTTAAAGACCATCTCAGCAGTATCCCAATAATGCCGAGCTGGTGTATGGGCACAACATTAAGTCATATAGTTCTCTGGATAGTTATCTGGCGAGCGGATGGAATATCACTGCCATCCAGATAGCTCTGGTCCTGAACATTAATTATGTATATTCGGTGCCAGCTAGCAGGAGACATTGCTGTTTGAAAATCATTCACACAAATTTTATATATTGTCCCTGCTTTCCTGATAAACTGTTATCACTCTGCAGGTCTTCACAATGATGTCATGGACCTTCTGACTCTTTTCCATTTTAGGATGTGAAGAAACTCACACAGTTTCACCAGATTCTCAAATTGCAGATATTGTCTTATTAGTGTTCAGGTTCCTGCGAAGGAAAAATAAATGAAACTATCAAGCACACTCTGTTCCACTTCACTAAATTTGCTATAGCACTAGACAACTGTAAATCCTTAGAACATAAAAGAATTGGAAATGAGGCGGTGCACCTGTACAGTATTAAAAATGAGATGAGACACATTGATTGAATCACCCTTGCTCAGACTGTCTTCTCTGTGATATGATCGGCTGGGACCGGTTGCAAGTTAATACGGAAGGAAGGGTTGAGGGCTGTCTCAGTACCACTGTCAAGACAAAGGCTGTTCAGTGTTTGGCTCTTCGGTTGCATCAGTGATTCTAATAGGTGTTCAGTTTAACCTACAGTAAGGGATGCTTGCAATAAGAAACTAGATCTGTGAGACCTTGGCTTCTGTGTGAATCCTGCTCCCACCGTGACCCATTTTGTGAGTTCGAACAAAACACTCTCGCTCTCTGCATACTCCCCGCATCCTTCTCTCTTCACCATTTGCTGCTTTAACTTTGCAACACATCCCTACTCTCTTTGCAGCTCATTTTCATTTGCAAATCACCTGAGGATACAGTTTGCATGGAAGAATGCAGGAATGAAAGCTAAAAGGTAGTAGGCTACATATTTTAGTAGCAAAGCATAAGAAAGCAGCATTATTCACGTACCTGTAATGAAAGTTCTCCAGAGACAGCAGGGGAATATGGATGAAGTCATTCTTCAGTGGGAACCAACGTGAAACATATTCTTCCAGCTTAGGAAGCCTCTTCCTTTTAAAACCTCTGAGCATGCTCAGTCTCTTCTATATAAGCTACAGCCCTTCCTCCTTGTCTTTAGTTTATCCCCTAGCAAGGCTGGTGCAAGGACTGGAGGCAGCCTAGATAGGCCCCCTCCCTCCCAGCCCATTGCCGCTGCTGCCACCCCTCTCCAGGGTCTACAGCAGCATCAATAGCTTGGAAACCATGACACAGAACTTACCTTAAGTCTCTGGCACTGTGTCACGATTTCTGTCTTTTACTATCTGCCACTTCTGCTCCTCTCTCACACAGACTTCAGGTATGCATACACCGAAAGTTTGCATTGGAGGGGGTGCAGAAACAACAGATAGGAAAAGACGAACCATGACACAGTACCGGAGACTTAAGGTAATTGCTGCATCACGATTTCATAGCCATTGCCACCGCAGGCCCCAGAGAGGGTGCTCTAGGCCTAGTTCTCCTAATGATAACACCGGTCCTGTCCCCTAACTCTTGCAGCTACTGTACTGTACATCTGAGGGAACAGCAAAAGGGAAAATGTGGCTGCATTCCACTGCTGTCTACAGAGAGCCTCCATTACAGGTATGCAACTCTGCTTTCTCCATCTATGGGCAGGAGAAATGCAGACAAACTGTATGGTGAATCAAAAGCTTATGGTTGCTTTGCTGAAATTCTCATTGTTAGCAACCCAGGACACCATGCAGCTGATGGAGATGCTCACAGGGCAAAGGCATTGCAAAACACTGACTGCCCAAAGATGCTGTTGTAGTGCAGAGTCCAGCCAATGCTGGTTGGTGAAAATGTGAACTGAGGACCAGGTGGCCTCTTTGCAAATGTCCACAATAAGGGGAATGAAGGTTTGCATCTATCTGAGCAACTTACATTACTTGTAGACCATTGCGTTCCTCTCAGCAATTGTTACTACAGTTACCAGCAAGGGTGAAATTACAGTGGATTAGGTCTAGGGCATTTGCTTATGCTGGTCCATGACTATGGAATATGTTACCTTTCTTGATCTATTCAGAAACCGATTATAAGATGTTCTGTAAGTTGATTAAGTCTTGACTTTTTGATTGGTGATGAGTTAGTTCAAGGTTTTGTTTGCTGATTTAATGAATTTTGTGTCAGGTCTATTGGGGGATAGGACATTTTTTCTATATGTATTTTGAGATTAATCTCTATCGTACCTCAGGTTATTTGTTGTAAGGCAGGCAAACCGATGTAAGAAATAAATGACAGTAACAACAGAGGTTGATGCGCCTCTAAGGTATTGTGCTGAAATTTTGCCTAGGGGCACCTGTTAGCTTCACAGTAGCAGAAACTGATACAGTCAGAGGCCCTGTGGCACAGGGTTCATTTAGATGCAGGAAGGCTGGGCTTGCTTGGATTAAATGAAGCAAAGAGTTGGGAGTCTTCCAGATATCTTTGTAGGTAATACAGGAGAGCAAAGCAGCAATTGAGGGAGCGTAGAACAGACTCTGAATGACTAGCATAAGGTCTGGAGAAGTAGGTTGGCAGAACTATGGACTGGTTAAGGTGAAACTTTGAAACTACCTTTGGTAGGAACTTAGGATGGATGTGAAGGATTATCCCCTTATGGAGGAATTGAGTGTCAGGGGGGAAAGCAGTGGATTTCCTCTGTGCACTTTTGGTTTATGGAGTTTACCTCCAAGACCTTCTCCAAAATGTTTTTAAACCCATTTATACTAACAGCTTTTACTGGTGGTTTAGAAATATAAAATGCAGGGAACACCAATGATAGGGTGAATGTTGAGGTGGGTGTAGGCATCTTTGAGGTCCAGGAAGACAAGTCAGTTATTCAGAATGATGGCCATGGTGTTCAACTTGAACTTTTCCTTTTTGACATATAAGACATATAAGTTGAAGACAGGTTGATGGCCTCCTGATTTTATAAGGAAGAAAATGAAATAAAGCATTGTCTCCATCAAATGGCAGGGACATAGGCTACTGCTCAGTTCTCCAAGAGAGATTCCAGTTCCCTAACCAGGACAGGGAAATGATGGATCAGAAAATCATGAGAATTGTCAGTCAGGGCAACAAATTAAACTTCATAAGGATTCCACTATAGCCTACAGGATTGCCTGGAAGTCCCTTTTAGATTTTGGGGCTTCAGCCATTTCCAATTCCAATGCCCTAGGCATTTTCTCCAAGAATTTGGAATGCAAGCAAATCATCTGATTGTTCTTCCAGAGCAAGTTACTCAAGTGGAGGATCTTGAGTTAAGTCCTAAGCAGGGCCAGTGTAAGGCGATGAGGCACCCTAGGTGAACCTCATTCCTTGCGCCTCCCAGTTGCCTCTCATTGCCGTCACTGCTGCCCCTCACCAGGATGTAAAGGGTGGCACTTAACTTCAAACTTTGGCGCCTTTTGTATGGGGGCAGAAGCCCCTTCCATCCCCATGCAAACAGGAAGTTGGCATCGGTGGGGCAGAAGCAAACAGCCCCGTGGTGCTGAGGTTTGAAGTTAAGCTCCACGGGGCTGCTTCAATCCGTTGCCACTGGTGTAGGTCCCAGTGAGGGGTGAAAGCAGCAACAGTGGGGACCCCCAGAAGGCCAGCACTCTAGGCAACCGCCTAGTTCACCTAATGGTAGCACTGGCTCTGTTCCTATGACTCCAGCAGAACATAAGCCTGAGATTCAGAGTTATAGTTAGCACTGCTGGCTGAAGTGATCTTCTCAGGGTTCCGAAGAGTGGAAGCAAGGTCTGGAAATGACCACCGCATATCCTATGACAGGATGGTCAAACGTACGATAGAGTTCAAGGCTCATCCTTGTATCCCATGGATTCCCCCTATGGCCTGATGATTAGAACTGTTGGGGCTGGTCCTGTAGTCTCACTCCTCATGGACAAGAGCAGAGCAGTTCTTACTTTAAGAAGCCTTTGCAAGAGAATGAAAAAGCATTACACAGTAACATACACTAGTATATGACGGCAGATAAAGACCAGCATGGTCCATCTAGTCTTCCCAGCAAGGTGACAAGAGTAGGTGCACTTGCCGCTTCGTCAGGTCACCCCTCCCCAAGCCTTTGTTTAGGGGTGTACCCAGCGCTCCGTGCAGGTCACCCCTATTTGTTGAGATATAAGAGATAGTTAAGTTTATTTTGATTTTATCATGTTGCTATAAAGGGATCCGCTGTGTCTGTCCCATGCCATTATGAATTCTGTCTCTCTATTTGCCCCTATCACTTCTATCGGCAGGGCATTCCAAGCATCCACCACCCTTTCAGTGAAAAAGTATTTCCTAACGTTTGGCAAGGTCCCTCATGAGAGACTCTTGGTGAAGTTAAAAAATCATGGGATAGGAAACAGTGTACTATTGTGGATCAGGAACTGTTTAACAGATAGAAAGCAGAGGATAAGGCTAAATGACCAATATTCCCAATGGAGAAAGGTGAGTAGCTGAGTACCCCAAGGATCTGTGCCAGGTCCGCTGTTTTTTTAGCATATTCATAAATGACCTAGAAATGGGAATAACAAGTGAGGTAGTCAAATTTGCAAATGACACAAAATTATTCAAAGATGTTAAAACCCAAGAGGATTGTGAAAAATTGCAAGAGGACCTTGATAAATTGGAAGACAGGATGTTCAAATGGCAGATGAAATTTAATGTGGACAACTGCAAAGTTATGAATCTAGGAAAGAACAACCCAAACTATGGTTACACAGTGCAAGGTTCCACATTAGGAACCACCACCCAGGAAAAAGATTCAGGCATTATCGTGGATAACACATTGAAACCATCTGCCCAGTGTGCAGTGGCAGTCAAGAAGGCAAATAAAATGCTAGGAATCATAAGTAAAGGAATGGAGACTAAAACAAATGATATTATAATGCCTCTGTATCGTTCCATGGTGTGATCGCACCTTGAACATTGTGTGCAATTCTGGTCGCCGTATCTTAAAAAGGATATAGCATTATTAGAAAAGGTACAGAGAAGAGCCACCAAAATGGTAAAGGGGATGGAAGGATACCCCTATGAGAAGAGGCTTAAAAGAAAAGAGACAGTTGAGAGGAGATGTGATACAGGTCTATAAATTAATGAACGGAGTGAAATGGGTAAACGTAGATCAATTTTTTACGGCATCAAAAAGTAGAACGACTAGTGGACATGCAATTTAAGACTATTAAGGGAAAATATTTTTTCACTCAACATGTAATCAAACTCTGGAATTCATTAGCCAGAGGATGTAGTAAAAGCTGTTAGTGTAGCTGGGTTTTAAAAAGTTTGGACATGTTCCTGGAGGAAAGGTCCATAAACCATTATTAAAGAGGACCCAGATAATCCACTGTTTTCCCCAATACAAGCATTATGGAACCTGTGTGTCTTTTGGGGAAACTGCTAGGTACGTATGACCTAGATTGGCCACTGTTGGAAACAGGATACTAGGCTTGATGGACCTTGGTCTGACCTAGTACGGCATTTCTTATGTTCTTATGACATTGCCTTTCAGTTTACTCCCTTGCAGTTTCATGTTATGCCCTCTAGTTTTACAGCTTCCCCGTCTTTGAAAAAGGTTTGTTTGTTTATTAATACTAAGTATTTAAAGGTCTGTATTAAATCTCCTCTGTCCCTCCTCTCTTCTAACGTTTACATATTTATGTCTTCAAGTCTCTTCCCATACATCTTCTTGTGCAGGCTCCAAATCATTTTGTTTGCCTTCCTCTGAACCGTTTCCAGTGTTTTTATATCCTTTGCGAGATACGGTCTCCAGAGCTGACCACAATATTCCAAGTGAGGCCTCATCAGCAACTTGTACATTGGCACCAAGTACCTCCTCCTTGCTGCTGGTAATTCCTCTCTGTATGCAACCCAGCATCCTTCTGCCTTGAGATTCTCAGAAACAATCACTCCGAAGTCCTTCTCCTGGTCCATGCACACCAAACTCTCGTCTCCTATTGCATACAATTCCCTTGAATTTATGCATCCCAAGTGCATGACACTGCACTTCTTCACATTAAGCATTAGAAAATTCTTCCAGCTTTTGTAGAGCTTTCCTCATGTTATCCACTCCCTCAGGGGAGTCCACTCTTGCAAATTTTCATGTCATCTGCAAAAAGACAGACTTTTCCATTCAGTCTTTCAGCAATATCACTTGCAAATACATTGAACAGTACCGATCCCTGAGGCATGTCACTGATCACTTTATTTATTTATTTATTTAGACAGTTGTGTATACCACCGTATCCTTCAATCAAAGTGGTCACAACACAATTGGGGGATACATTTTTAACACGAGGGGATATGAGACACATACACTAATACTTACAGGGAACATGGGCAATGGAGGGTTAAGTGGCTTGCCCAAGACCAAAAAGACAGACTTTTCCATTCAGTCTTTCAGCAATATCACTCAGAAATACATTGAACAGTGCCGATCCCTGAGGCATGCCACTAAACACTTTCCTTTCATCCAAGTGAGTCCCGTTTACCATGACCTTCTGTTGTCTGTCAGTCAACCAATTTCTGATCCAATTCACCTCCTTAGTACCCATCCCCAGGCTGTTCAGTTTATTGATAAGACTCCTGCGAGGAACAGTATCAAAGGCTTTGCTGAAATCTAGATAGATCACATCCATCGTATGCCCTTTATCTAGTTCTCTGATCATTCAGTCAAAGAACTCTATCAGATTTGTTTGGCATAATTGTCCTTTGGTAAAACCATGTTGCCTCAGATCATGCAACCTATTGATTTCGAGAAAGTCCACTATTTTCTCTTTCAGGAGTGACTCCATTACTTTTCCAGCCACCGAGGTAAGGCTAACTGGCCTCTAGTTTGTAGATTATCCATTCCTTCTGCAGGGCGACAAGTGCTGACTCAAAGTAAAGGCTTACTGGGGAATTTATACAGGCCTTAGCTGGTTTTAGGATGAAGGTGGCTCTCTGGAGGGCTGGCCAGCTTCTTACCTCTCTGCTGGGTGTTACCATGGTTCTTGCTCGGCTTGGAATGCCTCTTTGTAGTCTCATGGACTTCTCCAAGGAGCCTTTGAATTGTCTGTGTCCTGCCTCAACAAAGAGTGGAGCCGTATAGTCTAGGGATTCGGTGTGGAGAAAGAGTCCTAACTCAGCGAGTCATGTGTTCCACTTATCTGAGCTGTGGTCAGTATGGCATAAGCATGCGAATGCATACAATAATGTCTCCTCTTCCAAAGGATCTATCCCAATCAACCAACGATAATGAAAAGAGATCTTCTATTGGTGCAAACACTCTGTGTATCTTTTGTGTGAAGACAACATTTTTTGTTGGACTCTGCTTATTCAGACACTCTTTAAGCGGCTTACTATTTCACTTGAATCCCTTTTCATTTTTATCTATCTTTTATCACCACAGCAATTAAAAAAATATATACCATCCAAATTCCCCACACAGCACTATGTTTCAGGTGGGTTCACAAATTACACCACCCCCTATCAGAAGGGCACACTTATCTATGCAGAGTTTCTTCACTTTCCAGGCTGGGTTAGGATCAGACATCTCCACTAGCCCGACACCGTGCTATTTTTCAAGCACTCAATGGGCCAGATAATTTCAATTTCTTCTTCCTCTCCCCCTGCCCCCTCCCCACACACACACACATATTGGTGCCTTTTTCTGGTCCAGTGAGAGGAGTTCTTGCTGCTGTGACCTCTCTGCCTGTGTGAGTACTTGAGATGGCCCTGGGGAGCAGTCCCTTCTACTATCCGGCTGTCTCTGAGAAGGAGAGCTGTAGCCAGTCCAGCAAAGAATTGAAGGGAAGGAGAAGGGTCCATGGATTATACAAAAGAGACTGAGTGTGCTCAGAGACTTTAAAAGGAGGGGGGACTTCCTAAGCTGGAAGAATATTTCCCCTGGACAACAACGACCTCCAGAGTGTCTGCACCCCCCTTAGTTGTAAATAGAGCTTAAAACCTTTCACCAGGAAATCAGTTTTACCTCACTGCAGCTATGTTCACTTGTTTGAACAAATAATATATAACTAGCATAAGAACATTAATAACATGGAGATAATTAATAATATTTTTTGGTATACTATACAGGTGTATTACTCATTATCTTTCACATCCAGCTAAGATAAAGCAGCTGCAAATTGCCTAAAGAGCATGGTCAATTGGTCAAAATGCACATTTAAATTAAATAAAATAAAATCCACTTCTAGTCATTAAGGTAACTTGTGAAATCCTGTGCTTTATATACAATCATTTCACTTATGCAGTTCCCGCTAATGTGTTCATAACAGCTGAAAGCAATTTCATCTAATATTAATAAAACCATTTCCCTTTTGGGAGAACATAGGTATGAATCATCCATACAAGCTTTTATCCCAGTAAGTAGTGTTTAAATGTTTTTATCAATGAACTAGAGTTACCGTAAGGCGATATGCTGGCAATTGCACTATCCCATCATTCTTGAATTTAGCAAGCTTCTTTTCCTGCACATAATCCAGTGAATGGTCTTCGTATTTCCTGACATTTGTTCAGGAAGTGATTTTGAATCAGAGCAATCCCTTTTTAATCATTCAAAAGCAAAAGACTAACAAGACTCTATGGGGCTTGTTTACAAAGCCGCGGTAGTGGTTCGCGATCGCGATCGCAGCCGCGGCCCCATTGAAATCAATTGGGCCGCGGCTCCGATTACGATCGCAAACCGCTACCGCGGCTTTGTAAACAAGCCCCTATGAGCGGATTCAATGGAGTACACAGAATTTCCAAAGGACTTCTTTACGGCCCAGCACTAATGTGCCCATGAGGAAATGCAGTCAGTGTGTACCCCGCTTCAGCTGATTCGGCAGTATGTGCAGCTTGACAGTGGTGTGGGGCCTCCTGTACCCCAGGGCCCTGTGCCGACATGTTCGCACATGCATAGGGCTGGCTCTCATCTCGCCCAGCCCTTTACAAGAGGGATTAAGGGAGTTATCCTCATTAATTCCCCATTGTTTAATTCCTCTTCCACACTGAAATTTGATAAAGATAGTGGCATTTATATACATAGGTTTGCAAAATGGCCGACACACCTACAGTGGCAGTTCCTGAGCTTCCTCCATTCATTTTTACCACATGTAGATTTGCAAAATGGGTCTTCTGGCTCCATCTATCAGCAAACACTCATGTCGCTCTTGCACTGTTTGAGAACAGCTCCACATTGAGCAAAGCCTTTTCTAAAGTACTGCTGGAAGTTTGCACGTAGCGACTTCGAAATCTCAACTCTAGTCTCCACATACTATCTAAAATGTTCCTTTACTTGTGATTGCTAAGAGATTTCAGGACTAGGAATTCAAATTTAAACTTTCTAAATGTGGATTTCTATGAAAACAAGCAAAACATTTAGAAAACAACATGTTCGATGAAGGCATTTCTACAGATGAAGAAAAGAATAAACTTCTGGAATGACCAGTCCCTACAAACGCAATTAAAGGTAAAATTAGTTCTTACCTGTTAATTGTCTTTCCTTGAGTACCTCCAGTCCAGTCCACCACCAGTGGGTAATCACTGCCCTCCAGCAGCTCGGAACTGAGCATGTCAGACTTCTGACCTCACAGGATAAGAGCCACCCCTTCTGCTACAGGACTCCAGTATCCTAATGACAAAGCAGACTAGAGTAAGCATAACCATGAATTAAGCTCACAGAACTGGTATCACATAAGTGAAAGGGAACTCAACATCCACAAGTCCATGAAACAAAAACTATGTACAGATGCAAAACATGTGACAAGGACTTACCAGATTCTCTTCCATTGCTGATTCCCCCTGGCAGACTACTCCTCGCAGCCCCTAGCCCACACCTGGGCTGTTTCTAGCCAGATCCAATCCTCTTCTTCTAGCCTTGCGGCAACCTGGTTAACCTGAAGAAGACTCTTATAGGGCGGGAGCTGGACTGGACTGGAGGTACTCAAGGAAAGACAATTAGCAGGTAAGAATTAATTTCACCTTCCTCTTCGTCCCTTCAGTCCAGTCTGTCACCAGTGGGATGCAACAAAGCAGTAATCACATATGGGAGGGACCAGATAGTCTGGCCTTAAGAACTAAAGCCCAAAGCCAGCATCCTCTCCTGCCTGCACATCCAACCAGTAATGATGAGCAAATGAATGCAAAGTTGACCATGTAGCTGTTCTGGCTGCTGTCTTCCATCTATAAGGACTCTTGTGAATGCATTACGAGTATATTGCCCTATATGCAGAATGTTCATCAGGTTACACAGACATTGGTCTGTACGTCTGTGCTACAGCTCTACCCTTGTTTTCAGAAACCTCTTCGGTTGACATACTCACAGGGCACTAATCTTCGCAATCACTTGGTGCACTCTGCTTCTCCTATTGATCGTCCAATATCCACTCATGAGAACCCGGGTCACTGGCATGTGATCAATGTCATTATTGCCCTTGTTCTTTGCAAGGACATCACTGGTTTTTTGCTGAAAAAGATATTTGGTTTGTGTCTCGCTGGAACATTTCTTGTACATCATCTTTGTGATGTATTTAATCCTTTGCCCATGCAAACTAGCCTATGTGGGACGCACTACCCATATGGTTCGGACTCGTTTAGCATAGCATGCATCTCGGCTACGCACAGCTACAACCTCAGCTCCTCTGGTGGAGCACTGTTTGCAATTTGGTCACTCTTTTGATCAGTTACACTGGCATGTTATTGATTTTGTTCCATCAGACCCACGCGGCGGTGACCATGTTTCTAAGCTACAGTGGAAGGAGCAGAAATGGATTTTTAAACTTGGCCTCCTTTCTCCCTCTGGCTTGAATCTTGAGATCTATTGGCCCAGTCTCTTCTAGGGCAGCCAATCCCACAAGGGGTTTCCCGAACATGTGGGTCTCCCCTTTACATTTGTGATTGGCGGCTGTGCCCTTTTACATCAGACGCCCATTCTTTCTAAAAGGTGCTCCTTTTTCATTATGATTAACCGTTGCTTTTTGTGGAAAGTTCCCACTGTAAAGTCTGAGGCAGAGTTGACCTAATGTTTGTCAGACTCGAAACGTGCCACGTCGCTTTGGGATTTTCTTATCACATTTGGTTTGCATCTTATTCAGATAAGTATGTTATCCTCCTATTTAAAGAAAGAAGTAAAACATAAAAATGATTAAAATGGAGCGAGGTGTTTTGTGACTTGAAGCACCTTCCTTTCGCTTTTTCAACGCTCCGACAAATTTTTGCAATTTGCAAATCCTGTCGATTGTGCCTTTTACTGGTGGCCTTCTTGTTTCACATATTCGATTTTGTCTTTCCAGTTTCTTTCTGATGGGAAATAGGAGTGTCATATTCAATGCTGACAAAGAATGAGCTATTAGGACAGGAGTTCTTCTCTATGAAACACCCTGAACACCCCCAGGTCCTCTCCCTGAGGGATTTCACCCTCTTCCAGCTCTTTCCCACCAGATTCACCCCAAAGGTCTGCCGAACCATCCTCTAGCTCCCCTGATTACAGGAAATCTGGAGGGGACAGACCCCCCTCTGACCTTACCCTCAACCTCAACCTGGAGCCATGCTTCTTTAGTCTGCACCAAGATTTTTTTTGGGGGGGGGTCCTCTCCCAAATCGCGTGTCTGAGAGGATCCCGAGGAGCTGTGTACTTCTCCTGCCTTCTTTTTCAGGCAGTAGGCCTGGTGCATTGCCAGAATAAATTCCAGTGAGAAAAGGCTGTCTGTGGCTGCTGTCAGAAGGCCCGACTGTGCCTCTACCTGCTCCGTGTGCTTTGCCTTCTTCTTGGCTTTCTTAGGAAGAGAAGCGCTTAAAATGGCCACTGGCCCCTGCAGAGACTGCTTTACTGGCAAAACCACGGCCTGCACAGTCCCTTGTGCTGCTTCTGCTGCAGCTGTGGCGATCTCCATGCCTATCACAGTCCTCACCTGTTCCGCGGCCATTCCCTGGCACAGGCAACGCAGGCACATGCTATCCTCTGACAGCCTGTGGCTCCCCGAACACACCACACAGCGGGGAGCTGAGATGCGCATAAACAAAGGGACAACGTGGGATCGTCAGCTGCTGCGAACACCTCAGGAGAGAAGAAAGGCCGACGGTACTCACTCATCCCCCCTCCCGCCGCCAAAACAACAAAACGGGAGAGCACAAAGAAAGGTAATTGAAATTAACCCTGTGGTTGCTTGCCAGACTGTACAGCATGACACACTATAGAGACAGAGAGAGAGAGGGAGACTTGTATGCCTATGGAGGACGCCTGACACTAAAACTAGCAGTGAGAGCCTTCCCAGCTGGGGGAAAAGGGCCCTAGCCTACCAGGCAACTTAAACCCCTTAGAAATCCTTTTCTTCTTTTTTTCCCCCCTCAGCTGTGCAGTGCGATGCCCTGCTAGAGAGCCTGGGGAAGAACTCTGTC
Source organism: Ichthyophis bannanicus (assembly GCA_033557465.1). NCBI lineage: Eukaryota > Metazoa > Chordata > Amphibia > Gymnophiona > Ichthyophiidae > Ichthyophis > Ichthyophis bannanicus. The sequence continues at coordinate 15,332,526 of CM066044.1, read as the reverse complement.
CTCTCACCGCTCAATGCTGCATCATTTAAGATAATGTTGTCCCCTTTGCACAAACCTGAACCAGTCTGCCAGACCTAATCAGGTGAACCTGCAGCAAGAGCCAGCTGTACTTTCACTCTTCTCTCTTTACTTCATCTATTTATCTTTTTTTTTTCCTTTTAATGCTTTTCTCTTTCTTCACCTGCTAGGCCTAGACCTCCCAGTGTAGACCCCCACTAGAAGGGTGCTCTCCAGCTGCTGGGAACTGTAATACTGGATTCCTGGAGCTGAAGGAGTGGCTCTTATCCTGTGAGGTCAGAAGTCCGACATGCTCAATTCCCAGCTGCTGGACAGCGGTGATTACCCACTGGTGGTGGACTGGATTGGAGGGACGAAGAGGAAGTAAGATGATTCATTGGAGCTCCCAGATTGCAAAGTCATTACAGCAGCTCATGGGCTTGCCAATGGCATGCCAGAGTCAGATGCCTTTTCTTTAGACTTCAGCTTGTCAACAAGCTTTAAAATTTTGAAGAAACCTTCAGTCACAATACCAGTCCTGACTTATTCTGATTTTGAGCTTTTATTCTTACCACCGATGCTCGTTACTCAGTATTAGGGGGGTGTATTAAACCAAGTGCAAAACAAATACTGGTCCGATATTCAGCTTGCGTTGGTAGGTGTACTAAGTGTCCGTGAAGGGTGCAGCAAGGCAGCAACAGCAAGGCATGCAACAGCATGGCGGAACTGCAGCATTTCAAAGCTGTTGTTAACACGATGGTGTTCTTTTGAGCACCCTCACATGCTCAAGGCCTGCTGGGTCCCACCCCATATAAGGGGAAGTTTATGGCAGAGGAAGTGCACATAGGTGCTCAAAGGCTCTGTAATATATTTCCTGTTGGTTCCAGCTCGGGAGGAGGAGGGAGGTAAGAGGGAGGGTGGCAGCACTGGCACAGAGGAAGGAACAGGTGATGCTGGGCACAATGGGCAGTGGGGGTATAGGGACAGAGAGATGCTTTTCACCAGGGAGGAAAGAGAGGAGGAGATGCTGGACACATGGCAGATGGAGCAAGGGAAGAGAAAGGGAGATGCTGGACATGGAAGAAGGGAAGGGAGTGGAAGGGGCGATGCTGGATATGGGGAGAAGGAAGGAAAGGGAATGGAAGGGGAGGTGCTGGACATGGGGGAAGGGAAGGGGAGGTGCTGGACATGGGGGAAGGGGCGAAGCAAAGGAAGGATTGATGCTGGACGGTAGGCACAAGGGAAACTGGATATTCCTCGGAAGTGCCCAGGAAGTGACTTCTGCTGAATATCAGTTTCAGGGATGGCCACTGCTCGCTAGCCAGACAACAGGGATATTCAGCTGCTATCCAGTCAGCCAGACTACATAAAGTCAGGCTTATAAGTGCTTCCACTGCCAAGGCCCTGTCTGGATAGTGGCGCAGAATATTGGGCTCAGTGGGTTTATCCAGTTAGCTGCTTGGAATATCAAGCCCGTACATTTTTTAAATATTTCTTCTTTCCTTCCCTTCCTCCATCTAACATTGATCTTTTTCTTTCATCTCTTTCTTCTCCATTCCTTTATCTCCTCTGCCTCTCTAGCACCACTACATAGATTCATCCCTCCTCTCACATTCACTCTCACTCTCCCGTCCCTGCTCTCCTTTATTTTTCACTTCTCGCCTACCGACTAGGTTTCCATTTCCATTCTCTCTCCCTTCCAGCTTCCCCAGCCTCTTCTATTCCCCATCACCCCTCCCTCCCTCCCTGATCCCTTATTTCAACTCTTCCCAGCCTCTCAGGAGAACACGCCATAAAACTAACATCAGTAGAATGAAAAATTGTAGAAAGTATTTTTTTCATGCCATGCACAATTAAGCTCTCAAATCCATTCCTGGATGCAATGGTCAAGGCAACCAGCATAGCAGGATTCAAAAGAGGAGGAGTTCCTGGAGGAAAAGTCCATAAAATATGGACTAGCCAAGTAGACTTGTGAAAGATATCACTTATCCCTGGAAATTAACTATAAAACTGATTTACTTTTTGTGATCTGTCCAGCACTTGTGACTCAGACTAGCTACAGTCAGAGGCAGGATGCTGGGCTTGATGGACCTTGATCTGATTCAGCATGACTTATCTTATTCCAGAGTCTTCTGCTTTCTGCTCTAGGATGCAAGAAACAGGAAAGAAAGACATGAAGCTGGAGTGGACATGCAATATGTGCCTTTGAGTCAGTCCTGACGCTTGGCGACCCAGAAGCTCCTGGGTTTCTTGGCAGTGTCACTGGAAGTAGATTGCCAGGCCTTTCTTCCAAGGCAATGGAGGGTTAAGTGACTTGCCCAAGGCCACAAGGAGTGCTAGTAGGACTTGAACCCTGGTTGCTTGGAATAGGAGGTTGTAGGAGACACTGGAGTGGACAGAAAGCAGATGAGAGCAGCTGTTCTACTCCCTAATGTAACCCTCGCTTCCCTGCCGTTCCTCCTCCACTGAAGCTGCTGCTTTGGAAGAAATGCCAGTTACTTGAGCCTTCTGAATGCTTATGTGCTAGATAATAGAACTTTTCTGTAGAAAGACTATACAGCTGAGTCCTCACTGCCGATACAAAAGTCTGCAAAACCAAGACACAACTCTGATGCATATCTGCAATTTTTTGATCAGTCTCTAAGCTTCCTTTTTGCCTACATGCAGCAAATGGACAGTGGAAATTTGCTGCAAGCGAACGTGAACGCCCAGGCTCTAAGTTCCTGCACTCATTTTTCAGCAGGACTCATCTCTGACAGGTGGAAAGAGAGAAGCACGGTGCAAGGAATACAGAACATTTTTTTTTCTAAAGTTGTGGTCTTAGGGAAGAATGCAAGGAATATTCATCATGTGACAACTTTGGACTAGCTCAGTGTTCCTGAGAGTGTTGCAGCCTTAGAATAACACTAATGAGATGGGAAAGGCTAGGGTTGTGAAACTGAACACGAAAACAGAACACGCACTGAAAACTTTAGTAGCTAGATGGCAGCCCAAGGACAAGTGTTTGGTCCCTTAGGTTAATAAATTGAGCTCTGGAACTAACAGAGGCATAATATCAATTGCCCCTGTGCCCCGGCAGTTTGAAAACGACAAAGAAATTTACATATGGATTTATGAGACTTCACAAAAGAGTGCTGTCTGGGCTCAGTTTAATCATTCATGAGGCAGCCGGAACATTTTGCAGAGAATCCCAGGGCTATAGACTGGGGCGTCATTGGAACACAAAGTTCCTGTCGCTTGAAACCAGCAGTTGCATCTACAGTAAATAACCGTGGAAGAGTAATAATATTTGAATAAAAAGAGATATTGCACCCTCTTTAATATATTTGCAGAGAGGCTTATAGGTAGGATACTTACAGTCGATGATCTGCTGATATTTTAGTACTATGTCTGCAAAATTCCACCAGAGTCTAGGAAGATAGTCACTGAACTATCCGGGTTAAGTTTGAAAGTATGACCTGATGTCATAGATTCATCAGTTTGGAACCTATTTATATGATTAGCAAATCTCTTATTCCTCCTGCCCTCTTTCTCCCCCACCCAGCAGATGAAAGCAAGCATATCTGAAAAGGGGTCAGTGGGACATTCCTCAAATGCATGGGCCATCATGGAGTATGAATCTGAAGCCATAAAGATTTGACATGTTTTATACAGCAGCCTATGAGGCCAATGTAATATTGTGTGCAGCGCTTAGCGTACTAGTTTTGGCGAGTTAAAATTACTTTCAATGCAGGAAGCGTTTAGCACACAAAAGGTATATGCTAAGGGGGTCATTTTGGAAGCCCTATTCATGCTTTGGGCATCAGAAAGCAGGCATAGAGATGTCTCCAAATCCATTTTAGAAGCCGGGTCTATGGACATCCCAGTCTGAATGGGGGCATGGTGGAGTTGGGCCTGGATGTCACTGTCTTATCTCAGAAATGTCCTGGACCATGTCTAAGTTTAGAGCTGCTCCAGGCATGAATAAGCATCAAGAAAGTGCTTGTTCAGGCTGAAAAACATCCAGAGTGTGTTGGGAAAGTGGCACGCCATCTCCAGTACTCAGCGAAATCACAACAGTGGGATTTCAGTCCTACCTGCCCTGATCCTAGCCCACTACTCTAAACATTAGGCTATTCCTAGACATCCAAGTTCTGAAATAATATTCTGGGGGTGTCGATGTAGTCGCCCCCTGCAGACGTCCATATCAGGCATGTTCACGGATATGAAATGTCTGCACCTGGATATGGCTGGTTTGTTTTTCAGATGTTCTGGCTTAGACATCCGAGATTGTACTTGGACATCCTTTCTAAAATTCCCCTCCAAATGTGTAGTTAAAAAGTAAGAAAAATTTAGAGAGCTTTGCATTCTAATGCAGGATCATGACCCGCATATGGAATTATTCCAGAGCAGGAAAGTGTGATAAAAATGTGGAGGTGAAGTAACGTTTTATCTTGTATTTACTTTGATGCAAAATAAAGTAACTAAAAATTTCAAATATCAGTTAGCAAATGACCTGGCTTCTGCTGGCCAGCCTGATTCAAGGGCCCCAGCATCGGGGAAAATTTACGCCTGGGACTCTCAAATACAGGAAACGCAAGTCTGAGACCTCAGCACCCAGGCAGCCCAAGTCTTGTATGTCTACCCTCTAACTTTCCAGCCTCCCTCCGTTCACCCAACTACATCCTTTCACCTCCCACTAGGCCTCACATCCCCTACGTTTATGCTCCCACTATGGCTCTCTACTCTCCTACCTATTCGCTAACTCACCCCATCCACTTTCCGACCTTCTACCACCCAATCCCTACCTACCCACTAACCCAGCATGGCATCCCCCAGCCTAAGTAAGACAGCTCGCTCTTTATTCCCTGCCAGCCATTTTGAAAATGGTGGGCTTTTTTTCTATTTAGTTCACATCTTTTCATTGATAGCTCAAGATGAGCTATAGCCAGATGCAGGAGGTATTTCTTTATTCCCAGTAAGCTTACAATTTCTTGTAATCTAAAGTTCATACTTGAGGAACAGAGTGAAATGACTTGCCCAAGGTCATAAGGAGCATCAGTGGGATTTGAACCCTGGCTTACTCCATTTCTCAGTCGGCTGCTATAATCATTAAGTTACTCCTTCATGAGCAGAAATGGCCACATTGTATTTAAATGACCAGCAAGGCAGAAATGAAGAGCTATTCCAAACACATGTAAATATGCTGGGGCCCTTAGGATGTCCAGATTAAGGTACCCATGATGGGAGAGGATAATTGGGTAGATGTGGGAGTTTGTAACTGGGTGAGGGATAGAAATATAGAAACATGATGCCAGAAAAGACCACATGGCCTATCTAATCTGTTCTTCCATATCAAATAATAAAGTCCTGTCTTTTCCTTTAGAGAGCATCTGTGTTTGTCGCACGCTTTTCTGAATTCAGATACTGTCCTCGTCTCTACTATCTCCACTGGAAGATTGGTCCGTCCTTCTACCACTCTTTCCGTAAAGAAATATTTCCGCATATTAGCGAGTGGATGGAGAGTAGGTAGGTGAGTACAGGCGGGTTAATGAATGGGTGGAGGATGGAGGTAACTGAATGTGTGAGGGGTTAATGAGTGGTGGTGTGTGAGGTGCTTTGGTTCTGGGTCAGAGTCTCTCCGTCTTTGGACTTCCAGGGCACAGTTTCTCTGCCTCAGGATTCCCTAAGATGCAGGGATCTGAGACAGAGTATCTCAGCTCAAGCATCTCAAGTCCCTCAGGACTGCACTAGAGGGTCTCCATTTTTTTACATTCAGTGGTTATATGTGCAAGTTAAACTTACTTCAGTTTCAACTTCAATGGTTAGAGATAGAAGTTAAAATAAACTTCAAATTCAACTTTTCTTCATTTTAGTGCACTTTTTTACTTCTGATTTAGGACATGATTTTAACTATGTATCTCATTTTCTTAGTACGTCTGAAGTAACAATTTACTGCCATAGTAAAAAAATTAAAATCATCCTAAAGGTTTAGCACTGCTTTTTACCATGGTCTTATTACATTGACCCCCTACGTAAGCCAATGCAGAAACACTGGTACAAGTTAACAGGTTCTTAGAATTTGCACTGGTCTGGTGAAAAGAGCGCACCTCTTGGAAGCTAGTCATTAATGCACTGATTTACTGAAGTCCAGGCTGCCTGGCCTGGAAGTGTAGCACCCCTAGGGATATGTTTACTTAAGTGCAGCAGGTACTGTGGGACAAATGGGTGTTTAGTGTATGTTTTTACTGCAGTGAGGGCATAGCGGCCATGCTAGGGATGTACTGCTAAGCTAAATAGATCACTACAGGGGCCGTAGCACATACGTACAACAAATGCAGCCCAACAGTTGTTAGCTACAAATGTGTTATTAGGATGGCAGTAATCTACTGTAAACTATAATTAATGGGCAGGGGTGGCTCAAGGCAATCTGCTGCCTGAGGCGAGGGATGAGATGGCGCCCTAACCACCTGAGCAGAGGGGGGAAGGGGGAGGAGCTTTCTTAAAATTCCAGTCAGGGACTGAACCAAACCAAAAAGCCACTCAGTACATAGAGGCGGGTACTTTCTGTCAACTAAGCTTAAAGTAGGATGGTCAGAACCCAAGAAGTCAATGGCCATCCCTTACATTTATCTATGCTGAAATATTAAGGACATGATAAAGGCCAAAACTGTTGATAATTTCAGTCATCCATTATTTTGGGTCCTCGGAACAATGCTTATATGTTATGAGGTTAGGTTTTATTAAATCATTGACCTAGGCCAGGGGTCTGCAACCTTTAAGACGTAAAGAGCCACTTGGACCCGTTTCCGAAGGGAAAAAAAAAACTGGGAGCCGCAAAACCATTGCGACATTTAAAACAAATCTAACACTGCATATATTGTTTCTTACCTTAATGCTATATACGACCCCCTACTTTTCCTGTTAAAATATAGGTGTTTGGCCTATACTCGCCATATAAGACTACCCCTCTTCCTTCACACACCAAAAAAAAAACGCCAGAAAATATCACAACAACAAGTAACAATATTTGATTTCAAAATTATGATGATTTTGTAGTCAAATCACTAATATGAAATAAAATTATTTTTTCTACCTTTGTTGTCTGACCAATTTATTCTTTGATCATGCTGGTCCCGATCTGAGGCTTCTGCTTTCCTGTCTTCTCTTAGCTCTCTTTCTGTGGTCTATGGTCCATCTGCCATTTCTTATCTCTTCTTTCGTTTTCTTCCACTTCTTTCCATCAGCCTATTTCCAGTCCCAGTAAACCCTCCCCAATATCCAGCCCCTTTCCAGTCCTCACTCCCAGTACCTTCCAGTGCTAATCCCCCCCTCAACCCCATTACCAGTGCTAGCCTCCCCTAATCAGCCCAATACCAGTCCTACCCCCCATCAGCTCATTACCAGTCCTAGCCTCCCCTAATCAGCTCATTTCCAGTGCTCGTCCCCTCAACCCCATTACCAGTGCTCCATCCCTCCATGTCAGCCCCCTCCCTCCATGTCAGCCCCCTCCATCCCTCCATGTCAGCCCCCTCCATCCCTCCATGTCTGCACCCCTCCCTCCATCCATTTCAGCTCCCTCCCTCCATGTCAGCCCCCTCCATCCCTCCATGTCAGCCCCCTCCCTCCCTCCATCCATATCAGCTCCCTCCCTCCATGTCAGCCCCCTCCCTCCCTCCATCCATATCAGCTCCCTCCCTCCATGTCAGCCCCTCCATCCCTCCATGTCAGCCCCTCCCTCCATCCATATCAGCTCCCTCCCTCCATGTCAGCCCCCCGCCCTCCATCCCTCCATAGCAGCTCCCGCCCGCCATGTCAGCCCCCCTCCCTCCATGTCAGCCCCCTCCATCCCTCCATGTCAGCCCCCCTCCCTCCATCCATCCATATCAGCTCCCTCCCTCCATATCTGCTCCCTCCCTCCCTGTCTGCCCCCCTCCCTCCCTCCATCCATATCTGCTCCCTCCCTCCATGTCAGCCCCTCCCTCCATCCATATCAGCTCCCTCCTCCATGTCAGCCCCCTCCCTCCATCCATCCATATCTGCTCCCTCCCCTCCATGTCAGCCCCCCTCCCTCCATGTCAGCCCCCCTCCCTCCATCCATCCATATCTGCTCCCTCCCTCCATGTCAGCCCCCCTCCCTCCATCCATCCATATCTGCTCCTCCCCATGTCAGCCCCCCTCCCTCCATCCATATCAGCTCCCTCCCTCCATGTCAGCCCCCCTCCCTCCATCCATCCATATCAGCTCCCTCCCTCCATGTCAGCCCCCTCCATCCCTCCATGTCAGCCCCCCTCCCTCCATCCATCCATATCTGCTCCTTCCCTCCATGTCAGCTCCCTCCCTTCTTCTGCAGCCGCGGCTCCCTGCCTCTTAGGGAACCGCGGCTGTGCTTTTAAAAATCATCTCGGAGCCCTTCCTGTCTTGATGGGCTCCGTGCAGCATTGTCCCGCCTCCAAAGGAAGTGGTAAACAACTTCCTTTAGAGGCGGGACAATGCTGCACGGAGCCCGTCAAGACAGGAAGGGCTCCGAGATGATTTTAAAAGCACAGCCGCGGTTCCCTAAGAGGCAGGGAGCCGCGGCTGCAGAAGAAGGGAGGGAGCCCATAACGCCATAAATACCGGGCGGGCAGTGTGCTCCGGAGCCGCGGCAAAGGTGAGAAAGAGCCGCGGGTTGCCGACCCCTGACCTAGGCATATTTTTCTGGCAATAGCTAAAGACCCACAACACTGCTGTATGGCATAAACAGAATGTAACCTGTTAGCAAAAGTAAACAAAGAAAAAATAAAAAAAAACATAAGGTACCTGTCGGATGCCCGAAGATGTCTGCTGAAGAAGTTGTTTTTTGTTTTGTGTTGTTGCTCCAGGGGTCCAGCACCACTCCGGGGCTGCAGGGAGCAGTTAAGAAGTATTTTTTCCCTTTTCTGTAGCTGCGGGGAAGGTAGAAAAAGCCAACATGTTTTTTAAATAAAATAGCATCGGGGGTTTGTTGGTGCTCCTGTGGCTGCGATTTGCAGCCGTGTAGTTTTTTTACTTTGGAGCTCTGAGAACCGGCATCCGCATAATAAAAGAAAAAAAACTGAAAAATTGATGTGACTGGCATGCTCTGAGGTTGAAACAGAGGTCATTGAGAGGTCTGGGGCTGTGATCGGGAACAACACTGGAGTGGAGTGGAGTTGGAGTGGAGGAGTGGCCTAGTGGTTGGGGCAAGGTACTTCAGGCCGGAAGGTCAGTGCTTCAAATCCCACTAGAGGACAGCAACCTTGGGCCGGAAGGACTGGGGTTTCTAGTCCCACAGGTGCTCCTTGTGGTCTTGGGCAAGCCACTTAACCCTCCATAGCCCATGTTCCCTGTAAAATAGTTATCTCCAAGTTATAATGCCCTGTTCAATGTAAACCACACTGATGCAGAAAAGCACGGTATATAAGAAAATGTAAATAACCAGCTGTAGAGCATTGGGGAAGGCCACGGCTCTTCCTGGTGCAGTGGGGGGAGGGGCAGAAGGGGAGTCAGGCCTGTTAGAGACCCTGATAAGGTTAAACAATGGTACTTCCTTCCCTGATGCTCTACTGCTCTCCCTGCTGTGATCGGCACACCATCAGCTGTTCCCAGTCACAGCTCCAGACCTCCTGATGACTCCCACTCAAGCTTCAGAGCATGCTTCTTTAACCGCTCAAGGGTGTGTGGGGCCATGCCTCCAAGGAATCAGCCTGATTTGTCCTGAGCATGAGCGGGCAAAAAAGCAGGGGGGGGGGGGGTCGCAGCTGTGTTTATTTTTGATTTTGCCACCTCTGGCCTGCCACTGCCCTCCTGCTGCTTTTTTTCTCACTTGGATGAGCTTGAGCGGGAAAAAGAGCAACGGCAAGGCAGCGGCAGGCCAGAAGTGGCAAAATCAGAAACAAATACAGCCGTGACTGCAGAGTGCTGCCCCCTTGTAAGTGCCACCTGAGGCGACCGCCTCAGTCGGCCTAATGATAGAACCGCCCCTGTTAATGGGTCCCTACCCCACCTACAGAACAGTAGTAACAGGCAAGTGCAGAACAGAGAGAGAGGACTGGAAATAGGCACAACCAGCTGCACAGCTCAGAGCAATGGGACTAAATACAAGAGAGTGGTGCATGAAAAAGAGGAAAGCAAACACATGTAGTGAGACCATGCTGCACTCTTAACTGTGGGAGACAGAGTGAAAACATGGCATCTGAAGGTGCAGGGGCTTTGTATGGGATCAGGCAGGGTGTCCAGTGTCCACCGTGTGCAGCGGGTTTATGAATCCCTCTCACCCTGGAGCATCTAGGCCACAGTGAACACAGTACAAGACTTCTGCTGTTTGAGGGGATGGGATCCCCCTCTCAGTCACTCCTCTTATACGGCTTGGATAACACCTTAGCCACTATTGAGTGAGTCCTCCATGTGGGGGAAAGGAAGGCTCTAGAGCCAGTGGATCTGGAGGCCAAACAATGAGCACACAGATGGGGGCAGGGGGGCACAACATCTGCACAGCTTGCCAGCCAGCACCTCTACTATAATGTTCAGAAGCAACCCTATAGTCCACCATATAGGACGCCCACTCCTGTGGCCTGACATCTGCTGAGGGGTGGGGGCAGGAGGCATTCCACCTATGCCCTCCCCATGGGAAGAGCTCTAGGATAACACCGCACTGCAATCCATGCACCCCATAGAAGTCACATTACCATCTGGAACCCCTCACTGATGATGTCCCCTCAAATGGTGACAAAACGTCTGCAATCAAACTATCAAGCTCAGAGAACAATCCAACATCAAGCTCCCCAGGTCACTGGAATGCCTCATCCCCTGGACATAGGGGCCAGGGGACAGGACACTGATCAATGAGCTCCAACAAAGCAAGCCCACCCTCAGTATTGGAAATACCCTCTCAATGGAAGTGGTGGGGGCAAATACTGTGACAGAATTCAAAATGGCATGGGACAGACACAGTAGATCCCTTTATAGAAATAAGATAAAATCAAAATAAACGTAACTGTCTCTGATATCTTAACAAGTTGAGGTGACCTGCACGGAGCGGTGAGTACACCCCTAAAAAAAGGCATGAGGAGGGGGTGACCTACACGGAGCGGCAAGCACACCAACGTTTGCCACCTTGCTGGGCAGACTAGAAGGACCATGTTGGTCTTTACCTGCCATCATATACTATGTTACTATGTATCTGCTCAGAGTCAGTAGGCTTAAGCCATATCCTCCCGTAGTCAGGGTGAGGGCTCATCTGCCTACAGGAACAGGGTCCATGCCACAGTCATAGCCCTCAGGTACACATAGGCACTGAGGTGGGGGGGGTGTCTGACAGTTCCTTTTGATGCCAAGTCATCATACTGCCAGTAGTAGCAACACCTCATTTGTATGCCCCACCCCCAGCTGTACTCTGCTGGTTCCAACTCTGACTATGTGACTGGTACTGGCTGAACACAGATCAAAAGCCCAATCTGCTGACCCCTCTACAGTGCATAGGCAGCCATAAAAAGCAGTCTATTAAGACAGCCATTACTGTTTCTGTATAGTCCTAATGAGTTCGTCCTGCAAGACAGGCACATGTATTGTGTCCATCAGGCTCTAAAGGACTGCAGCCATTGAAGATACACCAGTTCGCACCTCCAACCGAGCGGCCTAGGCAGTTGCCTAGGTATAATGCTAACATTGCCTATCTGCCCATTTTTTCTTCAATGTGTTTTCCCTCTTACCGCCCTTCATATATTATAAGATTCGCATCAGAGTCATGCATTTGTGATGCGCTCGAAGGCGGGGGCAATTACTGGCTGGTCAAGGGTAGGCAGTAGCTGCAGCTGCACTAAAGCATCTTTATGCCTCCAGGGCGCCACTAGTGCAGTCATGCTAGCGGTGATTTGCATTTGCCACCCCCTTTCTGCCCCAACTCCGCCCTAACCCCGCCTATCCACACGCTGCTCTGCTAGTGCAGTACTTTTAGCACGGTTACTTTTTGCCAGACATTCCCAGCTAATGCATGGCCAAAACATGCATTAAGCCCAAGCTAATCCCATGCTCCCAGCTACCATGCTTTAGTAAACATAGCCCATAGCTTTTACAATCAGGCCAGTGCAATAAAGTGTGCTTATCTCCACACAATGGGTTACTACCAGTTTAGTGCTGATTTTTGGGGCACTACAATTACTTCCAACATAGCAAGGACGGTAAGGCGCAAAAAAAATCTATGGTAATTCTACTGTAATTAGCATGGACATGAACACTAAAGTCCTGCACACAATACGACTTCTGATGCTGCAAAGTGCCCTAGAGCTACTTGTAAGTTTTACTTTCCAATTGTGTTTAAACTTTACTTCATCTTTGAGACTAAAGTAAAATTTTAACTTCCCATTGGTTTCAAGGGAAGAATAAAAATCAGTAAGTAGAGACATAAGATCTCCAAGCTAATCACCCCCAAAGGGGAGACCCTTAAGTTGCGGACCAACAGATCCCAAATCCTCTGACCCAAGCCCCTCAGGTCCCTGGCTCAAGGGGTACCGGGGCAGGGTTCATGAACCAGACAGCCTGCAAAGATAAAATGCAAGTATGTTTAGCTTAATTGAAGTTCACTTTATTTCCATTTCAATGCTGAAATTAAAATGAAAGTAACATTTCTTTATTTTTTTACTTTACTTCCAGTTTAGCTCATATTTTCCACTTTATTGCTTTTTGTAAATGATTATCTTGTTACATCTGAAGACAGACAGCGGAATGAGGTGGGCCACTAGGGTCATGCCCAAGTGACATTTTACCCCATGTGACATCACCAACTACAGAATTTCAGGGGCGGGGCAGAGTTTGGCTAGTAAGAACCCCTAAACAAGAAGATGTTCCACCGCCCCCTAATCTGAAAGAAAGTAAAGCATCGGCATGAAAGCAAAAAAAACCTAGAAATCGAATAAAAATTCTTAGCACAATCTTATTATATTCTGTTCTGAATGATAAGAAAAATAGAACTGATTTACAGCTGCTTTGCCTTTTGAACAAGATGTAATGTAAGTGTAGGGTCCAATGTAAAAGCTGAGGATAGACTCTTCTAATGGCTGTTTGGCAATTTGTAGGGTCACAATTATCCTATGGCCATCACCAAAACAGGAGGATTAAACCAGCTGCTAAAAATAGCATTAAGGGGGTAAATTTATAAGTTGTGCCAAGAATTACATGTACAGTAGGTTTATGTGCATAAATTTCATGTACTGTGACACAGTAGGCAATATAGAGCACATGGAGGCAAGAGAAAATGAGGAACTTATTTCAGATTTAACTGAACAGCAAAACTCAGTACACGTAGAAACAGCTGAGCAGCAAATGCATTCAGCACAGGAAAAGCCAAAAGGCATTAGAATGAATTTTCCCTGTAATAGTCCTGACGTAGGAAGAAACAGAAAGGCTCATCAGGAGCACCTGTTCCCAAAGACCCACGTAACGTGCAGAGAAGGGAAGCATATAAGTTTCTGGTTAGAACCAGGAAGGAGCAGACCCGGAGAGGAGAGACTCAGAAGCAGTCCTAGAGAGAGTCCCAGTAGGAGCAGGAGGAGGGGCAGCAACTCAGGAGGACTGAGCAAGCAACCAATGAGCACAGGTCATGCTGAAGGGAGTTTGGAGAGTCCAAGAGAAAGTTCTCAACAGCCCAGAAGCAAGATCCAGAAACAAGGTAGAAAGGTGGGAACCTTGTTTTTCTAAGGAAGAAGCTAAAAGCTCTGTATGTTTTAAAGGGTGTGGCCCTGGAAGTAACTTTAATGCTGAAAGATATCCAGTGTTCCCACTGGGTGGGAAGGGAAAGGAAAGTCAGCAAGAAGCTATTCTCATACCGGGCATTCACAGCCCTAGGTTTAAAGAACACTTTGTGGGAAAAGTGATCCATGTACCACAGGAGGGTTTTCAGGAAGCCAGCACATATAAAGAGTGTGGCCCTTGTATTATCGGGAGTGAACCCGAAGTAATGCAGTGGGAGAATAACAGCTATCCTTCAGACCCAATCCCTATGGATTGCACGATATGTTTTTCGGATGATGTCATTTCTTTATGTTAACCCTGAAGAAAACAACCTTGTGCTAATAACAAAGGAAAAGAAGATATTTTTCTCTGTAGCCGTCTTTTGTTTTGATGCTGTTTGTTGTGTTTGTATCCAAAGAATATCTGTTTCGGGAAAGGGAATAAAACCCTGATTTATTTTGCTTTACCATTCGACTGAAAGACTCTCTTTTTAGTAGAAAAGGCAGCCTGAAGCTCAAAACCCTAGGCAGCCGCCTAATAGGGTTCACAGAGGGTCTATCATACGGGCCCCATCACAGTACACATGCTAATGGGCATTTATGTGCGAATCTGCTGCAGTCGCTGCTCTGAAAGTACATGCGTCAGCTGATCTCATGTAATTTCACTGCAGGCATGTACAGAGGTAGAGTGTGGGTGAAGCATCACCGGAGAACAAAGTTACACGTGGAAATTACAAAATACTGTCATTTGCACACATTCTTGAAAAATCTAGGCACGGGCATGTCCATCAGCCGTGGGCGTTTTCAACAACCTCTACCCCTATTTTATAAAGTGCACATGTACATCACTTCACCAAACAGCCATGAAATGAAATCACATGTTCATCTAGATGAGCCTTACTAAACTGCTCTCTAAGTGGAGGAAAGTGGTGACGCTTCGCTTTTTTGGTCATGGCCCAAGCCCGATTGCAGATATCCCCTTCCTGGCCTTTGGGCAGAGAATGAGAAACTTTACAATAAGGGGGTGAGGGGTAACACAGCCTAAGCAAAAGGATGAATCTTCCTGCTTAAAATGAAAACGTATCACCCACAAGTTGTTTGTTGATCTCTGTTTCTACATATCCAACTGGAAAGGAATGGCAAGCACACTTCGCTCTTTTCTCCTGCCATTTTCTAACTCTAAAGCTATCCTAGGACACACTGGTGGGAAAGGGCCTAAATTTAAGTGATGCTATGAAAACAAAGGAGAAACTGGGAGGGGATCAACACTGTTTGCAGACTTGCAAACCTCGTTAATCCCGCTGAGTGGGGTATTCGGCGGCACATACCCATTTCCTGCCACTGAATATCCCCTCCAAGCTCAGCAGAACACCCCAACGCTAATCAGCTAGTGTCGGGGTGTTCCAGGGGTGGTACCCAGGGTTAACAGGGCAGCGGCGATATTCAGTCATTGCCCAGTTAACCTAAACCAGCTATAACTGAATGGATGCCCTAACTTCAGCTCGTTTTGCAATCCAGCCAGCGGCTGAAGATCACTGCTGACCGTATTATAAACGGGCAATTTGGGTAACCTAGTTATTCAATGCTGGTGGCAGGATATGGCCCCAGTATTGACTACCTGGTTCGAATTTAAAGCTCTGGCTGGTCACCTCGCTGAATATACCCCCTAGCTACCTGGTTTATGAAGCCAAAATCCTCCTATAAAGTGATTATCTGATTTATATGTATTTTAGACCATTCCTTTCCAGTAGGCATTCAAGGCAAGTTACGTTCAGGTATGGTAGGTACTTCTCTGTCCCTAGAGGGCTTACAGTTTAAGGGACCCTTTTACTAAAGTATGCTTAAGTAGTTAATGTGTGTTTTCGAGCCCAGTAACTGCTGAAGTGGAGAATGGATGGCTTAGGGACAGAGAGTGGTCATACAGAGTACATTGCAGTAAGCACAGATGAACACATCACGTGCTGTCAATGGTGCACCTAATGCCCCACAGTATCTGGCAAGGGGTGGAATGCACATCTAGGGGTTTGCCTGTGTTCTGTCAGGCACATGCTAACTATGCCCCCAACAATTGCCACAGTATGGCTGCGCCTAACGTACATTGATTTTAACTCAAAATGTACATGAGGAGCAAAAAACTACCGCACTTTAGTAAAAGGACCCCTAAGTTTATACCCGAAGCGATTTGAGAGTTAAGTGACTTGCCCAAGGCCACAAGGAGCATCGGCGAGATTTGAACTCTGGCTTACCTGGCTCCAGCCAGCTCTTTTCTTGAGGTTCCAAATAAAACGTGTGCATCTTTCATTGCAAGCTGATGGTCTTTGCAAGGGAGGATTCGCCTGCTCTATAGATACCTACCCAGAGGCTTGAGTTTAAAGCAGCCAGGGAAAACAACTTAGAAAACTATAATTTATTGTTCTGTCTTTTTAAAAAGTGCCCAAGAAAACCACTGGCTGATTTTCCTGAGCAGAAGTCTGTCTTAGATTATTCATCTTTCTTTTAGAGGCGTGGACGCTATATTTCCTTGAAACAGTGTCACTTGTTCTCAGTCGCATGATGTTTGGAGAAGCAGTAATGTTCTGGCAGCATGATTTCCAGCTTCGCATTTCCCTAAGCATGCATTATCCATTTTAAAATTTAATAGGGGATCAACTACAAGATTTTTTCTAGAGACATTAAAAACCACAGCCTATCACTAAGTGTTCAGCACATCTGAGCTAATGAAAATATGTATCTGAAACAATCTGTAGCTTTCAAATCATAACAGAGGAAATATTTGTTCCAGTGTTTGTAAATATGCCCATATAATTGAATATGATTAAATAGGTTCACTAGTTGCTTGTAAAACCAAGGTGCCTTCTCAGCCAAATCCCATTTACGATATCCATCTTTAGATGCTGAATTTTTCGGAGCACCTTAAAAGAAATCAAGATAGGAGTAGGTCAGATGATTCACTGATGATGAGCATTCAGGCCCGGATCCAAACATAGGCAACTGCCTAGGGGCACCACATTTTAAAGGTGCCAAATACCCACTACTACTACTGAGCATTTGTATAGCGCTACAAGATGTATGCAGCGCTGCACAGACATGTAAGAGACAGTCCCTGCTCATCAGAGCTTACAATCTAGTCAAGACAAACAACACAAGGAGATCAGGTGAGTCAAGATCCAAAGGCAGCAGCGATGAGGTGGGTTTTCAGCCTGGATTTGAAAAGGGTTAGAGAAGGCACCTGGCGTACAGAGACAGGTAGTTTGTTCCAGGCGTAAGGCGCAGCAAGATGAAAGGAGCGAAGTCTGGAGTTAGCAGTAGAAGAGAAGGGCACAGATAGAAGCAGCTTGCTAGAAGAGCGGAGTTCCCGAGGCAAAAGAGAATTTACTTCAGGCCCATTGTGCATGTGCTGCTTCAAAGAGGTGCCCCTGTGGCATAGAGATCTTTCTCGGTTCTTCTTCTGGCTCTACAATTTTGGAGATTTCTGACACCCTCCCACCAGCATCTGGTGTCTGGGATCTGTGCTCTGATGGGCACCAAAATCATAAATCCCAAGTCTACCTTCAATTTGAAATGAGATAATAATAGAGTCCTCTGTAGTTAATTAAGTCTGCACATCGAGTTTGCAAAATAGCTCAGATACACGTGAAAGCGGCAACATGTAAGTTGCTGGATTTCCTCCATTGATTTTTCCAGGTACATTCATGAAGTGGCTCCTCTCACTGTGTGTGGATATAAATTCCCAGACTTCCTGCACTTCTTTCTTTGTATTTTAGAACCAGCCCCACCTTTAGCAGAGCAGTTTTTAAATTACCATCAGAATTTAGTATGGCCCGACCTCAACATCTCAATGACCATCTCCACGTGGAGGCCGATTCTATGAAGGATGGCCAGCCCCCATGGACACGTGCACATCCGAAACATCAAGTTCCCCAGGCCGATTCTGTAGACACGTGCCTATGTGCACACACGCCTACAGAATCAGACCAAAGACGTGTCCACATCTATATGAATAGCCAGATGTGTGAGATGTGTACATGCAAACAATGAAAAAGTCTCCCCCGTGGCCAGTGTAAACCATACCGGCATGACCACCAAACCCGTTTCTGTTCTGACTGCCGGCCATGTGTAATGGCAAGCATGTATAACAGCAAAAACATGTCCACCTTCAAAGAGACCTGAGGTCCACGCACAACAGGAAACAGGATGGAATTGTGCCCCCCTCCCACCGCTGCCAAAATCCAAACCATGAAGGAGTGAGGATAGCTAACAGGCAGCCAGCTTTTCAGAGGAGGAGACCCACCTGCTCTGCAGGCTTGTACTCCAGGAGGAGGAGGTGCTGCTGCCAAGAGGTCATCAGATGCCAGCCCACTCTGCAGCATGCAGGGGTTGGGAGAGAATCAGAACCACCCTTGCACAAGTTCAGAAATAGGACCACAGACATGGAAAGAGGTAGCAGCTGGCAGCCAATGCCAGCACACATGGATAGAGGGAGACAGGCAAGCACAAAGTGAAGGAGAGAGAAGGCAGATGATCAGTCATTGCAGGATGCATGAATGTGGAGCAACAACATAAGGGCAGATATCAAGCACAGAAGCACCAATGAATAACCCAAATGAGGGTGACAGGATACAAAACCCCCTGCCCAGTGTGCTGTGCTGGGCAAGAGAGCAGGTATAGCGCTAGCCACCATTAGGATATGAATGGACACCAAAAGTATTGCTCTGAATATAGAAATATGAAGCAGGATGTCCACAACCGATCATAATGTTGGGAGAGTGGTGAGCACTAGAACAACTACATTATCAACCTGACACAGGGCCACCAATAGCCACAATCATACTCAAGTGTCATGGAAAACAATGTTAAATGACACAAGGGAACCCTGTTCCCCTTGCCAGCAAGCCATTACTCTAACCAATAGGCCACTACTCCACTCTGTGATGTCTGCATAGTGTGGGCAGTTCTGGTTGCTATATTGAAAACATGATATGGGGGAGTGGGAATAGAAAATGTAAGGAGAAAAGGCTAAAGATGCTCAAGGGGATGGAACGCACTCCCATTGGGGAAGGTCCAAACACCTCATAGCACCACAACATGCAACACAGAGGGCTGAAGATAAATATGATACTGGTTCAGTAAGTCAGGAGTGCATCTGAGCAGGTTAATGAACAGCCATGTGTCCAATCCACAGAATTCCCATATGCAGCCCATGGCCTTGAGTGGGGACAACTCAGCTGCGTTGGACCACAGCACTGAGCAGCAGCAGGCTATGGCTATGTGTGATGATGTGGAACTGCTCACACCCCCACCAGCACTCCCCAAGAGGCAGGGTATCCATCACCGTGGACATTGCAGCCACCATCGCACCTCACAGGTGCTGCTACAGTGCTGGCCTATAATGAGGCACATGTGGAAAGGGGCAGGGCAAAGCTTGAACTGCTGTGCCACATTTGTCACTGCTGTTCATTTGGGCACGTCTTTTGGGATGCTTATGGTTGCTATTGGCTTGACTATTGCTCCCATCTACATGAATTTCACCGACTACAGACATGCCAGTTTGTGCCATCTAGTCACAGCTGCTATCTGTGCCAAGCACATGTCCCACCCTCATTCCACGTCCCAGGACTACACATACGATTTCCCTTTCTCACCACAACAGGATTTGTTTAATGGACTCACTCACATACTATTCTTACATCACCAGTCCTAGTTTTCAGGACACAGGATTTATTGGAGTCCCGTGGATCTGCTGTTTTAGTACAAACAGCACATTTCAGCATGGCTTGATTATACACTATTGCTGTTCTTAACATTTCTGTATTGTTTTTTTATAAATGTTTCTTAACTTTCCCACATTCCCTCACTTCTGCATTCTGTTCTTTGTAACTGCATCTTGTATTTATCCAGACTGCAGTCACACCAATTCAGCACATTCTAGTCACATCCATTCTTCTATATGGGACGCATTACAGAGGTTTATAACTGCAAATTGTTTTGAAGGAGCCTTTTGATGAAGCCCGATACATTATTGAAGTGGATCGTGCAGAAGAGTGTTACGGGACGTTTCAGATAATTTTAACCCCGAGTTCTCTTGTGCTTCTGGATTGGGCTTCTGGGAATACCTTATTGGATTTTTAAATCACTACACATTAGTAGGTTTTATATTGGTGGCACTTATTTGTGGTGTTTCACCTTGAAATATATAGCTCCTTTGGGGGCTCAATAATAAAAATTTGAGCAAAATGGAAGCTTAGCTTCAAGAGGTGGTCAAAACCTCATGGCTGTTCTTCCGACATTATTACATACACGCCAGTTATTTGATTCATGCATATTTCTCTATTATTGGTTGGGGTTTATAGTGTAGAGCAATAGTTAGTTTGTTTTTGGTATACGTGTTTGATAGCAGTGTTTCAGAATATGATCGGAGACATTTTCGACACATACACGTCCCCGCCACACGTACAAACCCCTTATTCGTGTTCTGGAATGTCCCCCATACTGTCTAAAATGTGCCTTTATACAAAAGACAATACTTTTTTGCTGGACTACCTTAATCCACTCTTGACTCACTTTTAGAAGTTACACTCCCTTCTTTGGGTGAAAACACTATGAAGAGGTAAAAATAGAAGATGATGTTTGAATCAATCACAGATTACACTTCAGTGATAGTGCGAAAGGGAAGAGGAGAAATGTGAGTGAGTGTTAGCCGAGTGATCAGAAGGTGACAGAGAGGCAAACAAGTTACATCTGGCAGTGAGTCAGAAAGCGTAGATCTCTGATCCTTTTATGTTTGGTTTGAAGCATACAATAGTTTTAAATTCATAACTCTTCAGAGAATACTATCAGGGCCGGCCTAACAACTAGGCAAACCAGGCAGTTACCTAGAACAGCAGCTTCTAGGGGGCAGCAAAGAGCAGCTACAGTCAAAGCAAAGCAATGGGTTCTGATAGCCACACAAATTCAGAGTCATCGGTGCAAACATTTACCTGCAGAAAGAACCATTTACCCTTGTAAGTGTTTTTTTGAAATCTCCTTCATTATGCATATATTTAGAAAACAAAGTTTAATATTTAAAAGTGTGATGACCAAATATGTGCTTTTAGAGGATTGCTCCAAGAGGGATGATGTTGAGATGATTACAATTGAGTTTAATAATCAAAATATTGGAGGGGGATGCGCTAGGGGTCTATATGCTAATTACGAAGGGTTCAAGGCTAAAGTTTCACCTAGGGTGCCTGATACCCTTCCACCAGCCCTGAATCCTACAGAGGTTTCTGGATCATAGCAATATAGACTGCAGAACTGAGATGGATGTGCAAAGCAAGCTGATGCATGACAATAAGGAAAGAAATCCTAGGAAGAAAACTTCTAAAACAAGTGACCTATGTATTGAAACTCATGGTTATCATTCTTTGTAATGCATACTATTTGGTTTTACATCTAGTGTGATGATTATTGTAGCTTTGGGGTTTTTTGCTTTTTTTGGTTGGTTATTTGTTAATTTTCTGTGTATGTGTGGATACCTATTTATTACTTGCTTCATCTGTTTATAATTGAATGTTTTATTAATGTCCTGTAATTTTATATTTTATGCTTGCACCCATTCTGGGAGTTTTGATCAAACTAGCATTGAACTTAGATTTGGAAAAAGCAAATAAGAAATTTAAAAACAACAAAAAAAACCCTCCTACATCCAAATAGTGATAAAAATTAAAGGAAATAAATAAATGAATAAACCGCGCAACTAAGGGAGCAGTGGAGGGAACTCTTCAAGCAGTAGTTCTATGTGTCTGTCTGTCTTGCTATCTGGCTATCTGTAGTGTGAATACTCTTAAACTATCATTTACTGAACAGAAAAAAAGTAGAGACAGAAATATTTTATAATCTGTTGCAGTTTTTATTTCTCAAAGGATCAGGATGGCTTGCCTTTGACTTGATAGAGATGATTAACTATGGTCTGGATCTTCTTAAGTCGAGATCCCACCCAGTCACCCGACTTAATCATCCCTATAAACAATCCTGGCAGCTCTTTATTGCCTCTACACATTCAGACAACGGATATTCTCTTTAATGCCACCTTGGGTTTTAGGTTGTTATAGTGTAGCCTACAGTTTGTCATGTCTAATTACTTATGCTTGCTTACATTACTGCCATTGCATTGAAACTGGTAACGTGTTAACTATTTCCATCAACCGGATTTATTCATATTGTAAGTGCAAAATAATGCATATTTTTGTTTTACAACCCAATGGCCAATGACGCCACAAACTCCCGTAACTGATATATTCCTGCTGTATAAACTGACAATTCCCTTCTTATTCTTATACATATTTTTTACGACATAGCCTACAGCTAATGACTTCTACCTAATATCTTAACCCCTCATACCAGAGATAGACTAATTTTCAGATTGTGACAGGAGAGGGGTACAATCTTCTATTGCCAAAAATATGGATCCATAGGATCTTTCTAGCAACAAAAGGATGACCTTGGCAACATACAAGGTCTTCCAAATCCATACATTTTAAAACCTGCCCTGTATATTCCCTATCGCATTTTGTGACATGCCTTTGGCTGTCAACCCCACCTCCTTCCCCATCAAATCTCCCATATAACGTATCGCCCTCTACCCAAAGTTCACCACTCTTTCACAAAGCATTTCAGTGGTTAGCATCCAATGCCGTCTGCAGGAATGTTTTTGAATGGTCACTTGATAATTATCAGTTCCTATAAGATATATTCAAGGGTTTACTTTACATTTTTAAATTATAAAATAAAGCTTTAGGAGAAAGAAATGAAAATACTCAGAATAAGCAACATGGTTTAATGCATACGGAGAAACTGGCAGTAAAGGAGTCCTTGTGTCTAAACCAAAATTCATGGCGCTTTGGGAGTGACTCCCAATATACAGAGCCTCCCACTTGCAGAGAGGAGCCTGATCTTGGGTTATTTACAGTCATTCTGAAAGAGAGAGCTGTGCGGTGAGCTCTTACATCCTCTATGGGATTCAATCAGTAGGTAAAGGATTAATACACCCCGATAACAGAGGATGAATCTGCAATTGTTTGGGAGGAGGGATTGAGGGAAGGGCAGAAGGCATCTTAAAGAAAACGTAAGGACCTTTGTAAGCTTCATGACTAGGAAGATGGATCCCTTTTTACAGGATAAGAGAGATGTCTGTATGCTGCTATTTATTTATTTATTTAAAGTCTTTTCCTACTACCGCGCTCTTCAAATTCAGCTCGGTTTACAAATAACATCAGTTTTGTCCAGGCACGGGTGGGACCCGCGCTGAACTTACAGAGAACAGGATAGATAAACTTGGGTTAACTGGGTAAACTATATACAGACTCTAGGCTAGGTATTTACATTCTTAGGTTACTACATACATGATCCTGCTAGGATTCTGGTAGAGCTATCGTGCTGTGTTGGTATTATGTATGGTGGGTAGCATGGAGTGGCTGTTTAGGTGACTGGGAATGAGGGGTTGTTGTGTGGTACCGTAATGCTACAGGAAGAGGTGGTGTTTCAGTGCCTTCCTGAAAAGGGTAAGGTCTGTAATGGACCGGATGTTGGGTGGGAGGGTGTTCCAACACGAGGGGGCATAGTACACAAAAGCCCTCTTTTTTGTAGATTGTGAACATTTAGTGATCTCACTAGGGACACATAGGGTATTTGCTGAGACTGATCTTCTGGCTCTATTTGTGGGAATGGGGATAATGAGGTCTGTGATGGATGTGAAGGTGATTCTGTTGATGGCTTTGAATGCCGTCAGCAGGATCTTGAAGGTAATTCTACAGTGGACTGGCAGCCAGTGGAGGTGCTTCAGGATTGGTGTTGTGTTCCCTCCTGGAGGCACCGTGTAGAATTCTGGCTGCGGCATTCATAGCTAGCTGCAGTGAGATCAGCGTGTTTTTCGGTAGTCCTTGTAGGATGACATTGGCATAGTCGAAATGGAGGATGATTAGTGCCTGGTAGATTGTTCTGAAGTCATCCAGTTCTAGTAGAGGCCGTAGGTGGCGGATTGTGCGAATTTTGAGGTATACTGACTTGACGGTGTTATTTATATGGGCTTTCATGTTCAATTGTTGATCGAGTGTTACTCCTAGGTAGTGGATAGTAGGTTTGCTTTGAAGTTCGGCGTCTCTTACTTTTAGTGCTGCTGGTGGCGTGAAGGATTGATCTCTGGTGATGAATAGAGCCTCTGTTTTCTTGAAATTTATCCTAAGGTTTTGGGTGTGGAGTCAGTCTGCTATGGCGTTGGAACAGGTAGTTAGTGGCGAGAAATCCGGCTGGTCGGTGATGAATGGCATGTAGAGTAACACGTCGTCGGCATATACAAGGCATGAGATGCCGAAGGATTGGGCAAGTGTGCAGATGGGCTGCATGTATATGTTAAAGAACAGCGCAGAAAGGGAGGCTCCCTGTGGTGCACCTTGTTTTTGCTGGAATGGTTTGGAAGTCGTGGCTCCTGTCCTCACATGCTGCCATCTGTCTGAGAGGTAGGATTCGCACCATCTCAAGGCCATGTCCTGGATCCCTTTCTCTGTCATAGTTGGGATAATAAAGTTGTTTCAAATTAAAACAAGTCTGTGCCAATGAATGGATAAAGTTTAGCTGGAAAAGTTGATGCCTGGCCAAAATTATCCATATAAAAATAGGAGGGGTCAGGGGATTCTGCAGCAGGGCCAAAAAGTAGCTGAATATCATTGCTCTCCATATTCTCACGTGAGACCTAACGTATACAGGACATTCAAATCCTCCACTACAAAGACAGCCTTCTCTCTCTATTCACAAATCCTATGGAATTCTCTGCCTCTAGTCTTAAAGGACACTAAAGACCCAAATACTTTCCGTAGACTACTAAAGACTCATTTGTTCAAGGAACATTTCGGGGAGACAATCACTTAATCATTCTTTAATTATTTTAATATTCATCAATCCCAATATCACTGTACAAAGTTTAAAAGAATTAATAGGTTAAAGTTTTTAAATTAGATAACTTTGTGATTTGGGTTTACATGCACTATACCTAACTTTGTTCAATGTAAACTTCTGTTTTTGAGTTTTATTGTAAACCGCTTTGATTCCTGAAAAGCGGTAAATAAACACAAATAAATACAATCTGGATAAATGTATCCATTTTTTGGGGACTGCGCAAATAGTTTAAAGCTTCGTATTCATATTCTTCATATACTACCTTAATGGATGCGGTCACTGAATATTGGGCATAAACACAGGCAAACAAATCATCAGCTTATCTTTAGGCAGCAAGCAACATGGTTTAAATATTTCCCTCTATGTATGTTTATTTTATTTATTTATTTAGCTGTATTTATATCCCGCTTTTCACTGGGTCAAAGTGGTCAATTGGGGGATACATTTAACACGAGGGGATATGACACACATATGCTAATACTTACAGGGAACATGGGCAATGGAGGGTTAAGTGGCTTGCCCAAGACCACAAGGAGTGCCTGTAGGACAAGAAATCCCAGTCCCTCCGGCCTGAGATTGCTGTCCCCAGGTGGGACTTGAACCCCCGGCCTAAAGTACCTTGTCCTAACCACTAGACCACTCCTCCCAGCAATCAGGTTAATAACCTGCAGCTCCACGTTCTATTTTACAGCTGCAGTCTTGTCTATCCTCCCAGATCTAAGTATTCAGGGTTAGCAAGGACTACCTTTGATGCAACAAAGACCATGCAGAAGAGTATCCAAGATCAAATAATACTTTATATAAAGCCGCAGAACATCTGAATAAAAATTACTCACAAGATCTTGCTTTCAGAGTTCTATTCAGTTTGCAGGTGGAGAGTTGAATTGGTTTCTGGAGACATAAAGAAAGCAGGAGAGTTGAATCCATGATACATCAAGAAGTGTACCAGATGCTGTCAAACAAAATGGCACATATCCTTCGGATAAAGACGCACCATCTAAAAATATTTATGGAACTTGGAAAACACTTAAATGTAACAGTAAAACAAAGTACAGCAAAATTAAGGTGATTCTGAAATAATAAGACTATTAGTCATTGAGGGATATAGTCAAGGTCGCAACACCCAGTGAAGGTGAACGTGATGTATTACAATAAGTCCTACACTTTTGATGCACCTGAGACACTAAAAAACATTCTAGAAAAGCTACTGCCAGTGAGGAGCGAAAGGGCACCACAGTAGAGAGCCTGGGAAGAGCGACCATTGCAGCTACCATCTGACTGCTTTAACAACTGTCGGAAGCGCCTTGGGGAACTGACTGGAGCATTGTTCTATTTTGGGGAGGAGGAATCCTGCCAACTTATCTGGCTACTGCCATAGGGCAACATGGCACTCTATTTTATCCCCCTTCAGCGGTGCGGCGGAAAGTTGCAATATCAGGGATATGAAGGGGATGTGGATTTGCGAGTGGGACTGCCGAGCTTCCCGCCCTTATATAGGACACATCAGCATCTCTACTACTACAACTACTTAGCATTTATATCATGCTATAAGGCATACGCAGAATTGTCTCTCAAACATAGGCAAAGACCTACAAGCTGAAAAGGGGTCTGAGGTTGTACTTGTTTCTGGATGGATGCTGCAAGGCGTGAGAGATGGGAAGATCTGGAAAGTATTGCCAGGGGTTGGTGGAGGACTTGAGGTGAGTGACTTCACCCGCTAGCACAACGTGGATCCATCTTTTTGTAACTCTACCGGGTACTGAAATCAGACCACATGGCTTGTGCCTTGTTTGATCTGGCCTCTCTGCCCTGGCGATGCCGGAAGCCCTTGCTCTTCTGGATGAGTCCTTGTTTTCAATGGTGGGCTTGTGAGATATGGGAGGTGCAGGCAATAGAAAAGTGAACTATATTATTTTTGACTGTGCCGTTCTTGCACTGTCCCTTGTTTGTGACAGGGAGTAGGAGGGTGTATCTCATCTGCCACTGCTTCCTTTATTGATGCAGGTTGCAAGGAGGTGGGGGCACATTAAAAGTATAAGGGGTCTGTTCTAGGATAACAAGGTGCAGGTGGGGATTGGAAGAGGGAAGAGAGGGTGGCTGAAAGGGGGAGGGGAGTGCATGTGTGGATGGCTGGATGGGTCCATGCTTCTGTATGATAATGTCTATGAGTATGTGGAGGGTAAATGAGGGGCAGGGGGTCATGGAAAAGGAGCATGCTCCTATGTAACAAGATATTGGATGTCTGGAATAGTTCTGGAGGGCTTAGCTGGAGAGCCCAGATGGCACAACACTTGAGAATGAGTGGTTGCCGTAATCCTTTCTATAGCTGGGATGGGGAGAGATTATTTGAAAATTATTACATTAAATGTTGATGGCCTGCACTCCCCTATTAAGAGATCTAAGGTGCTGCAACAACTCAAGCACAAAGGGGCAGAAATGTTCTTATGGCAGGGGAATTAATGTAGACCAAAGTGGTATTATACAATGTTTACGCTCCAAATCTATATGACCACAAGTTTTTTCTACTTTAATAGCCAAATATCTGAGTTCCCCAATTATCTTAAAATTGTGACTGGCGACTTTAACATAACGATGGAGCCGGGAGTAGATTGTAAACTTCCTCGAGCCCCACCAAAAGGTCATAAATCTAAGGGCGTCAACCTTCTAATGGCAGAGCTGGGTTTGATAGATACATGGAGGAGCCTTCATCCTACAGAGGTAGATGTCTCTTTTAATTCAAATGACCACTAAACGTATGCGAGCCTGGATTACACCCTGATTTCTAAGAGTTTGTTTTTCCAGTTGCAAACAGCAGATATGGAGCCCCTTTTGGTCTCTGATCACTCTGTAAATGGAATGGGAGATCGAGACCTCATTTGGAAGATGACTCCTGTACTATATAAAGACAATGCCTCCCATGTATACCTAAGAAAGGCCTAGCTGGAGTACATACAAGACAAAAGCCAGCCATATATGGATGAGCTGACCTTGTGGAGTGCAGCCAAAGCAGTCCTTTGGGGTAAAATGATTGCTTATGTGAGTGGTAACCGTAAAAAGAGGGGTAGGCAGCTTTTGGATAAAATCCAGCCACTTCAGCAGTACAGGCAGATGCATATGTGCAACCTATTGCCTGCAGACCACCAATGGATGTTGGAACTAAAAAGGGAAAGAGCGGATCTGCTAAAAGCCAGGGCCCTGGATGTCCGGACAGGCAGGATGTTCCCCCTTCAGAACTGGGCCCATAATGTGTGACTGGATGCCCTATATTTTTAATTTCTGTTTTAATATACAAAAGTACCAACTGTCCAATGTTGTTGTGCATGCGTATACATTTTTATCTATGTTGGCTTTGAGTTTATGAATGGTTGTTTTATGTTTTTAAATATGGGTATTATGTTCATTATGATATGTACTACTATATTATGCATGTTGTTTTTATTTCTATTTATTTTTAATTATGTTTGTTCATTTTAGAGGTCATAGTCCCCTGAAGAAGGCCCCTTGGCCGAAACACATGTCGGGCTGACCTCATCTTTCCATGGTGGTCTGCTGTCCTGATTTTTGTTGTGTGTCTGGTGCGACTGCTGGAGAGGTGGTCTCTCTGGTCATCCCTTTCTTTTTATAAATAGACTGCATGTGCAAAAGCTGCAAGACAATAGTTTTCTGGGTAATTACACAGTTTTGAGACCTTTTCACATGGCATGGAGGTGGTGGTGGATGCGGGCAGGTGTGTCCCCAGGGGTTTCAATTTTTATGCGTCTCATGGAGCATTCAGATTTTGTGCCTGGCCAAGGCAAGTCTCATTTTGCACAATGGACTGAGACTGGCTGTTGGACGTTTGGGCTTTGCTTGACCTGAACAAGGGAGAATTTCCCCTCTTTTGAGCAGCTTAAAAGTGGCTAATACCAAATCAACACCTTTTGCAATATTTGCAGGTGCAGCCCTGATATTGCACCGCATGCTCCTCGAGTGGTCTGACTTTTTGGCCCACTTTACTGGATAGGGGCATGAGTACTGAGCCAGGGGGAGTGAATAATTTGTCCCGCTGGTACAATCTACGGAGACGGAGTCTGAGAGACCAGCTCCTGAAGACCCTGGCTGGACTCAGGAACTAGGTCAACAGGTGACAGAAGAGGATACAATGAAGAGGTTTGTCACAATCTACCTTTTGACAAAAGATGTGACCCTGCAAGAGATGCAATACAAAATTTTGCACCACTCTTGCACTACCCATTTGAAGGGTTATCAGAGGGGCATGTGGGCAGACCCTTATTGTCTTAAATGCAAGACCCATGAAGGTTGCTATCAGCATTCCTTTTTGGATTGTGAGAAATTGCAGCAGGTATGGTGAGCAGTACTGGCCACCGTAGAGTCTATACTACATGTGAATGTTGAGTGGACATACTCCCTGCTGTTTCTAGAAGACACTTCCTTTAGAGATATCCATGCTCTGCCTCAGGCCAAACAAAGATTCTTAGGAGTAGCCATATTCAGGGCCGGCCCGTCCATTGAGCGAGAATGTTTTTTGCACAGGGCCCCGCGTATCGAGTGTGCCACGGGGCCCCCCCTGCCCAGTAGAGCCTGCCCTCCCCCATATCACCTCTCTTCGTAGCTGCAGTCACACGCGCCGGCTTTCAGAGCGCGAGGGGAGAGTTTCTCCCTCGCTGCTCTGTTAAGCCCGCGGGGGCTGATGGGAAGTTCCCATCAGCCCCCGCGGGCTTAACAGAGCTGCGAAAGGGAAACTAGTCCTTTCGCACTCTGAAAGCCAGCACGTGTGACTGCAGCTATGAAGAGAGGTGATACGGGGGAGGGCAGGCTCTGCTGGGCAGGGGGTGGCCCCGCGGCACACTCGATACTGCCGCGGTGGCCCCGGCAGCGGGAGAAGACAGCTTTTTTTTTTAAACTTTTCTCTGGGCTGGGCTGGGGGGGGTTAGGAGTGGTGATGGGCTGGGGGGGTTAGGAGTGGTGATGGGCGATGGGGGGGTAGGAGTGGTGATGGGCTATGGGGGGCGATGGGGGGGTTAGGAGTGGTGATGGGCTATGGGGGAGCTAAGTCTTTATATGGGCTGATGGGATTAGGACTGGAAGTGGGTTGATGGGGGGTTAGGACTGGTAATGGGCTATGGGGGGGCTTAAACTGAAAATTGGGTGATGGGGGATTAGGACTGGAAATGGGCTGGTGGGATTAGGACTGGAAGGGGGGTGATGGGGAGGTTAGGACTGGTAATGGGATATGGGGGGCTTAAACTGAAAATTGGGTGATGGGGATTAGGACTGGGAGTGGGCTATGGGGGGCTAGGACTGGTAATGGGTTGGGGGGGTTGCTAGTACTGGAAATGGGCTGGGGGGATTAAGACTGGAGGTGGGCTGATGGGGTTAGGACTGGTAATGGACTGTGGGCTGTTGGGGGGGTTAGGACTGGTAATGGGCTATGGGGGGCTAGGACTGGAAATGGGCTGATGGGGGGGTTAACACTGGAGGTGGGATGATGGTGTTAAGACTGGTAATGGGCTATGGTGGGGTTAGGACTGATAATGGGCTATGGGGGGGGCTAGGACAGGAAATGGGCTGATGGGGAGGGGTTAGGACTTGAGGTGGGCTGATGGGGTTAGGACTGGTAATGGGCTGTGGGCTGATGGGGGGGTTAGGACTGGCAATGGGCTATGGGGGGCTGACTGGAAGTGGGCTGATGGGGGGTTAGGACTGGAAGTGGGTTGATGGGGGGGCTAGGACTGGTATTGGGTTGGGGGGTTGCTAGGACTGGAAATGGGCTGATGGGGGGCTAGGACTGGAAATGGGCTGATGCAGGGACTAGAAGGGAATGGATACTGGGTGAGGCTGGAACTAGAAGGGAGCTGATGTTGGGGGAGGATTAGAATGGGATGGGGCTGGGAGAGTAAAATGGAGAGGGGAAAAATATTTTGTGTGGGAGGGATAAAAAATCTACAATTGGCCGGGTATTGGGAGAGTAAGTGGGGATTGAGGATGGAGGGGTAAAATTTGAGTGGATGAAATAGGAATGAGGAAAGAGCAAAAGGAGAAAGATTACTATGTTAAAGCAGATGTAGAGAGAGAGAATGGAAAAAAAACTAGAAGAGAGAAGAAAGGACAAATGGACAGCAGATGATGGAGAGTTAGCAGAAAACATGAAGAAACCAGAAGAAAGTGGCTGGAGCAATTGCAACTGAAAAAAAATGCACAAAAGGTAGAAAGATCTCTCTTTATTTTGAATTTATTACCTGGAATATGAAAGCTCTGGGAAATGTGCATCATTAACGTCTGCGCTTTGTTTGGTACAAGAGGAAATTAATTTATAGTTTTATTTCTACAGTGTTGTTGTACATTCCAAGTTTGGCTTTTGGGGTTCCCAGTTTAATTATTGCCTTCCTGTTTCTAAATTGTGATTCCTTGTTTGGTGATGGTCTATGTTCTGCATGTGTAACTGAGCTGAGGTATTCTGTTTATGTAATTCCTATTAGACATTGCCACTTGTTCTCTTTCCCCAGTAGGTCATGTATTGTTCTCTGAAATGTATTGGTTTAATATTTGCAGTGTTGCCTTTTGATAGGTAGGGTATGGTGCTTTGTGAGTCCTGGTAGTGCTGTTAGGATACGGCGGGTTTGCTATGGGTTCTAAATGGGCAGTGTTTGTAGTAGTTCCTAATGTGCCTGGCGGTTGGCACTGGATTATAGTAATGTAGAAATCTTTTAGTCTGTCTTTATCCATACACTCATTAAGAGACATGTTTACTAAAATTTAGTGTATGTTAGCATTATGCAAATATTTATGCAAATAAGGCCACTTATGCAAATGAGGCCCTGCACCGAGTCTCCGCACATGGCCCCGCACCCCCCTTGGGCCGCCCCTGGCCATATTGCTAGTTAAGAGAGTGATTTTGCACCACTGAGTGAAAGAGTATACCGGGGCAGCAAAAGTGGGTGAATTTGATGCATGATGTAGGTTTCTTTGAATTACAGCTGTACAAGGCTAGGGCCAAACCTGATTGGCTGCTATATGCTTAATCTATGTCTATATGTATGTCTTGTCACCCCTTCCCTTTTGTTCTATGTAAATCCACAATTGTATCGTTAACCACCTTGATTGCAGGATAAGGTGGTATACAAATCTAGTTAAATAAATAAATATGGGCAACTCTGGCGACAATTCTGTGTT
Organism: Ichthyophis bannanicus; assembly: GCA_033557465.1. Taxonomy (NCBI): domain Eukaryota; kingdom Metazoa; phylum Chordata; class Amphibia; order Gymnophiona; family Ichthyophiidae; genus Ichthyophis; species Ichthyophis bannanicus. The sequence goes on along the minus strand of CM066044.1, from coordinate 15,300,721 downwards.
GATTCAGTGCTAGATGATGGGTGTGGACATGAGGGGGAGAGAAGGGAAGGGGGATGGGAATTAGGGTATATGGATGAGTGACTATGCATGGAGGAGGTATGACTGTGTTAGGAGGTTCAATTCAACTATAGGAGGGCTATTAACATGATCCTCTCTCTTTGGGGTTGGGAACCTAGATAACTCTGACTTGTTGTACCTATTCTGTTAGTATACCCTATATTACGAGATGCTCAGTTTTTCTTTTTTGTCTATAATTTATTCCACAATGCAGGTATTTTGTTTCTGAAGTCCTCAATAAAAAAATAATTTAAAAAAAAGTTACTGCAGGCCCTTGTGCACAGTTACCACATGCAAATCACACATTAACTGTTTAATCTGCTTTAGCAAAAGAGCCCCCTAGTTTGTACCTGAAGCAATGGCCATGTTCACAAGCAGCATCGGTGGGGTTTGAACTTTGGCTTCCCTCCTTCTTGGCCCACTGCACTAACCCCTGGGCCTAAGACCAATGGTTCTCAACCCAGTCCTCAAGGCATACCCAGTCAGTCAGGATTCCCAAAATGAATATACATGAGATAGATTTGCATGCACTGCCTCCACTGTATGCAAATCTGCCTCATGCATATTCATTGTGGATATGCTGAAAACCTGAATGGCTGGGTTGAGATGCACTGCCCTCGACCAGGGGTGGGCAATTCCGGCCCTCGTGCACCACAATCCAGCCTGGTTTTCATGATGTCCCTAATGAATATTCATGAGATCTATTTTCATCCACTGCCTTCCATTGTATGAAAACAGGTCCATGAATATTCATTAGGGGCATCATGAAAACCAGGCTGGATTGTGGTGCACGAGGGCCGGAATTGCCCACCCCTGACCTAGACTACTCCTGCACTCCGTAAAAGGACAGCAACTGGACAATAATGAGATCTGAAAATTACTCCATTTGTATGACACCCTGTTTGATGTAAAAACTCAGCTGTGTTATTTGTAAACCACTCTGACCTGTAGAAGAGCGGTATAAAAGAAATGTCAAATAAATAAATATCAGTGGCTAAGGTGGTAGGTAGACTGAATATACATTAATACTTGTGGATTATGTAATAAAGATATGTATCACTACTTGTCACTTTATACAACAGGAATGTGTGTTACTAGTTATGAGACTATATAGATAAAAATGAGTTCTTGGGTCATAAACATGGACACACATCATTGGCCACTGGGCTAAATAACAGACATGCATTATTCAGAATAATATTTTCTGTGCTCAGAATGTAAATAACTGCAATGAAAGTAAACAATCAATGTACCTCAACATTGCAGAGGACTGTATTAACTAAAGCTGTGTTTCAGCGATAACATGCATTATTTGCCAATAACACAGCTTAATACAGATTTTTTTTTACCACACTGGAAGTTAAAATAATAATGAGCTGCGAAACATGCAAATACATACAAAGCAACTCGTTATTATGCAAAATGAGTATGCAGCTTGCGCTAAACCTCACAAGCTGTGTTATTCATGGAAAGTTAACATCGCGAGAGGTGATGTTAACTTTCCCCCAGGAACATCAGCCTGCTAACATGAGAGCCAATGTTTCTGAACAGTAATGGAAAAGACCAGATGCACTTAAAGAATACGTATATCTCTCCCCCCCCCCCCCCCCCGATTTTCTTTGTAAAAGTAGTATGCCTCAATACCCCCTTACCCTTGATTCCATTCCAAAATAGAAACTTTCCCCAAACCCCATCTCCATCCCACAATCTATTTTAGAATGGAGGACTGCTCCCCCCCCCCCCCCCCAATGCATTTCCACTGGTGTTCCCTTATTTGGCAGCCTGACTCCTAGTGGTAGTACCATGAGATAACCACTAGGGGTCTGAGGCCACAATTTGTACTGAAGGAGCCACCATGGCAAGTAGAACAGGGAATTGCTCCTGTCCCCTCCCCCACTCTCCCAACAAAGAGAACCCCAGTGGGTAGTGGATTGTGGGTTAGGGATGGGATACAGAGGGATCTTCTATTTTAAGATGGATTGGGGACTAGGGAGGGGGCTACAGGGCTTCTATTCATTTCCATTAATAGATTTACTAAAAGGTGCTGTCACATTATTATCTACTATAGGACCCAGATCTCTTTACCAATGAGGCACGTAAATGGAGCTAGCGCACGCTAATACAATAGAGCAGGTTAGTAAATGTATCCTTTAATGGCTTCAAGGTTTATGTGAAGCCACCCAATGTGGTGTCATAGAAAGCATCTTGGGTGACTCATTTTGGTTTTGCTTGATGCATTGCTCCTGAAAGCTTGTCAAGAAATCGCTTAGGTTAGGCCAATAAAAATATGGGTCTGTGTCTTTATGTCTGCATAATTTTAATAAAGATTTAAATCAATGCATGTTTCCTAGCAAAACATGTGCTGGTACTCATATGCAGGGCTCTTTAATTAATACATGAGGACAATGGGTCAGTTTTAGCAGATAATAAAAAGGTGCCGGTACTCTGTACCACTGTGTACCCCCTCAAAAAATACCCCTGGATTTAATAAACCAGATGTGCCATGCCTTATTGTCTTACAAATTCCTGTGGGCATTGTTGGCATAGAAGAAAGCGAAGCACTGACATGCTATGAATTAATTTTTGATCACATGTCATATTTTGACTCCTGCTTTGAATGCCTGGATACAGATGCTAATTAAAACAGTTTAAGGGGCATGTTTAACACAAGTTAAATGCTCACAGCTTTTTTATTTCTATGGGCGCAATAGCACTTAAGGCACATTAACTTCACTAACATGCATTAACCTTTAGCAAACATGCCCCTAAGTGTTCAATTCAAACTGTCAACTTACATAAAATCTTGTATACGCACTGGAAACATCATCGATATTTGTTTTAAATTATGGAGGTCATTTTAGGAGCATCTGTATGTAGACAAAGCAGCATTTACACATATCGATTAAATTCCCGTGTAAATGGTGATTTCAGAAAGCCACTATATCATGCTCTATGTACTGTTCAACACACCAAAACCTTTATACACAACAATAATAAATTGCTTCAAGGATGTAGCCCAATGGCTAATGGATCACTCACTCTCCATAAACTACAGAAAGACAGGTAGAGATGAAACATTCAACCCACCACCAGTTCTAAAAGTAAATGACATAGAACTGAAAGTTCAACCCAAAGTCAGATACAGGGACCAACATTTAAATCTAAAGTCGCAGATCAACAAAACCATTAGAATGATATAATCACAAAATACGAACTCTACAACATATACGTCCCCCTCCTTGAACCACATGATTTCTGTTCCTTATTCCAGGCAATAATCTCCCCACATTTCGAGTACTGCAATATCATATACCACGGATTACAAAAATGTATCCTGTGTCCTTTAGAAATGGCAGAGCACACAGCAGCCCATATGATCCAAAGAGCCTCAAGAACCAAACATATCACACCAATACTGAAGTACCTACACTGGCTTACCATATCAAGCCGAATAAAATTCACAATCCTACTATTAATATTCAAAATCGCTCACAACCAATCCTCCTCCCACCTACAAATCCTACTTCACAAAACTCAAAGTAACTGAACCAGAAGACAAAGCACCCGAAACATGCTCACAGTACCATTCAAAAGAACAAAAAGCAACCAATATGCCTGCACCCTTTGTTTTCACTTTATGCTCCAGGACTGTGGAATGCGTTACCCGAAAAGATAACAGAGCTTGCAACATTCCGCAAGCAACTAAAAACTCAGTCATTCATTGAAAACTTTAACGTTAACATGTTCACAATTCCTGTAACATGTAAAAGTATTCACTGCTCCTTGTAAACCGCATTGACCTTGTGAAAAACAGTATAGAAAAATAGTTTTAATTTATTTAACTATTTAGACATGCAGATCCCTGAGATAACAAAAGGGATGTGGCTTGGATAGTCTGAAAAAAGTATACATGCAGTTCTTCATCGCCACTCGAATTTCATCAAGGCAGTGGCAGAAATTAAGGATCCCTAAGCAAAATATCAGAGCAAGCCCCTGTACACCACAGGGGGGGCTTGGTTGGAATTTACATCACTGCATCAAAGTGCTCATTTTAGTTGGGGTTTGAAAGGAGCGATAGAAAGCATAGCTGAACTTAACCTCCCGAGGGCTTTTGACCTTGAAAATGTTCAAAAATTACCGTTAAGAGCTTCGCTCCTTAATGATCACCACGTCTGCATATAGTTTTGTAAAATGGGGCCCCTGAACATATAGTAGCTGTACTGAATGGAACTGTCAAAAATGGGCACCGCCACATTTAATGATCGCATCTATATGTGGAAGATGTTGAGTGATGCTCTTTTCATGCATGTGTAGGTTTCCAAAATCACTGCTCCCACTTTAAGATTTCAGCACCCATAGGTAAGAATGGCAGATAAAAGCCAGGAATCTGTCCATAGGGCTCGGACAACTGAAGGGAGGACTCCCTAGAGACTGCAAACCAAGAATGAGACCGTTGAGACAGCGTGCCTTGGTGGTGTCTCTATGAAGCGGCACTGATGGATGGCCCCAAAGTGGTAGAAGGTTCAGTTTTGGCCTAAGGTTGACACTTTCTGCACTTGCCACCCTAGGCCATTGCCTATGCCAAAATCCCAACCTGGGCGTCCGTATACATATTTCGTAGGTGGCTGTACGTCCATCTTTAGCTTTCCATTACAGACGTAACAATTTGAATTCAACAGTTAGAGCCTCAATGATTCATTCTTGGGGTGACTTCCTAATATAGAACCTTTATACATAGGTTTGCATAATTACCGAAAACCATACCTGAGCTACAAAGCAGATGTGATATGCATATGCAGAATCATGTAGCGTGCCAATTAACTTAACTTCTTGTGTTTACTAGTGATTAGGAGGCCATGTTCATCTGTACTTTCAGAGCAATTATAAACATGTCAATGCAAAATACTGAATTTATGGCGGCGTGACATTTCACTGAATAGAATGCATAATTGTTTGTTTCCATCCGTGTAACAGCAGAAATTATTCAGCAGCTCTGTGCTTCATGATGGCAATGGATTGGCACTCACAGAGCCGCTCTCATTGTATATTCTTATCTATGCTTAAAATATCTGGGGTTTCTTGTCAGGAGGTTTAAAATGTAAATGCAGCTTTTCTACCAACTGTGCCGCAAGACCAGTTCTCCATCGGGGAAGATGGGGCCAATAAGATCTGCAAAGACCTTGATAACATTAGTTTCACTAATCCACAAAAGAACAGGAAATCCATTTGTAAGAATAAGCTGAAGATTTTCTTATGTAATCATAAAATATCTTCCAACTAATCCTCTTTTTTCCATTTCTTATATGGCAAATATCTTAGTAGCAAACCTCAGTGGTGTAAACACAGGCCGTTTTAATTTTCTTTTTTCTCAACCGTGACAAGCGCTAGCATGGCGCTGCCTACTATACCACCTACCCTCTTTTCCCATCCATCTGTCCCCCGATCTAAAATAATCCAAGCACAAGAAAAGATTCTTAATATTGGAATATGCCTGGCTGCAGTATACATTAAATTATACATAAACCAATCGGAGAATACTTCCAAACTTCTACTAAAACTAACTTCTCAGCAGAGTTGATCATGTCCCCACCTGCTAAAGCCCTAGTAGCAAATTTCTGTCATCTCTAGAGTCGATATTCTGCTTTTCCTTTGCTACAAAATGTGATGAGGCGTGCAGCCATTAAAGCCTAGCTGCTTTTCTCCCCCCCCCCCCACCCCCGTTCCCATCCCATCATTGCCCTGAAAACTTTCTTTTCTATGAATTTCCACCTCTGTCCATAAAAGAGCAGGGTGGCTAGCTTCACTTATGTAGGAAAACTGGGGTGAAGAGTATACCTGTCCCAGTCATCAAACCCCGGCATAGGCCAGCATCTCACAAAAGTTCTTACCAACTCTGCAACGAAGAAGGCAGGAAAACATTTGCCTAGTGGCCCCTTAGCATGGCTTAACCCTCACTGGTTTTTATTTTCATTTGTTTGAAGCAGCGTCTTAGAATACAAATCAGCTTAGAAAACAGTGGGCTTCCCTTCTGAAAAATTCAGTGGAAGTTTAAAGAAATGTAGCAAGGAGTAAACCTAAAAAGTACAAAGTCAAGATAGGGGTTATAGAAAAAGGTTATGTTGAGGACGTCATTTCAGAAGACTGAGGGCATCTGCATGTGTAAATGCCAGTTTCGGGTAAGCTGCTACTTACCCGTGTATCCATTTCACACAGTTTTGAAGGGGGTTTGGGAGGTCAGACTTTGCAGCTGCAATGCCAGTATACTTTAGAAAGTCTAGACGTCAGTATTGACACCGGCTCCAAGGCATGTGTAAGGGTCAGCTAACTGCTCATTTGACTTATGCCGTGGACGATAGAGGGGGAAATTGTGCTTACCTCTCAGCTGCTTAAAACGGCCTTAAAAAAAAATTTAGATTTCTGCAGCACCAGTCCTCAATTGGCTTTCCTTGATCGTCCAGTTTTGTAAAATCCGGCACTTACATGCAAACGTTACATGTGTAAGCAGTGGATTTTCCAAGTGCCAGCACTTACGCTGGTAGAGCCCCAACAGACGACACTCTTTTTTTGAATGTGCCTATTTCTAAGATAAAGTCCCCTGCTTTATGTGCTGGAACTTACATATGTATGGCCGAGGCCCTTATAGTTATTTTATAAAAGGCTCCAGGTTCAGCAAAACTTTCATAAAATACTCAGCTAATTTTGGCCATCCCTTTTCCTACCTGCAGGCCTATGCAAAATTGAGCTTCACTGGTCTCCACATAAAAGGCTCTTTGCACAGCTCAAAATATATGCAGACCAGACACAAATTTAAACAACAGAAAAATATAATCACAGTATTCTCAGGCAACTATGGATCAATAGTTTGTATGAATATGCAAATCACAGAAATAAAGACATCTGAAAAGCTTAAATCCTTCCCCTTCCCTCAGCCCCCACCTACAGACAGAATAAGAGACACATTTTAGTGAATCTGGCTGTAAATGTCCTTTTAAAACATGTGTTGGGAAGCGGGCATCAAACCATCCAGCTAATTATTGGAAACCTACCAGATGATGATCTTAAAGAATGTATCAAGAATACATTGGAAAGGAAAAAGGGGGGAGGAGCTAAAATGGGACTGGTCAGGGCTTAGCAAAGTGGCCATTGTGCAATGGGTTGTAAGCGTAAGGGAAAGGAGTTATTGGTGCTTTTCCAAACCCTCCCCGTACCTCTACACAGACTGCAGCTGGTCCTCTTGATACTGTCTTTGTTAAGACCTCAGCCACTTCGGGGGAGGTAACCCCAGCTGCAGTGACTCTGGAGCAGGAGTGCTCGGCATCTGCCTTGGGAAGTCTGCCTTTCTCCCCCAATCTACGCCAATCCTCGAAGGTGGTGTACCTACAGCAGCCCATTGTGAGTTGCCTGCTGCAAGAGGAACTCTCTGGAGAAGGGTTCCTATCGGAGCTGGGAAGGCCAGGCATTGTGGTGGCATGCTCTGTGGAGACCTTTGCCCCAGAACAGCTTCAGCATGCCTCCTCCCCGAGGGAGCCTAAGAGTAGAATGACAGCTGGTATAGCTGCGGTTGTGGGTGCTGCTGCAGCATCAGCAGGACAGGAAGAAACCCCTGGTTATGATCTTGGTTCTTCTTTCTTCTCTTTGGATCGTCTGGCAAATTTTACACTTGAGTCCATTTGGCAAACAATTGTCTCTCTGGGAGGAGCTATTTGACTACAGATTTCTTCTTTGGTGCTTACGGTACAGTGCAATACAGCTGCAGTGGAACTGGTATCATCAAAGGTAGCTGTGTTGCAAACAGAGGTCTCGGAGGTACAAACTAGGCTAGCGCTTTTGGAGGAACAGTCTACATCTTTTGTCAAAAATTTCAACTTACTGAATGCTAAGATTGAACAGTTGGAAAACCTATCCCATGTTAATAATTTGAGGATTATTATCTTTCCAAGAGTATCAACGATAGCACCAAGAGATATGTTTAAAACGTATTTAAGACTCTTGCAGTTTCACCTGATATGATTCCTCCTATTGTGAAAGTGTTTTATTTACTAGTTGGAAAAAAAAATCTGTTTCTTCTCTAAGAATTTCTGATCAACCTGTTGAGGCCTTAAATGTTACAGTTTCACTGGAGTCCTCTATAGAAGAAACTCCAATTCCATCTCCTTTAATGGTTACTTTTGCTCCGTTATCAGACAAGGAGTGGCTCTTAAAACTATTCTTTAGGAGGCGACATTTAGCTTTTAAGGGAAATGATGGTGCAGATATACCCAGAGGTGGCGTAGGGAATTTTTGCTACTTTGTCCTGAGGTGCTCCATTTGGGGGGGCTCTCATCCATGCAAATGTTTGGTTAAATACCATTTGGGATCCTATATTTTCTTTGAGCCTTCCCAGCTGGTCGCTTTCATAAATGCTCGACACCTAGAAGCATCCATTGATTCTCCATCTGTTGGGTCGTAGGTTTATGTATTGACTGGGTAGTGCCCGGACTTCTTTTTCTTAGCAGCTTCTGAATTAACATATTTCTTTCTTTTAGTTTCACCTCCTATCTGAGGACTAGGATAAGCTAACAGTGATTGTTTCTTTTGTAAATATTTTCTTTATTTGTTTTCTGCTGTTTTCCAAACAAGATGGTTATTGTTACTTCTTGGTTTATTGCAAAAACTGCATAAATATAAAATAAAAGACAAAAGAGAATACATTGGAAATGCAATATATGGATGCACAAGCACTGTCCAACAGGATGCTGAGCTTGATGGACCTTTGGTCTGACTCCTTATAGCATATGTTGCTTTGAAAATGGTCACCTGTAGGCTAAGCCCAGGAATAACATTCATTTCATCTTTGCTAATTTCTTTTACCTTATGGAATAAGCTGCAGTTTTTGAATTAAATACATTTGTGAATAGTGTCCAAGCATTTTGCTTCCTTCCATCGGGTCACTACAATGACATTGTCCACATTCGTAACTTGTTTGTGGGCCTTCAGTTCTGTCTAACCAACTGGATTAACACAGCAGCCAGTAGGTGAAATGCTAGTGCAGCATATTTAAGCCTTCCCATGACCAGAGATATCGGGATTTTTCATTCGACAGAGTAGACATGTGCTGGGGATGCTGTGCCTCAAGGCACGCCATACTGCCATCATTTCACTACTTTCTCTTCCTTTCCTGGCCTGCAACAAGAGGTGCTAAAATGATACAGAGAGGGTCTTGCTGCCGTCTCAGTTCTCATCCTGCATCTGTGTAGTTAGTTACCCCTCCCACTACCAATTTCAAAACCAATGAGAGAAGGTATAGGTACAGCCACAAAGCATGCACAGCTTAGATCTCCTACCCCAGCATAGGCAGACACACTTTGTACATAAGAACATAAAAACATAAGATATGCCATAATGGGTCAGACCAAGGTCCATCAAGCCCAGTATTCTGTTTCCAACAGTGGCCAATCTAGGTCATACGTACCTAGCAGTTTCCCCAAGGGACACAGGTTCCACAATGCTTGTATTGGTTCAAGCATTGATATCTGGGTCCCTTCTTAATAATGGTTTATGGACCTTTCCTCCAGGAACTTGTCCAAACCTTTTTTAAACCCAGCTACACTAACAGCCTTTACTACATCCTCCGGTAACAAATTCCAGAGTTTGATTACAGGTTGAGTGAAAAAATATTTTCTTTTATTAGTCTTAAATAGTTTACCCTGTAGCTTCATTGCATGTCCCCTAGTCTTCCTATATTCTGATAAAGTAAACAGTCTTTTGTTTTATTTTCCATTCCTTTCCTTATCATACCTAGCATTCTATTTGCTCTCTTGGCCGCCGCTGCACACTGGGCCGAGGGTTTTAACATGGTATCCACAATGACGCCTAAATCTTTTTCCTGGGTGGTGGTTCCTAATGTGGAACCTTGCATCGTGTAACCATAGTTTGGGTTGTTCTTCCCTAGGTGCATAACCTTGCACTTGTCCACATTAAATTTCATCTGCCATTTTGATGCCCAGTCTTCCAATTTATCAAGATCCTCTTGCAATTTTCCACAATCCTCTTGGGTTTTAACAACTTTAAATAGTTTTGTGTCATCTGCAAATTTGATAACCTCACTCGTTATTCCACTTTCCAGGTCATTTATGAATATGTCAAAAAGCAGCGGACCCAGCACAGATCCCTGGGGTACACCACTATTCACCTTTCTCCATTGGGAAAATTGGTCATTTAGCCCTACCCTCTGCTTTCTATCTTTTAACCAGTTCCTGATCCACAATAGTACACTGCCTCCTAACCCATGACTCTTTAGTTTTGCCAAAAGTCTCTGATGAGGGACCTTGTCAAAGGCTTTCTGAAAGTCCAGATACACCATATCAACCGACTCACCTTTGTCCACCTGATTATTCACTCCTTCAAAGAAACATAACAGATTAGTAAGACAAGATCTTCCTTGTCTAAAGCCATGTTGGCTATCTCCCATTAGGTCATGACTATCTACATGCTGAGTAATTTTATTCTTTATGATGGTTTCTACCATTTTTCCCGGTACTGATGTCAGGCTCACCGGTCTGTAGTTTCCCGGATCACCCCTGAAACCCTTTTTAAAAATTGGTGTTACATTGGCGATCCTCCAATGTTCAGGTATTAGAGATGATTTTAATGATAGTTCACAGATAACTAATAGCAGGTCTGCAATCTCGTATTTCAGTTCTTTTAACACCCTTCGATGTATACCATCCGGCCCAGGTGATTTGCTACTCTTCAGTTTATCTAATAGTTGTAATTCATCTTCCCGATGTATCGATATTTCCTTCAATTCTTCTGCACCTTTAAATACCACTTCAGTCATGGGTAACATCCCTACATCTTCCTCAGTAAAGACTGAAGCAAAGAATTCATTCAATCTCTCCGCTATCGCCTTGTCGCCTCTTAGTGCTCCTTTAACCCCTTTATCATCTAATGGACCAACTGACTCTCTCACAGGTTTTTTGCTACGAATGTACTTGAAAAGGTCTTTACTTCGCGTTTTTGCTTCCGCAGCAAGCTTCTTCTCAAATTCTCCCTTTGCCTGCCTTATCAATGCCTTGCATTTGACTTGCCAGTGCTTGTGCAGTTTCCAGGTTTCGTCGTTTGGCTCTTTTTTCCATTTCCTGAAAGATGCTTTTTTGGCAACAACAGCCTCTGACTTCACCTTTAAACCATGCTGGCAGTTTTTTGGACTTCCTTCCACTTTTCTTAAAGCATGGAATACAGCTGGTCTGGGCTTCCAAGATAGTATTTTTCAACAACAGCCAAGCCTGATGTATGTCTTTAACCTTTGCAACTGCTCCTTTTAGTTTTTTCTTAACTGTTTTCCTCATTTTATCATAGTCTCCCTTTCGAAAGTTAAATGGTAGTACTGTGGATTTCCTTACTATCCCTCCTCCACTAATTAAATCAAAGGCGATCATGCTATGATCACTATTGCCAAGTGGCCCCAACACCCTTATCTCTTGCACTAGTTCCACTAAGGACTAGGTCTAATATGGCTTCCCCTCTGGTCGGTTCATGAACCAGCTGCTCCAAGAAGCAGTCATTTATTTCATCTAGGAACTTTATCTCCCTAGCATGTCCTGACGTGACACTGACCCAGTCGATACCGGGGTATTTACAGCAGTAGTTGCTACCACCTCAAAAGAAGTGTAGGCTGCTGACAGGAGTAACTGTCACTGCCACCAAAAAGAAGGAGTCAGGAGAGCTACATTCATTGCCAACTGAAGGAATCTTCCTCCAACTTTACCTGTTGCTGGGGGGGAGTACTCTCATTATCCCACAACCACCACTAATAATGGAGTGGAGGAGTGGCCTAGTAGTTGGGGCAAGGTACTTCAGGCTGGCAGGATGAGGGTTCAAATCCCACTAGAGGACAGCAACCTTGGGCCAGAAGGACTGGGGTTTCTAATCCCACAGGTGCTCCTTGTGGTCTTGGGCAAGCCACTTAACCCTCCATAGCCCATGTTCCTTGTAAAATAGTTATCTCCAAGTTATAATGCCCTGTTCAATGTAATTTCAGTTTGTTCAAAGTAAACCACACTGATGCAGAATAGCACAGTATATAAGAAAATGTAAATAAATAATAAAAGGGGGAGAGAGATTTTAAGTACAACGATGACCTAGGATTATCTTTATGAGTTCTGGCAGCTCCACTATCTTACCTTTTCAATGCATCTTTAAATTCAGGAGTGGCTCCAGAAGACTCAAGAAAGGTGCAGGTGCCCCTATACACAAAAGCAGAAGTAAGGATGGGGTTGGGAAACACAGGCCAGTTAGTCTGACCTCATGATAAGTAAATGAATGAAAATGCTGTTAAAACAGAAAAGTGTGGTTTCTGGCATCCATTGGCTTGCTGGATCTACTAGAGGCAAGTCTTGTCAGGCCACTATAATTGGACTTCTTTGACCAAGTCACTGACCAGAGAGCCGGACCCAGGGAGAGCGCTAGATATGGTATACTTAAATTCCAGCAAAGCCTTTGACACAGTTCCACATAAGCAACTTACAAATATTTTGAGCACATCTAGGAATTAGAAACTGGTTGAGTGCAAGTCAACAAAGGATAATGATGAATGCAATTCACTCTGAGGATATGGTGTGCCGCAGGAATCAGTCTTTGGTCTACTTCTATTTAACATTTTTTAATACTGCAAAAGAGAACATAAGAACATAAGATATGCCATACTGGGTCAGACCAAGGTCCATCAAGTCCAGTATTCTGTTTCCAACAGTGGCCAATCCAGGTCATACGTACCTAGCAGTTTCCCCAAAAGACACAGGTTCCACAATGCTTGTATTGGGTCAAGCATTGATATCCTGGGTCCCTTCTTAATAATGATTATGGACCTTTCCTCCAGGAACTTGTCCAAACCTTTTTTAAACCCAGCTACACTAACAGCCTTTACTACATCCTCCGGTAACAAATTCCAGAGTTTGATTACACGTTGAGTGAAAAAATATTTTCTTTTATTAGTCTTAAATAGTTTACCCTGTAGCTTCATTGCATGTCCCCTAGTCTTTCTATATTCTGATAGGGTAAACAATCGATCTACGTTTACCCGTTCCACTCCGTTCATTAATTTATAGACTTCTATCATATTTCCCCTCAGCCGTCTCTTTTCCAGGTTAAAGAGCCCTAACCTTTTTAGCCTTTCTTCATAGGAGTATCCTTCCATCCCCTTTACCATTTTGGTGGCTCTTCTCTGAACCTTTTCTAATAACGCTATATCCTTTTTAAGATACGGTGACCAGAATTGCACACAATATTCAAGGTGCGGTCTCACCATGGAACGGTATAGAGGCATTATAATATCTTTTGTTTTATTTTCCATTCCTTTCCTTATGATACCTAGCATTCTATTTGCTCTCTTGGCTGCCGCTGCACACTGTGCCGAGGGTTTTAACATGGTATCCACAATGACGCCTAAATCTTTTTCCTGGAGCTGTCAGTTAACATTTGTTTCTTTGTGGATGACACTAAAACCTGCAAAAGGGTAGATGCCCAGGTAGGTGCAGATAACATGAGGAGGGATCTAGTGAAAGTTGAAGAAAGGGGCAAGAATTTGCAAAAATCCAAAGAGCAGCACAGTATTAGGGGTGAAATACTTTCTATCCATGAAAGAAGAGCGGGACTGGGGCGGCGATTGTTTTTGATAATCTTAAGGTGGTCAAACAGGTAGAAAAGGTGATAGCGAAAATCAGGTCATTTGGGTGCATATGGAGAGGAATGGCCAGTAGGAAGTTGGAGTTAATAGTGCCTCTATATAAGTCTCTTGTGAGAGCTCATTTGGAATATTATGTGAAATTCTGGAGACTGTACTTTTAAAAGGATATACACAGGATGGTGGTGGTGAAAGGCAGTCTACTAAAATGGTCAGTGGTATCCGTCGTAAAGTACATGAGGACAGACAAAGATCTCAATATGTATACGCAGGAAGAAATGCAGGAGAAGGGAGATAAGATAACAATGTTTAAATACCTCCATAGCATAAATGCACAGGAGAATTTCTTTCATTTGAAAGAAAGCTCTGAAACAAAAGGCTTAGGATGAAGGTGAAAGAGGATAGAATCATGAGAAATCCAAGGAAATTTTTCTTTACAAAGAGTAGTAGATGCATGGAATAGCCTCCTAGTGGAGATGGTAGAAATGAGGAGCCGATCTGAATTCAAGAAAGCATAGGACAAACAGATACGATCTCTAAGGAAAAGAAGACTTGACCAGAGGCTAGACATGTCAGCACATATCAAAAACACCACAAAAGCGATTTATCACAAAATCAGATCACTATGTCATCTCCGACCACTACTGGACTTCCCTGATTACCGATCAATCTTCCAAGCTCTAGTTATTCCTCATCGCTAACATCATCCTTCAGGGACTTCCACAGTCGACTCTAAGCCCACTCCGACTTGCCATGAACTCTGCTGTGAGGGTTCTGGTAGGTCTACCAAGGTCAGACCATATAACACCAGTCCTGAAGAACCTACACTGGCTACTCCTGCAGGCCAGAATCCACTACAAGACTCTTGTCCTGACATTCAAAGCCCTCAAGAACCAGCCACCCACGCCCATCAGTAAACTTCTCCACAGCACTCCAGCCAACAGATTAAGGAGATCTACATTGATGAATACCCTTGAAGTCCCTAAGTCAGTGACAAAATGTACAAAGACAACAGCCAGTAGAGCCTTCTCCATTTTCGCACCTATGGCCTGGAACGCCCTCCCAGCAGAAATCCGTGCTATCTTCAATCTACCGTTATTCAGAAAAGCTCTCAAACACCACTTGTTCCTGCTACATTACCCTGATAATAATTCTGGAAAGCACACACCCATCACCTTACCCTCCTACCTAGCCCACCCCATTGATCAGCCTCCCCTAGAGAATGGTTAATCACCTGTCCCCTACCTTCTCTCCCTGACCCAGAAGCTTAGGCATCTGTTTACTATCCTTATATGTCCTGTAAGAATGTCCTTAATTTGTATATAGTTATCCCGGTTCTTCCAAGTTTACTACCCCTGTTCAATGTAAACTCAATGTGACCTGCTGTATCCCCCTATATCTTTCTAACCTGGTTCACCTTCATACCTCTCATCGTTCTCTCCGTTCCATTCACGCTAACCGTATGTTTCTACCCCCTCCCTCCCAAGCGCACCTCGAATCTACTCGGTCTTCTGCTTTCTTTTTTCTTGGTCCAAGGCTCTGGAACTCCCTTCCCCCCTCTCTACGTCTGGAAACCTCCTACCCGTCCTTTAAAACTAACCTTAAAACCCACCTGCCTTTAACCTTCCTCTCCCGGTCCCATCTTCCGCCCCCCCCCCCTTTAGGCCTCTGACAGCACACCCCCTTTCCCCTGTCTTATATTTCTCTTTTGTTGTTGCCGTCCCTTTCTCTCTCCCTCTTGTTACCCATCGTTACCCCCGATCTATTTCTCTGTATCTATCCCTTTTCTTTAATTTTATGGCGTTCCTTTTCTGGCTCTTTTTCGCAGCTCTCTCTCTTTTTAACATTTTTTTTATATATGATTTTATGTATTGTGAACCGCCCAGATGCTAATTGTATTGGGCGGTATATAAAGTTTTAATAAACATAAACAATAAACATAAACATTGTAGTATGTTTTGTTCAACTGTAAACCGTACTGATTATAATAGCGCGGTATTTAAGAGATATAAATAAATAAATAAATAAGACTGTAGAGCTTTGTAGGTGGTATGAATGGGCAGGCTGCATAGTCTGCCATCATTTTTCTCTGTTTCTATGAGGAAGAACAGTGGAGGAGGGAGGGAAGGGAACATTAAGAGGGGGAGGGGTATGGGCAAGAGGGGAATACAAAACATGTGGGGAGAGAAAAGGAGATTCAAGCAGAGTAGAAGACCTGAGGGAGAAGAGAGAGAGGGAATTGCAAGGAGAAAGATGGGAAAATGCATGGAAATGGGTGGGAGGAGACAAGCAAGAGATGGGGCTGAGGGGGGGAGGACAGAAGAACATAGAGTGGAGGAAAGAGTGTGTGAAATAGAGTGAGGGAGAAAGAGAAGGATGCAGGGCAGTGAGGGGTGGAATGCAGCAATCCTCTCATTAGGGGCATGGGCAGGACTTTGAAGAGGAAAACCCTCCTTTCAGCTTCTTCACCTAGGAGCCCCTCATAGATAAATCTGTGTCTGTATAGCGCTGATAGCATATCTTGCAAACAAAATGGATTCCAATTGGATTACTCACCTTTCCGAATCCAAATTCAAATGAGTTACATTCAGGTGCAGTAGGTATTTCCCTGTCCCAGAGGACTTACATTCTTAGTGCCTGAATTAACTAAGCTATTTGCAATACACACAGAATGGGAATAAAGCTTTAGCATATTAAGGCCTAAGTTTTCTATCTGAGGCAATGAAGGGCAAAGCGATTTGCCAAGATCCTAAAAAGCATCATCTGAATCCCGGCTTCCCTGGCTCTCAGTCCAGTGCTCTAAACACTAGCTACTCCCCCACCTTGGGACATGTTGTGGGGCCTTTTGCACAAACTTACCACTGCGCTACAATGCAGACAGGGGATTGGTGTAAATGTTACCTATGCACAAATGACTACGTAAATAGCAGCACGGCACCTGTTAAAATTACATAATGAGCTGTATGTCTTCAAATGACATGATAACAACATTAATAGCTATTCCACCTGGATGCAAAGAAATGTGCAGAAGACCAAAAGGCTGAGCACAGAGTTCCGTAGCGCCATTGTTCGAATGCCTGATTGGTGGTGAAGTAAAATGTTGGCACGTGTAGGAGTAGGAATCTTTGGTGCATGTAGAAGAAAACTGGTGTGTGCAATTTCAGCATCCGTAGGAGAAAACAAATCATTGCAAAGGAGAACAGAAATGCCTTCTAATGTGATTTACCCACTGGTGGCTTTGCAGTGGGGTCCATTCCTTACTGTGCCTACAACACGTATAAGCGCCCTCCGCAAATCACTTTTTTGGGTGCTAAAGTTACGTGCTCAACTTTCCTCGCTGCCATGCAGGAAAACAGTTATTACCCCACTGAAAATTGTTAGCCTAAATAGAATTGATTTTTAAAACTCTACTACAGCTATGTCACTGCTATGCATAAGCTTTCTGCGTGTCTGACACAGCTGTAAGCATAATACGCTTTCTATGCGCGTGTCCGGCACACACTGAACATTTAGCACAGAAGTTATGTGCATCTCTCATTTGCATACATTTTGCTTAAGGCATACCAGCGCACAACCTTTGCAGGGCTCTTATGCTAGAAACACTATGTACACAGCTTTTACTACACAGCTCTAATGCTGGTTTTCTGCATTGGCCCATTATGACAGTTCAGCTGAGGTCAGTTCTAATGGCCAGTTGGGGGGAGAAGGGAAATTGGTAGGAACAGGAAGGCTGGTCATCTTTGGCCTTAGGCAAAAGTGCAAGAGATATTTTCAAAGCCTTGTCTCTTTTCAAACTAAAATGTTATTTTTGCCATTTTTCACCGAGTTTGCTATGGGTCCAAGAAGTTGGTTTATTTACTGCCCACTGCTGAGTAGATGACGCACAAAGCAGACGGAGTCTTCCCTAAGTGTTGAGGTTCATTTCTGAGAAGCAATGATGGTGATTGATTTATTATTTTATTTCTACTCCCTCAGACCTTGGAGTCTACGTGAAACAACAACATTAAAAAGAATTTGTTTTTGGAACACCAGAGCAAGTCATTGAGTGATGGGAAAATGTCTACTGAGTTAATCATGTTTGTATAGTATCCAGCCTGGAATTCTCGATTTTTCTGTTCTTGAGTTTGCAAAGGAAAATGATAGCCTGATAAACTAATAGCACATTGTTGATTCACACTTCCCTCTGTACCATGGCTTCACATAATAGAGATTTCGAGCAGATTCTTCACTCCTCCTGTTTCACAGCTAGAATCAATTTATCAGATCCACAAGAAGTGTCAGAAAACTAATAAGCTTTCTTCAGGTCTACAGTAGCCTCTGCATCACAGTTTCCAGTTCCTCTCATCTTGAAGTAAATGGTGGACTGAGGAAAAAGAAAATTATGTTAATTAATATTACTGGATATAAAGGTAGCCACAAATGAAAAAGATAGCTGTTACAAATAAATTATTATGTCAATGCTAATTTTCTGAATGTTAAAATAAGATTTTCTACTAAAGCATTTGCTTTCAGAAGTTTCAGTTCTTTATGCTGATCTAGAACTGCATGAAAGTTTAGCAGTCTATTTTTTTATCATTTTTTGATATAGAGGTTTCTACCTTCTGCGGGGTTCCAGTTCAAACAGAACTGAAGCTGCGATCTGGTAGTACAAGCTTTCATTAGCAGCTACCCTGGGATATATTCACACTGCCCACACCTAGCCCAGTCATTCCAGGACAAGCCCTTAGCTGAAGGCCACGCACCTGGACACCTACGTTTTGGAACCCTGAAACTATAGGGCTCGATATTCAGCGGCGACTGCTAGCCATTGAAAAGTGGCTGTCACCACCAAACTTTAGGCCTGGATAGTCAGCTATATATCCGGCAACAGGTCAGCTGAATATTGCCACCACCCAGTTATTCCCAGGCGCACTTGCAATCCACTCCCAGAACGCCCGGATATGAGCCAGCTAGTATTGAGGCATTCAGTGACTGCACACAGGGATCTCCAGCGGCAATAACCATATTAGTGCCGCTGAATATCCTACAGAGAACTATCTAGGTGGTCTGCAGCTCTGCAAACTGCCTAAATGGCTTTGAAAATGCCTCCCTTTGATTCCATCCTCTTGCTATATAGGGATCCTCTCTGTTTATCCCACAACTATTTGAATTCTGGTACCGTTTTTGACCCCACCACATCCACAGGGAAGGCATTCCATGCACCCACTATCCTTTCCATAAAAAGTATACCTTGCTTGCTTTTAAGTTTACCTCCTTGCAGCTTCATTTCATGCCCTCTAGTTCTATAGCTTCTTTGTCTTTAGAAAAGGTTTATTTGTTCATTAATATCTTTCAAGTATTTAAAAATCTGTATTACGGTATATCTCATCATCCCTCCTCTTCTTTAGGGTATACATACTAAAGTCTTCAAGTTTCTTCATATATGTTTTCTGGCATAGACCCCGTATCTTTTTGGTCACTTTCCTTTGAACTGTTTCAAGTCTTTTTGTACCCTTAAGTGAGATATGACCTCCAAAATTGAACACACTACTCCAAATAAGGCCTCAACAACTTATACAGGGTATTATCACCTCCTCTTTTCATCCATTATCATGCTAGTTCTTCCTCTCTCCTAGATGCTTGGGTGAATAATTATGAGGGGATCTTGTCTGAGACATGGGCGACCTCTAGAAGGGGTTCATCTACAGAGCTATTTAAAGACAGTTGAATCATACCAGCCTTAAGCAGCCATGGAGGTTCAATGCAACACTGACCTTTGATGCAATGGGCAAGTTAATCTCATTAAATATTTTGTGCCTTTAACAAGCTCACTTTTCACATACTTCTGATTATGCTTCACTTTATCTCCACACTGTCAATGAATAACTCATAACAAATTAGCACATAACATCCAAAAACCTGAAATATTATATATACTGTAAAGCTGGACCATGCCCAACTCAATGCCTACTCTCCTTAACACAGATGAATAGAACATCCGAATTTCCTCATAAGTGAGGCGGCTCATACTCGACACCCAACTGAACATGCAGTCACAGATCCAGAAACAGCATTAAAACAGCATTGTACAGACTACGCATGATATGGAGGATAGAAGCTTTTGTTTCAGAAAGGAAGTTGCGTGTAGTTACTGTATTCAGACTAGTAATGTAACACTTCAACTATCGTAAGAGTCTATATTTAGGTCTTCCTCCACACACTATTCATGCTCTGCAAATAATTCAGAATTCAGCAGCTCACATCATCACCGGAACAAGTAAGAGGGATCACATTTTCTGTACTCTAAGCTCTTCATTGGTTACCCATACAGTGGTGAGCTATAGCTTAAGACTAATAACAGAAAATATTTTTTCACGCAACACGCAATCAAACTCTGGAATTTGTTATCGAAGGATGTAGTAAAGGCTGTAGGTGTAGCTGGGTTTAAAAAAGGTTTGGATAAGTTCCTGGAGGAAAGGTCCAAAAATCATTATTAAAGAGGACCCGGGAAATCCATTGCTTGCCCCAATACAAGCATTGTGGAGCATGTGTGTCTTTTTGTGAACCTGCTAGGTACTTGTGACCTGAATTGACCACTGCTGGAAACAGGATACTGGGCTTGATGGACCTTGGTCTGATGCAGTATGGCATATCTTAAGCTCTTATGTTATATTCATTGGTATTGGTGCTGGTATTTAAAGCTTTCAGTTATTAATGTGACATTTTACTTACCAGTTAATGTCTTTCCCTTGAGTCCTGCTAGACCAGTCCAGACAAGTGGGTTGGGTTCCCCTACCAGATTGGTAGAGACAGAAAAACAATGAAAAGCCCAAGTTTCAATGACATCACTCCCATGCCTTTATCCACCTCAGCCACCAGAGGTCTCTTCAGCATCTGTCCCAAAGCATATGGGAGAACATGGCAAGCCTCATACAACCTCAATGTGGGCAACAGTGAACAATCAACAGTACAGAACTATGAAAAGGAAAGCAGAAACAGTAGGCTGTCAGTAGAAGATGAACCTGCAGAGCCAAGTATAGAAACCACAGCAGACCCAAAGAGTACCACAGCAGAAGAAAAGAGCAAATACAGTTTCAGGGGCGAGCACTGAACTGGTCTAGTAGGAATCAAGGAAAAGACATGATCTGGTACGTAAAATGTCACTTTCTATATCATCCTGCTAGACCAGTCCAGACAAGTGGGACATACCAAAGCTATGACGCCACTGGGCGAGAAGACACAGTGGCTTGCAAAACCTTGGAGCCAAAGGCTGTGTCTGACCGCATGTGGACATCCAAGTGGTAATGCTTGACAAAAGTTGAAAGTGATGCCCACATTGCTGCCCGACAAAAGTCAACAGGAGCTACCAAGCTCCACTCCCTCCAAGAGGGCATTTGTGCTCAGGTAGAATGGGCATGCAAACCCTCTGTAACTGTACGGTTCTGCAGCAGATATGCCAAGGCAATGGCCTCCTTAATCCAGCGCCCAATGTAGACTTCACAGCCACATCACCTTTGCGCGAGTCAGCAAACAGCACAAAAAGATGGTCGGACTTATGAAAAGAATTCATAGGGCCCAATATTCTTCTGGGATGGCTGTGTGTTGCTACACTGCATAGCTGTTGTTGCAGACCTTTAACCCTGGATATTCAATGCCAGAGACATACATGGCCCCGGCTTTAGATATCCAGGGTCGCCATACAGCCCATGAGCCCGCAGAGCTAATCAGGCAGCAGTGATATTGAGTTGCTGCCCAGTTAGCTCCCACGAGTAAAGATAGGCCAGTTTTTACCCACAGGTGCTAACCAGGCAGCGGTGCAATATTGCTGCTGTCCGGTTAGCGACTGGTGCTGTCCATGACACACCCCGATGCTAAGCGGTTAGTATTGGGGCATGTATCGGAGATAATTGGTGATACTCAGTAGCACTAACCGTGTTATTGCTGATCACACTCAGCGGCATTTACATGGTTTACAGGTCTCTAAATCACGTAAATGCCTTTGAATATTGGGCCCATAATGTCCAAGTAACAGAGATGCACCCTCAGGACATCCACAAAATGAAGATTCTTATCCTTCCCCTGACACTGCTCCTTAGAGGAGGGCAGGCAAACCACCTGGTTCATCTGAAAGGGGGAAATCACCTTAGGTAAGAAGGAAAGTACAGGCTGAGTGGAAACAACCTCCTCAGAAAAGGATAGGTAAGGATCTCGGCAAGACAGTCTGAAATTCAGAAATCTGCCTTGCGGAACAAATTGCAATTAAGATGATCATCTTGAGCATCAAATCCTTCAGTGTAGTGATCCTCAGTGGTTCAAAGGACACCAACATCAAGGCCCTGAGCACCAGACACAGATCCCAGGGAGGGATCATGGACCAAACGGAAGGACGCAGACACCAAACTCCCTGAAGAAAGCGTGAAACATCTGGATGTAAGGCTAGACTTATCAGCCACCGAATCTCTGAAACAGGCCAAAGATGCCACCTGAACCTTTAGGGAGCTAAGGTTCTCAAGGCCATCCTGCAGAAAGGCCAACAGAGATGGCACCTTGGCCGTCTTAGGGGCCAGCTGCCGTGTGTCACACCATCGCTCAAAGAGGCACCAGACAAGTGCATACGCCAGGTTGGTAGACCTCCTCTGGACTCCGAGAAAAGTGGAAACCATCGCCAGAGAACAGCCCTTATGCACTAGCCATCTTCTTTCAAGGGCCAGGCCGTAAGTGAGAAGGGACTTGAGCTCTGCAGGACAATCTGTTCCTAAAGCAAGAGGCCCCAAGATGGAGACAAACAAAGAGGTAAGCTTGCAGGAGCCACAACAGATCTCCAAACCACGCTCTCCTCATCCAATCTGGTTCAACAGAATCACCCTTTCTGGATGGCACTCTATACACCAAATCGCATGCCCCACCAGGGGCCAAGGAGCAAACACAGAGTAGGCGTAGACTTGGCCAAAGCTGGGCAAGGGCGTTGACACCCTTGTACCTCACCTCCATGCGGCGACTGAAAAAGTGGCACACTTTGGCATTGGATTAGGTCACCATCAGATGTTTATGTTTATTTATTTGATATACCGCCCTACTTTAACAATCAGATCTATCTCAGGGTGACCCCAGTGGCATAGAATCAATTGAAATGCCTCCTGACTCAATTCCCACTCTCCTGGATCCAGAGAGTGCTAGCTGAAAAAGTCCGCTGCCACACTGTCCACCCAAGGCTGGTCCAATTAGTTCAAAGAGTTGGCATTCTAGGCAAACCTTAAGTTTTACGCTCTCCCCATCAAAGTCTATTGTTTAGCTTTGAATGCCCTGCTCTTTGCTGCCCCTTTAAAGCTGCTGTCCTAAACAACTGCCTAGTTAGCCTAGTGGTTCGGCGGCCCTGTGTCCACCCTGGCAATGTGCTGAGTCGACAAAGCTAGGAGGTTCTTCTCCACCCAGGTAAATAGGACAGCCATTTTCAGGGCTTCCCCAGCACTCTTTGTGCTGCCTTGCTGATTGACATAAGTCACCATCGTGGCGTTGTCCAAAAACACTCGAACCGATCCTTGACCAGAGGCCAGAAATACAGAAGAGCCAACTTGATGGCCCTCGCCTCGAGGTGGTTGATGAACCACATTGTTTCCCTGTGGTTCCAATGGCCCTGGGCCATGCGGTCTTGGCAATGGGCTCCCCAGACCGAAAGACTGGCATCCATCGTCATAAGGATCCATGAGAAACTTTCTAGTGGAATGCTCTTCCTCAGATGACATGGCAGCTGCCACCACTGTAGGCTGGCCTTCACCATCATTGGACGCTAGAGCCTGAGCTCGAACTCCTGATAACTCAGGGACCACCAAGTCAGCAAGGACTGTTGGAGGGGCCATATATCAGCACGCGCCCATGGCACAATCTCGACTGTCACCGCTGTCAATCCGAGGAGCTGAAGATAATCCCAGACTCTAGGAGCCTGCTGAGAACAGAATAGTGTCAGGCAATCCAACAGCCTTTTGACTTTCTCCTCTGGTAGGAAGAATCTGCCCACTTGTATCGAAACGTGTTCCCAGAAACTCCAGGGACTGGGAAGGCAATAACTGGCTGTTCCCCAGATTGATCACCCTGCTGAAGCTTTCCAAAAAGGACATGACTTGACTTGCTACTCTAGATGCCTTCAAAATAAAATGGGCTCAGATGAGCCAGTCTTCCAGATATGGGTACACACAAATCCCTTGGTGCCATAGTGCCGCAGCTACCACCACCATGATCTTGGAGAAAGTCCATGGGGCAGTGGAGAATCTGAACAGGGGGGCAGTGAACTGAAAATGAGAGCCAAGCATGGGAACAACGCAGACTTTTGCTGACCCCTCCCTCCCCCAAATCGGGATATGAAAATATGCCTCGGCCAAATTCAGAGGTGCCAGGAAGTCCCCTTGGTGCACTGCATGAATCATGGAGCGGAAGGTCTCCATCGGGAAATGCAAGATGTAACGGTTCTCGTTGACACCCGTGAGGTCCAGAATGGGCCATACGGCTCCATCCTTTTTTGGCACCATGAAATAGATGGAGTATCTGCCTCTGCCCCACTCGTCCAGGGGAACGGGCATCACTGCTTGCAGGAGCAGCAACTTGTCCAAGGTAGTCTGTACAGCAGGTCATTTGATCACAGACCCATAAGGGGAGATGATGAAGGCTTCTGGGATTGGCACTTTGCATTCTAGGACATAGCTATACTGAATGGTGTCTAGGACCCGGTGATTCTTGGTGATCCAGGCCCATTCCTGAAAGAAGAGACAAAGCCTGCCCCAACCGGAAGAACAAGGGAATGGGCTCCTAAATCTCCATTGCACGGTTCGGGAGGGTCATCCTCTGGAGGGGACTGAGTCCCTGGGTCCACATGTTCCATGAAAGGACTGAGAATGAGCTATAGATACGGAAGCAACAGGGAAGAAAGGCTTTCCAGGCAGATAATGACAAAAGTTCTGAAACCACCGAGAGTCCAGCCAGCGCACCTACAGAGAGTGGGCAAAGGCTGATGGAAAGGGGGCTCCTGCCCATTTCACAGGCCCGCTGGACCTGTCCTCCAAAAGACAGTAAGATTTTGTCTCACCCAGGTCCTTCATCAGCTTCCCCAAATTGGCCCAAAAAGCAGCTTCCTTTTAAAAGCCGTAAGGGCCAACCGGGCTTTGGAGGATTTGTCCGCCGCACAGTGTCAAAGCCAAATCCAGCGCTGTGTTACTGTTGACAGGGCACTATCCCTAGCAATTAAACATACTAGGTCATACATGGCATCAGAAAGGAAGGCTGTAGCCGATTCCAAAAGAGGGGTAAGTATCATCTGGTAGAAGAGACCGAATCCACTGGAGCAGGGCTCGAGACGTCAGGCCTGCACATAGCACCAACTGAAGAACAGCAGCTGCCATGGCAAATTGGTTCTTCAACAATAAATCCACCTTTTGGCACAGAAAATCCTTCAAGACTGAACCACCTTCCACAGGAAACGTGGTCCATCTCATAACTGCCAAGACCTGTACATCCACCTTGGGAATATGAAACCACGCAATGCACTCTCTCTGGGAAAGCGTACATCTTCTTGTATGTCCTTAGCTCCTTAGGTGGAGGAGTCGGAGGAATCCCACTCCAACTGGATCATGTCCTTGATCACCTCTGGAAATGATAAGAAAGTAGTGGACTTCTGCACCCCCTGCAGGAGTGGATGCACCTTTAGTTCCTACTCTGTGACTGGGACATCTGCCAAGTTCAAGGTGGATGAGACCCTGACAATCAATGTAACCAGATCCTTCTTTTGGAGCAGGCAGATAACACCAGCCTCTTTACAATCCTCTGAAGGCGAGAGTGCTTCTTCATCCACATCAGAGTCCAGCACTGAGACATCAGAATCCGAAGTTCGGGCAGATCCCAGGTGATCCCCATCTCCAGGAGGCGACTTTTGCCAGGGATGCTTAGCCCTAGGCAACCAAATAGAGCTTCCACTCTCAGCCTGCTCCTCACGAGACTGCACTCGGGCGGCACCCAAAGGCGGCAGAGTCTAAATTTCCATTCCAGAATGACCAGGCCCACTGTAAAAAGGAAAAGAATTCTGGGGAGGACAATCCAGAAGCTCTCCTCTCAGAAATAATCCCGCTTCCCAATACCAAAGGGCAGAATCCCCTTGACGACGGGGAGCAGGCCACAGCACGGTCACCAGAACTTCCAGCTGGATGGTTATTCTCACCCACAGTGTCATCTGCCACATCCTGCCATGAGGCAAGCAAGGCCAGACTAATGGCATCCCTTGGATGAGAAGGGGGGAGTAAGCCCTCTAGGGATAAGTCAGAAGCTGCCATGCAGGAAGAACAGAGTCCAAAAACCGAAGATAAGGCACCTCGTTTACCACAGATCAAACAACATTTCCTGGAAGATAGAGAGTTACGGCAAGTATCCGAATAGTATGTGCTAAGGCCATGGCAGCCCAGAAGGCACATATTAACAGTACCACTACAGCTATGTGCATTAGAAGAACTAGGGTAGGATCGCACGTTGAAGCTGCTTGGGAAAACCACGCATATGGACCGTGCAACCACCAGGCACACAATAGGAAAATACACTACTAACGCATGCAGAAAAAAGTGGGAAACCCCTAGACTGCGCCAGTGGTCACCCAAATTACACCCCAGGTGGATGGAATTGGAAGCCCTCAACAAGGACAATGATGAGGTCAAGCCTTGGTACTTACTCCCTGAGAGCCCCAGACAGAGAAGCCATGCCTGGTTCAGCTCTACTCTCCTGAAACCGTTTCTGACTTTGCAGATACTGCTTTTAAGGTGGCTGGCAGGCAGATCCCTTCGAGAGCCTTCTGCAATCTTCGGGTGAGAGGAGGGAACAGAGGAGGAGGGAGGTGGTGTTGAGGTTGTGTGAGGCTACTGAACTCTTCAAATCCTTCCAATTTTTTTCTGGCTGCTCAACAGGCTGACCCAATTTTCCCTCCTCCTGACTATTAAGTCCACAGTCTAGTGGAGCCTCCCACATTGTGCTCAAGTGAGAGAGTCACCCTCAAGATAGTCATTCACAAGCGTTAATCAATCTTTTCCTCTCAATCCTCAGATTTTTCTTCAGAGAGAAGAAAATCCATCTTCCATCTGCTGGAGACAAAAAAATATTGACAAGACCTCGGTGGCTAAGATGGATAGAGCATGGGAGTGATGTCATTGAAACATGGATTTTTCACTGGTTCTTTGTCTCCACCAATCTGCTGCTCCATTTGTCTGGACTGGCCTAGCTGAACGATATGGAAGCAGTATTATCTTGTCAGTTCTCTAAGGGGGTTATTGTGAGACACGAATAGCCGGGATGGATGGCCCATTGGGATGTCCATCCCCGCTATTCGTGCCGGCTGCATGCCCTGACTAACTTCCCCACCGGTGTGCGGGGAAGTTAGTTGGGGGTGGGGAAGAGGCGGCACGGGGGCGGAGAGTGGGCGGGCAGTGGGCGTTTGCTGGTCCGGACATACAGGGCCAATTCTAATG
This sequence comes from Ichthyophis bannanicus, assembly GCA_033557465.1. NCBI lineage: Eukaryota > Metazoa > Chordata > Amphibia > Gymnophiona > Ichthyophiidae > Ichthyophis > Ichthyophis bannanicus. The sequence continues at coordinate 15,273,529 of CM066044.1, read as the reverse complement.
TTGGCCCTGTACGTTCAGGGCCAGGGAAATGGCCAGGGAAGCTACTACACCTCCGAGGTGGAATAGCTCCCCTGGGCTGTATATTTCTAAGTGGCCCAGGGCATGGAAGGGGCTGGGGGAGCAAAGTTAATCCCCGCAGCCCAACCCTGGCCTTAGGAGGCCAGATCGGGGGTCGGGCTGCGGAGAATTAGCTTTTTGTGCAGCGGTCGGCATCACGGCATTTAAATGGAACTGCAGCACCATGGCAATATGATGCCATGGCACCGTGGCTCCATTTAAATGCCCAGACTGAGTTAGTTAGTCGGGCTATGGCTGTCATGCAGGCCGGGACTGAATTGTAGACCCGGCCTCCATGTACATGCCTGTTCGCGATTCTGATCCCATGGGGCTAGACGTGCCCCGCGGGATCAGAATCGCAATCTCCTTTGTACTTACAGGTCAGCCCGGACGTACAAAGGAGATGTACGTCAAGATCAGAATCAGGCCCTAAATGTATTGTTCACCACATTCTTATGATCTCAGGACATTATGCTACTTGCCATTTCATCTTTTAGGACTATTCATTTAAATGTGCTGCGTGAACTCATGTTCTCCATTGCTTTGGGATTCACTGCCAGCTGAACTGAAAATGATTTCCCATAATGAAAAATTTCATACCAGGTTAAAGGCATACTTATTTGGTCAGGCATATCCAAAGAGTGAGTTGCTAAATTGGAATTATAGGCAGATTTCTTTCTTTCCATGAATATCCACAGACCTAACAGATTAACAGGAATTAAGTAACTTGTGATTTATACCACTGATGCATTAAGCAGGCTGGGCACGCAATTATTTGTGTCAGCCAATTAATGTGTAATGTTTGATGTCTGAAAGATATGTTTTATATGTATGTAATGTATGTACCTTAGAATGTTTTTGTTATCTATTTTTAATTATGTTTACTTATGTAATGTTTTTGTTAGCTTATATGAGTGGTTTATTGTAATCTGTCTAGTATGAAATAAGAAGAATATAAATATTCTAAATAAATAAATCAATTAGTTCATACAAAGTTCAGATAAGCATGAAGCAGGAATCCATGGGACATGAGACACAAGACAAGGCATCTAAGGATATAAGCCTAGCTGGAATCTGAGACATGAACAAGGAATCCAAGCACAGATAGTACAGATAATTCATAGGTAGTGACCCAGCACTGGACTACCCTAGAAGAAGGGCAGATAAACCTTTAGTGATATGGGCCAGCCCCAGCAAGACCAGACATACCAAAAGGCAGGAGATACAGAAGCACACACACTCATTTAATAAACGGCAAAGATGACAGGGGACAGCTATCATTCAACTGAGGTAAGAAAGACAAAAACACAACTTTTCTTAGAGGAATGGAGACAAATGTCCAGCTGCAGCCAGCCGAGTACAAACTGGCTATCCATCCTGGTATGCACCAGTTTCCTGCTGGCACCAACAATACCCATGTTTTTATATGCCTCCTGAAATCCATATACTGTATTAGCTCCAGTTCCAAATGTCTTCAGGCACCCCATTCCAACAATAGGGGGGGGGACCGCTAAAAATGCCTATTTGTCTTGTGCTTTTCAATCATATCTGGGTGGCTCCTGATACTACTAACAGCCCTTTACCTTTAGCACATAGGGACCTCCTTGGAACATACTCCTGTAAATGTTCACACAATCCTGGAGACCAATGGCATAAATTGTGCCCAAGCAGCATCTTGCAGTGCAAGGGGCCCAAGAAGGAAAGGGACTCACTTGCATTCTTCTCCCAGATCTTTTGAAATTGATTCTTCCTGTTTTTGGGGCCTTTTCAGAATCTGTTGCTTAAAGGACCTTAATTTGAGCTTCTGCTACTGCCAGAGACAAAACTGTAACCACTTTAAAGACTATTATTAGCATTTTGAACTTCATCCTATACTATACCAGCAACAAATGGAGAAAAATTCCATACCTGCTAGTTTCCTTTTCGTGAATCCTGCTAGACCAGTCCAGACAAGTGTGTTTATGCTTCCTCGCCAGTAGATGGAGACAGGCCAGAGAAGCGTTCAGTGATGTCATCACTTGTATACATGCTGGCAATGAGAAAAGCCAGGATGATACTTCCCAAGCAGAAAGCAAGACTGAAAATCTCAGAAGAGAGCTCAGAAAAGAGTATCAATCAACAATAACAACTTTGTACAAACGTTTCACTCTTACCATACTTGACTCTGCATCTGATTTATTAATCTTCTGTTAAACCGCACTGAACCACTTAGCATGGGAGATTAGTGGTATAGAAGTCTGTTAGTCTATGATACTATTTCTAATTCTTTCTTAGACAACTTATGCCTCTCAAGGGCCAAGGGAATGAGATCCTCCATAACCAGAACAGTTTACCACAGCAGTCCTCTCTCCTAAGGTAGCAATAGAGGGAACCACACCAGCAGGCTCAAGAGATCCATGAACCATGCCCTGCACAACCAATCTGGTGCTACTAGAATGACAAAGCCTGGGTGAGACCGAATTCTGTGCAAAGGTTGGCCCACCAAAGGCCAAGGGGGAGAAACATGCAGGAGTCCCTTTTGGTGTCTCACCTGAAGGACATCCAAGCATGCCACCCATAGATTCCTCCTATGGCTGGAAAAGATTTTTTTCCCTTGGCATCCCCTGAGTGACCATCATAGTAAACCTGCCTCCGCACAATGAGGTTGAACATGTGAGAGCTTAGCTCCTGCTTGCCAGGATCCATAGTGTTCCAACTCAAGAAGTTAACCTGTACATTTATTTATTTATTTATTTTATTTATTTAGACACCTTATCCTTCAATCAAAGTGGTCACAACACAATTGGGGGATTTATTTAACACGAGAGGATATGAGACACATACACTAATACTTACAGGGAACATGGGCAATGGAGGGTTAAGTGGCTTGCCCAAGGCCACAAGGAGCACCTGTGGGACTAGAAACCCCGGTCCTTCTGGCTGAAGGCTGCTGTCCTCTAGTGGGATTTGAACCACCAACTTTCTGGCCTGTGGTACCTTGCCCCAACCACTAGGCCACTCCTCCCTCACATTGTCAATGCCTGCTATGTGAGCCGCTGACAATGCCATCAGATGAACCTCCATCCAATGACAGCACTCTGTCACCTCTGTGTCACCATGGCACGGTGAGTGCCATCTTGCTTGCTGACCTATGCCACCATTGTGGCATTGTCAGAGAACACGCTGACCACTTGGCCCTCCCAGGAGGGACTGAAATCTCTCGAGCCAGGAAGATTGCCCTGTCCTCTAGTTTGTTGACTAACCAAGAGGCTTCCTGAGGTGACCATCATCCCTTAACAAACCGACCTAAGCAATGCACTCCTCCCCCCTAGTCAGCAGGCTGGCATCCGTGGTAATCACCACCCAATCAGGCACCTTCAGAGGCATCCCATCCATCAAAGGATGGGTTTGTAGTTACCAGGCCTATTCCCCCTTGATCTTTCAGAGAAGAGAATTAAGCATTGTTCAAAAAACCGGGAGAAGGAAAACCAGCGAGTTCAGGGGATGCATTGACCCCAGGAGCAGCAGATAATCCCAAGCTCTACTAGCTTCCTGAGAGGAAAAATTCAAATTTCAGCTACAACTTGTCCAACCTTTCCAGGGTGAGAAACACCCTGCCCAAGTGAAGTGGGGCAGCTAAATACAAGTCTTGGGAGGAGACTAGGCTGCTGTGGGAGTACTTGATCCCCCTATCCCAGCTTCTCCAACCACTAGATCTGGATTGTGTGCATCCTGGATTTTTCCATGTAGTCAGACCAAATTAGCTAGGGTCCAGGTACAGGTGAACCCGGATTTCTTATTTGCACAGAAAGGCTGCCGCCACTGCCACCACCACAACTGTTGAGATGTGAGGTGTTGGGACCAGGTCAAAAGGCAGTGCATGAAACTGAAAATGGCAGTCCGGGATGCAGAGGCGGAGAGAATGCTGATGCTGCTCTTTTATTGGACTATGAAAGTACACTGCAGAAAGGTCCAGGAGGTTGGAAACTCCTCTGGATCAACACAATGACTGGCCTGAGGGTCTCCATGCAGAAGTAAGGCAATCTTAGTTTGGCACCGACTGCTTTCAGGTTCAGAATAGGTCAGAAGGACCCACTTTTTTGGGCTCACAAAGTAATGTAATACCACCCCGACCTTGTTCTGCACAAGGCAAGGGTATGATAGCCTGCAGCAGGTGCTGAAGAGTTTCCTTGACTACCACTCTTTGGTTAAGAAGCCATAGAGAAACTCCATATAAGCACCCTGAAAAGGATCCGCAAATTCCAGCATGTACCTCTTTCAAGGGCCTCGAGGACCCATGGTTTGATATGAAGTGGGTCCATTCTGGAGTACTGTGTGCAATTCTGGAGACCGCACCTTCAAAAGGATATAAACAGGCTGGAGTCCTACAGAGGGTGGCTACTAAAATGGTTAGTGGTCTTCATTATAAAGCATATGAGGACAGACTTAAGGATCTTAATACGTACATCTTAGAGGAAAGGCAGGATAGAGGTGATATGATTGAGACGTTTAAATACCTCCATGGCATAAATGCACAGGAGAAGAGCCTCTTTCGATTGAAAGTAAGCTCTGATACGAGGGGTCATGGGATGAGGGTGAAAGAGGATAGATTCAGGAGTGATATGCGGAAATATTTCTTTATGGAAAGAGTGGTGGATCCGTGGAATAGTCTTCCAGTGGAGGTGGTAGAGATGAGGACAATATCTGAATTCAAAGAAGCATGGGACAAACACAGAGGATCTCTAAAGGAAAAAAGGGGAATGTTGTAGTGGTTGATATGGAAGGACAGACTAGATAGGCCATGTGGTCTTTTTCTGTCATCATGTTTCTATGAACCAGCAATGTCTTAGACGGTGCTGGTGTAGACTGGAGGGCAGAGGTGCTATCCACAAAAAGATTTTCTGCGGTGACAGGATTTGCTTCCTGCTGCCTTTGCAGAAAAAAAGAACTGAAGAGAGGGAGTTGGAAAGGCGGGAAGGCAGTCACAGAGGTAAAGTGAAGTGCTCCCAAAAGCTTTCTAATTGGACAGTGGGGAACTTTCCAACGCAGGCTTCATCGGTACCGATGTCACCCATATGTAAAGACTACATTCCTGCCTGCTTGTTCCTGGAGATTACATAGAGCCATCATGGCATCCTGAATAATGATAGAAAGGTCCTCCCTGTGAATAAGATGGATCATTCCATTCACCAGGTGAAGCTCTCCTTCCTCCAGTGACACACTCATTGTAAATGGAGTCCTCCTCTTCTCCCCAGCCTCCTCCCCCCCGCCCCCCCCCCCCAGAGGGGACAGGGCTGGGTCCTTGGAGGAACAGACTGGTGAAAATGAAGGATGGGGGCACTTAACTTCCTTGCTTCCAGAATGGGAGATGCAAGAGACCATAGAGACCCCCTTTAGGAAAGGTTGGACCACCATGAGAGGGGTTGTCAAACAGCTATCAGAGACTGAAAACAGCCATTTCAGGAGCTGCAGCTTGAAGCTAGTTGAGAACAGGTCCTGGGGTCCAAAGGACCTTCAGAGGATGGCTGGCTTGAGCCTGTAGCCACCTCACCATGCTCTCCTTCAGCCAGGACCATGTGGCCATCCAAGATGACAGCCATTTCCACCAGTAGGAAATTCATGGGAGACATGGTAGAGGCAGAAAAACTGGCATTGGGCCCCAGGTTCCCCTATGTGGGGATCCTGAAATTGCTATTTTACTATGGTCTCTCCATCGCAAAATAGCAAACTGTAGAGCTCACTTGCCGCAAGCAGCACACCTCCATGCATCTGGCATCATGGCAGAGCTCAAACATGGTCAAATTTATAAAAAGGCAAAAGTAAAAATTACGAAGAAAAAGAAAACAGGCACCCTCAGGTCAGTAAGGCAATCCTTGCATTCATCAGGCTGACTGGAGAAACCAGAGAAGGGCCTCCCCAGCTGCTCGCACAGGTCTGGGAAAGCCCAGTCACCTAAAGGAGATCTTTTTTATTAAGCTGCTTTATTCATGCAGCAAAGACAAAACAGGCATAGAAAAACAGGACAAAAATAAAAATAGGAAAAAATAAGGAGAACATGCAAAAATAGGACAGTGAGAGGGAAAGGGGGCCCTGGGCCCAGATTTATCAACACACCTCAGGAGCCCCGTAGGGTCCTCCTTTCCACCCTCTGGCCCACTAGTGCTGGAACCCATGGGTAAAAGCCAGTGGCATTCTCAGTCCTCGTCCTCCCCCCATCACCTGGGGTGGGTGCACTGCCCCGCTCCCTCATGCTGCTGGTATGCCACAATCCACCCCCTCCCACCCCCAGCAAGCCCCATGGAGGCAGCACAGCAAACTTACAATTAAGCTGGCTTGCCACAGGGGCTTGCACTCCAGGGGCCGGTCACTCTTTTCTCCCATTCAAAGTCTCACAATTCATGAGATTTCAACGGGAAAGAAGAGTAGCCAGCTCCTGGAATGTGAGACACTGTGGCGAAGCAGCTTAATTGTAAGTTTGAGGCACTGCCTCCATGGGCCCAGTAGGGGTGCACCACCTTCACAGCCAGCAACCAGGGTGGGTTGCACCCACCACCCCACCCTATGTGGGATGCATCCAGAAGCCTACCCTAGGTATGCCATTGTTAATAGCGCTGGACACAGGGCAACTGTCAACTAAAGGAGACAATGGGTGTACCTAAACTCTGAACACATGTTGGCCAGGTCTCAAACACACAGGCCACAAGACCATGATCTGGGCCAGGGGAAACAAGCCTATCTATACCGTAGCATGAGTCCACACACCCTGCCACCTGCTGGCTTCTCTCAGTGCTGCACCAGCATATATACTGAAAGTTGCTCTGGTCTGCCTCCAGCTGCTGGCTGGGGAGCATAAACCACTTGTCTGGACTGGTCTAGCAGGATGATAAGGAAGAAGAGATTTCAAAATAGGGAGTCACATAATCTCTTAACTCATTTTCTGCCATCAGTCTGGCTGCTGTGTTTGCACCAACTGCAACTGGGAGAGGCTTCTTTTTGGCAATCCCATATAGACTGAATTACTGTAGTCTAATCTTGATATGATTAAGGCATTAGATCTTTAGATGTTAAATAAGGATGAAGCTGCCAAATCAGTTTTTATTTACAAAAGGGTGACTTGGTCAAAGGGAAATCCATAGTCCTGTTGTCAACGTGGTGTCTACCCAAACGCCTAGGTCTTTTACCTGGTTCTATGGATTCAATAGCTCATTCAATTTAATCTGCATACCAGGGATAGTTTTGTTTGAGTAACGCACAATCCATCTGACTTACCTAAATTCATTTTAACTCTTGGGTCTATAACTACCTTTTAACTTGGATCACACACACATTTAAGGCATCTGATTCCCCTTGCCCTTCCTGTGCAAATCAGGCAAAGGATCTGGATATCTACAAACAGATGGAATTAAAACCCTCCTTTTTTCAGAAGCTCACAAAACAGTTTTACATAAGGGTTAAACAAAAATAGGGACAGTACTAAAACATGAGACACACCCCAATTCATGCCCCATGGTGTCTTCAAACTTGGCAAGTCGCCAACGTCACCCTTTTTGGGGTCTCTGCTCAAAAAATAATGACATCCATTGTACACTTTTCCTCATACCCCTACCGCATTCAATTAACATAGGAAGTACTGATGATTCATGGTGTCAAATGCTGATGACAAATCCAACAGCAGCAGGATTGTACTCCCTCTCTTTTCTACTCATTGAAATAAAACATCCAAAGCGGCGAAGAGCTATTGTCTCAGTAGCTCTCCCAAATCCAGATCGGTATATAATCCATCTGCTCCACACTACCTTCTCAATGACCTTTTCCAAAAATGGTAAAATTGACACCAGCCTGTAATTATCTGATATTTCAACATTAGTTTAATAATGGTAAGTTTGCAAGCTGCTGGATAAATTCCTTCCCATGGGGATGTATTCACAGTCCTGTCTACTTGCAGCAGTATAGGTGTCCTTGTCCCTGTCAAGAGCCAGGAAGGTCACGGTTCTTTTAAACAATAGGTGCTCTGAATATCCAACACCACTCTCTATGCTTCTCCCATAGTAACCAAATGAAATTGCTAAAGTTACCAACTCCCCTCATTCAACTTATCTGTCTTCTTTTATCTTCCTCTCTATCTCCTAATTCTTTGACATGTTTACTGGTTTACAAGGACTACGATCTTCTGTTAAACTCTGGAAAATGCATCAGAAAGTTCTCATGAATACTTACACCTTTTGTAATTTATTATAGCTTATATAAAAAGTACAGATATCCATAAACAATTATCTAATCAAAACCAATGAAAAATACAAATATACTCTGAGTTTCAGAGATCCACAAAGAAACAAAGAGAGAACCAAGGGCAGAAAGACCCACATCAAAGCAATAATAAAGTGGAAAAAAAGTGAACACAGCTAATTATATACCACTAACTCAACGCAACTTCAAAGAAGAGATAAACAGGAGAGAAAAAGAATACCTAGTACTTTTGCATGCCAGCATTTCAGACTCGCCTACTGAGAAACAACATAATTTTACTCACAGAAAGATTTTCCACTAAGACAGAAAAGACTTTTAGAAATAATTTCAATAAGCTGTTGCAGTTCCCCCTCCCCCCCCCAAAAAAATCATTTTTTGCAATAAATAACCCTATACTTAACCGAGTATCTCAAAACAAACATTTTCCCATTTGAATAACCGATTTCAATGCAAACAAGGCTTTCCTTCTAGCTTGTGTCACTCTGGATATAATCAGATTTTACCTTCAATCTGTTCATGAGTAACAGAGTTTAATCAGGAAAAAAGATTTTCATAATGAGGGAAGATTTTCTCTAGGGATAGGTGGAACCCGATTCCCATAGAGGCACGTCCAGACATATGGACGATCCCAAGCAAGATGGGTCCGTATGGATCCAATTCTAGACCTCGGGAACAAAATGTTGTCCTCCCCACAAGCACCCCCCTTTTCCCCACTGCCCGACCCAATGCCAGAAACACCCCCCCCTCCCCCAGCCCCAATCGCAGCAAAAATGCTGCTTATCCAACCTTTGAGGTGGAATAAGCCGTGCATCCCCACAGGCCAGGCAGCACATACAGGGCTGTGACCTGAATCAGCGCTGTACGTGCTGCTGGGCTGGCCCACCCTTGCTCCACCCCGATCCCACCCCCCCACCAGCTCTCCCTGTCCTGAGCACTGAGACGTATGGGGAGAGCTGGAGGGGGAAATCAAGCCCAGACAGATTGCAGGATTGTGGAGTTGCACATCCCACCGGGACATGCAGCCCCACAACCCGTGTTTCTCGATGACCTCTATAATCACTCCACAAGATAGTAGGAAAAATTACATCTCTAATGTTTTTCGAGTGGAGGGAAAACATATCATTATCTTTAAATCACAATGACCTGAAATGCCTGGAAATCTGTTCTCCTAGGCCTGTTTGAATCTTATTAACTAACAGCAGAGTCTCCATTGTAACTTGCATCATCCCCAATTTATGCTTCAAACACTGTACATCTGATTAGTTTGATCAGCTGCAGCATCTTCACAGCTCTGTTGATATCTCTCAGCCCCGATGACTCTCGCACCCTTCTCTATCTCCATCTCTGCGGGCATGAAGCTTTTGCTGGTGGGGTAACACCTGAACAAGGAATCTTGCATGCTGAACTCAAGTAAGACGTTCCCCAGTTTCTCCTACCCCGAAGTAGACACGTTCATACTTCCAGGATCCAAAATTATGATTCCCTTACTCTACGGAAATTAAAACTACTGAACTGATGTAGACAGTTCATGTAACCAGTTCTCATTAACATATTTAATCTTGCCTCAAAAGACCTTCTTGCCTAATTAACACATTGGGGTAAATTTTCAGCAGTGGCGGTGAGCAACCTAATTTGAACACTGGTACTGATGTTTAAATTCAATTCACACATCAGATCAGTATAGCGATAGAAAAGCACAATGTGACTTAAACGAATCCCATATCCAAACCGTTTTTATCCAAAGATGAATAATTTCTTTGTCAGACTATATCTAATAAAGGCGGCTATAAATAAGCTGCCCCACTTCTCAGTCTATTTTATTCTTATTTATAGTGATCATGCAAATCTTTTTCATTTAAAATATCAATGTAAAATACCAACATGACTGTCATGTTAGAACCTATTAATAGCTAGGTTCTAAATATTTCAAAATAGAGTGCACCAGTCTTTGTTGATTTAGTCTCCTTGGATGAATGATGTTTAAAGTGAAAATCCCAAAATTGTTCCATATAGCTATTAACAGGTTCAAATGTGACAATCATGTTGGTACTTTACATTGATATTTTAAATGAAAACGATTGGAAGCAGCTTATTTAAAGCAGCCTTTATTAGAAATATTCCAACAAAAAATGATTCCTCTTTGGATAAAAAGGGCTATATTTGTATATGGGACTTGTTTGAGTCATGTTGTAGTGTTTAAATTAATACATATATTTAGTGCTCTTATATGTAGAGTCAGTGACACCGAAACATATATAGTTCATTGACTGCTGCCACTGCTGTCCATTTGGTTTAGGTTTGCAATTTAGATTTAAATGACTGCCAAATATTCATGCAGATAAATCTAAAGTGGAGAGCCTCGAATATCAAACTAGAGGAATCAAGCAGGATCAATTGTTCCCGCTAGAGTTATCAGTCCAGATGCCGATAAATATGCAAAAAAGGAACCGCTGAGTAAATTTGAGACATCTGAACAGAAGAGACCCATGACACACATCCGACAGCCCTACAGAAACGGTATGTAGAAACAGCAGACAAAAGAATGGAGGCAGGAGGTGATGGCACATAATTGCTAGAGGTCATTTTTGTGAGATACCATCATTTTGTTTATAGCTTGGAGGTTAATGGGGTGATGAATAGAGTGACTGTTTCCCCTGCTGCAAGGGAGGGAAGGCTGTCAAGACCGAGTTCCTTCAAACAGCCTCATACCCTGATCAATATGAACGTGATTCTTTCCTCTTCTTTTTTAAAGTGCTTTAGGCTGCAATTTTCAGAATCTGCAGGTTCAAGGATACTTAGTGCCTGCAAGCTCAACTTCAAAAAGGGAATTCCCCATGGAGCTTTCCTTTGAAAATCCAGGGGTCAGCGGGGAATGCAGCTGTTCAATTCCTGCGTACCTTGCAGATGCAAAGCACACACCTGGGGCAATTTACTAAAGCACGCTACTAGGGTAGCATGGGGTTAGTTTGAGTATCAGCGCTGTGCTAAAATGTCACGTGGGACCCCGTGCTAAAAATAACACCCTACTCTTGCCGTACATGTTGGAGCAGAGACTGGGTGGGATGGAAGCGTTTCCACCGTGGCACAGCTAGCGTGGGCATTTGTAACCCACATTACCTGTGCTGGGGCAAGTACAACTAATGCCACCTCAGTAAGGGTGTTAGTTGGTCCTATGGCTGTTTTACCATGGTGAAGTGTGGTACATGCAAGGGGATGGCTGTACTGTCCCCTCTGCAGGTAGCGTGCCAGCCCTAAGCTAGTAATGCGGCCCACATGCACGTTATCAATGCGGGGGACTTAGTAAGCATGCCCCCTGATAAAGTTTGTCCCTGTGCATGCCCCCATTTTCATTCTGAAATCCCTTCTTATATTTGTTTTCACCAGTATTTGAAATGTAGTTTATTGACTGTTTACTAGGGAGGTCATTCAGAAATGCAAATAGGCTGCCTGGATGTGTGGGACAGATGTCATTCTTGCAAAAATGTCAAGACCTGTATTCCTGAAATCATGCGGCCTGCAGGCTACACGGCGCAAAAACAGGGATCTCAGAACATGGGTGGGAAGGGGCAGAATGGGGGCGTGGCAAGCCACAGGCACCTATAACTTATATTAAGGAAGGCCCATATACGTCCTCAGTGTATCCCAGTGGATGCCCACGTTATACCAGCAGCAAGCTGGAATAAGGCCGGGAGTTAGAAGAATTTCTGCTCGGCTCTCCAAGCATCCATAGAGATGAATGGCTGTGACAAGTCTGTATTGAACTGTGTGTCTGCTGACTGGGAGAGCACAAGATCCTGTTGTAAAGAAAAGAATGCACAGGGGAAGGACATTTGTAAGGTTAAGTAACAAAACAAAAAAAAAAGAAAACACACCTACAAATAAATAAAGCACTGCAATAACCTTTATTGTGGCTATGCTGGCAGATGATGTTTGTACTAAAGGGGCTATTCTGGGCTTCCCTAATAATTGCCATGATCAGAGGAATGGGAATGTAGATGTAGGGATGGGATGCGAGTTAGTATGAAGTAGAGTCGCTATGCTATTATGTATTACCAGCAGTTGTGGATAGATACAAGGCATGGTTTTGGCAGAGCTATATTATATCTGACCACAAGCAAGAGTGTGTGTGTGTGTGTGTGTGTGGGCTTCAGGTATGCTGATCCGCAACTCTGGGGCACCATGTATGCCTGGCCAGTACCCGGATCATAGAGCTGACCGCAGCACCACCAGGTGCTGATGTACATGGGAAGTAAGTTCTGCAAAGCTGTTCTGCATCAACATAGCGGGGCATGTCCCTGTCAATGGTGTGGGACCCTTGAAGTGGGGCCATGCTGCAGTGCAAACAGCATAAATACATATCCAAATGCACCATCAGAGGTCTCTAAAATTGTGTATATTTGTTAGGACAGATGATGGTGCTTTTGGGCATGTATTGCTGATGTTTGCACTGTTGCATGTGCTCATCCTGATGGGCTCCTATCATTAACAGGGATATGTGTTGACACATAGCTGTAGAGACTCATTTCAGTGTTATTTTCCCAATCTTAGCAGTGTACATACTGTTTACAGCGATGACCACGGCAAGTATAACTAAAGGTGTTCATCAAATGCCATGTATGTGTTGCTGCAGGGTCTGTCAGGACAAACATCTCACTTTCCATTTGCTTTTACATTAGCTTAGGTGCACTTAGATAACCTTATAATGTTATGGGCATGCAACAGACTAATACATATAGAGGTCCATTCCGATCTGGATGTCCTCTGCCTGTCTGGAGGCCCAGAATCAGGACATGCATCAGTTGCACCCAATTCTAATCCCGTGGGGGCTAGACATGCCCGCGGGATGAGAATCGGGAACAGGGCCTGGATGTCCAGGCTATACCCAGTTTTGGGCACCCAGACATCCAACAAACTCCCCGGCTAGCCCGCCAGGCTTCTGCATGGAGCCACGATCCCTGGCAGAACTCCACAAACTGCTTTCCCTGCAGCCCAACCCCCAATGGTGCCTGCCGTGCCAGGGTTGGGATGCAAGGAACCCCTGCACCTCCTTCACCTGCCTTTCCAGGCCTGTCCTCTGTTCAGGGGGACTTATTCCACCTCCGAGGTGGAATAAGTCCCCCGTGCAAATGGCTGATACTAGACATACAGGGTTGGCCTTGGAATCGGCCCTGTATGTCTTGGTGCCACCCACCCAGAAATAGAGCTCCCTGTACAGCTCAGCTCTACATGCAGGGAGCTCTGTTTCCCCTGACGCTGGCCAGGCGAATAGTGGGTCTGGATGTCCTGACCCACTATTCACTGAACATATAGTCTAGTTTGCATGAACATATTTGTTTCATCAGTATTAATGTGTTTGCATGAGAACAACACTGTCAGTGTGAGCATCTCCTTAAAAGATGTATGTTTTTCCAGTGGAGGCATGGCTGTATGGAGACGGGAATCAACCGAAATGTCTATCTTTCCGAATATGGTGGGCACAGGGACGTACAGGCCATTTGCTGCATATACCCCTGTCCCATTATAGCAGTGAGGGCCCATGTTTCCCCAGACATGTTATTCATGCCACACCAGAACTTATATGTTCTGATTCTGGAAACGTGGTCTATAACTGTGGTTCCAGAATAGGGTCTGTAACATGCCTGTTTCACTTTAGATGTTTCAGCTGGCTGGACATGGATGTTACAGAATCGCATTCTATGTGTTTGGAGTTGTCTCTGTGTGTCTTGTACTATTAATATTTCTTAAGTGAAAACTATTAGCCACATAGACAGATCTGATAAATACATTTTAAATAAGACCAAAAGTAAATCTGCTCATTCAGTACACATACAAATACACAGGGGTTAAGTTTTAAAAGGAAGATTTTACACAGGTACTTACTCATGAAGCATTTTGATCATTAATGAAATCAATTCAACTAGCTCAAATGGTTATAAAAAAAAACAAAAAACAAGAGTAGGGCAAACAATGTGTCTTGGAGTCTAAACACTTTTGGTAATTATCAAACTATTCCCATTAGAAATGTGCTGGTCATCCAAAACTAGACCAAACATATGCCGCCCCACTCAGCAGATCCTCACTGTTTGATGCTTGACCATCTATAACAGATGCTTATTAAGCCCATTTGCTGCCCCATTAAAGATGCCTCATCTCTCAACTCTGGCAGCTGCTGCACGTGTTCCTAAACGGATTCTTTTTTTTCCTGGCTATGTATAATGACTGTGTTAAGTGCAGACAGTCTAATTTCACATTATTTTTGGAGGACTGTGTGCATTTATATTATATCAGATTTCAATTCTGGGTTTTAGAAGGGCCGTCTAGGGGGAATCTAGGATATCCAGGATGCCGTTTCCAAAATTCCAGGGGAGTGATGCCAGTGAAGGGAAGCATGTGTAAGTGCCTTCTGAAATCATGCCGTCTCTGCCCCAAAATAAGCATGGCCCCGCAACCGGGTCTGGAGGCAGGCATATGCAGATAGCAAGGATGTGTATGTGCAGTTTAAGGCCATTTCAGAAATGCATGGCTACAGATACAGGTACTTGGCTGGGGTATTTCAGAATGGGGGTGTCTTATGTTATAAGACATGCACGTCACAGGCAGCCATTTCAGATCATCAGACGCGCAGTGGTAGGGCAGTAAAATGATTGGACTGTTAAAACTGCATGTAAATTGTTTGGCCCAGCAAAATTTACTGTGGCAATGACAGCGCATTTTGCTTTTGCCACTGCAATTGTTCCTGCCATGAAACAAGCCCTTTTATTGCACCTTACTTGTGGTCAGGAGCAGATATAGGCATGGACATATCGACAGCCAGGGCCAGCTGACATTGCACAGCAACATGCCACCTCTGTTGCACTGCCAGGCTATGCATCCATCATGCCTCCTTGTGCTACATGAATGTCTATATACCCAGCTCTGTAAAATGGGTCATGGACATCTCTGTGAATTGCATGTCTGAATGCCCATGTTCAGATGTCCAAAGCACAGACAGAGTTTCTAAAATGACCCCCAAAGCATACTATAATGATATTTTTAAAAATACCATATAATTTACTTTTTGTGTGTTCTCAAGTCAGTGCTGACTCCTGGCGACCCAGCTGCTTCTGGGTTTTCTTGGCAATGTATCACCGGAAGTAGATTGCCAGCCTTTTCTTCCGAGGCAATGGAGGGTAAAGTGACTTGCCCAAGGTCACAAGGAGTGCCAGTGGGAATCAAACCCTTGATCTTTTGTGTACTAGGCAGTTGCTCTAACTACTAGGCTACTCCTCCACTACCATACTATTTCACATTGTATTATATTTTATTACATATTCCATCATATTATATAGTTTAAATTTAGTTTAGTTTATTGTCTTATTTGATGATTTTGCTCACATCAACGATCTCTAAATGAATTACATAAAACATAAAATCAATATTAAAAGCAAAATATAGGAGGAAGTGACATCATCTGCCTGGATGGAAGCTTGAGCTGAGAGCTCCGGAGAAACTCTTCACCCAGACCGCTTATAAGAGCAAGTAGCCTTGGCAGAAGACAGGCGGAGGAGGATGACCACGAGGAAGAAAGCTGCGGACCTTAGGGAGTCTGCATATGCTGGAGGGCATGATGGACAGAGCGCAGCATAAAATGGCGGCCGCAAGCTCTTTGGGCTGAGAAACCTCAGAGCGGGAGCGGAGAGGAGGAAAGAGTGTGGAGACAGAAGCTGGAGAAATGGTGGTGCAGAAGGTGACACGAGAGGAATTGAGATTGTGGTTTGAAGAACTGAAGGAAGAATTGGTGGCAGTAAAATCTAGGTGGGAAAAGTGTGCGGTGAGCTCAGAGAGGACGTGGGGGAGTTGACACGCAAAATGGAAGAACACGACCACCAACTAGAACAGTTGCAGATACAACAGAATGCAACAGAGAGATCTCAGAGACATTGAGCAATGGAAGGAGCAGCTTCTGTATAAAATAGAAGACTTGGAGAATTGCACACGGAGACACAGTTTGAGAATAAGGGGAATCCCGGAAGACCCTGGAGTTCCGTGATAGCAGGAAAGTAGCAGAGGCGGTTTGCAAGGCAGTCCTGCAGAAGGATGGCAATGCAGAGGAGGTGGCCACAGTAGCGTTGGATCGCACGCATAGGGCATTGAGCCCAAGCATACCAAACAGGCCCAGGGACTTGGTAATATGCGTCAAAGACTTTGAAGTTAAAGAAAGGATAGCAGCACGGATGCATAAGATGCGAGACTTTATGTGGCAAGGATATAAAATTGAAATATTTGCGGATCTGGCTGCAGGGATTTTGCAAAGGAAAAAGGGAGATGAGATGCAGCCTATTACACATGCTTTGCGGAAGGAGAATGTGAGTTACCGGTGGCTGTATCCATTTGGCCTGTT
The DNA here is from genome assembly GCA_033557465.1 of Ichthyophis bannanicus. Taxonomy (NCBI): domain Eukaryota; kingdom Metazoa; phylum Chordata; class Amphibia; order Gymnophiona; family Ichthyophiidae; genus Ichthyophis; species Ichthyophis bannanicus. The sequence goes on along the minus strand of CM066044.1, from coordinate 15,256,866 downwards.
TTTCAGTGCAGGGGACAAGAGCTGGAGGGTGTGAACCTACGCAGAAGCAAAAAGGGCATTGGAGGAAGCAGGATATAAGGAGATCTCAAAAGATCAGCAAAGATTGGAGCGTGTGGATAACAGTCATGTCAAGGAAGGTGTTGTCTGGGAACCTAGAAGGGGGCAATCTGGGAAGTTTCAAGAAGCTGAGAGAAAAGCTTGCAAGGGCAATTCCTACTTGAAAGACTCTGACAGCTAGCAGGACATGGAAAAAAAAAGACATTTGAGGTCCAGTGCTGGAAGCACTTATGATGTGCAAGACTTTAATTGCATAAATGAGGGGGAGTGGGGAAGAATGGGTTGGAGGGAGGATTGCTTAAGGGTTTTGTGTTTTAGTAGTGGTAAAGAGTTTACTGTTTTGTTAATGTTAAGAATATAAAATGTGAGAAGGGAAATGAAAGGGAACGTTTGTTAGGGAATTGAAGGGATAAAACAATGGGGAAGATGGAGTGTGCATTGGTGGGAGGGGGAAGGAGGGGGAAGGGTAGCTAAGGTATAAGAGGGGAGGTCTGGGGGAGAGGGGTGAAGGGGTAAAGGGGGAGCTCCAGATAAATGAGCACTACTCTAAAGGAGACCTCAGGAGGGAAAGGGAGGGCGGAAGAGGGTGAAGAAAGGGATAAGAGGGGGGTGCGGAAGGACGAGGGAGGGGGAAGGGGGTGAAGCAAGTGGGAGAGCATAAAATTACTAATGCCACTATAAATGTGAAGGGATTGAGAACATGGAGAAAATGAAGGCTAGTGGAAAAAGAAGAGAGTAGATTAAAGGCAGACTTTATATGCATCCAAGAGACATATTTAAAAGTAGGACAGGAATGAACGATACAAACAAAAATATCCTGGGGTAAAGAGTAGAGCCCAGGAAGGGAGGGGTGGGTGTAATGGTAGGAGCAGATATGCAAGACAAAGTGATAGGTGAATACCGAGATAAAGTGGGAAGATGTGTAGGAGTTAAAATTCAGGTGGGAAAGGAACAGGTCTGGGTCTCGAGTCTGTATGGACCCAATGAGAAACAAGGGGAATTTTATGAGCATATAATGGGGGAATTAGAGGCATTGGGAGATGCACCAATAATCTTAGGTGGAGATTTCAATCTTACTATAAACCCACGGTTAGATAATGGGGGAGGAAGGGGGATAGGGAAGAGAGCGGATAGGGAGAGATTGGGTCTCACTGATGTCTGGAGGTGCAAGCACCCGGGGTTGAAGCAGTACATGTTTTATTCAACGCCACATGATTCATACAGTCGCATTGATATGTTGCGGGAAGGGGGTATGTGGATGTCTAAGGTGGAAGAAGTGGGTCAGGGGTCCATTACATAGACGGATCATGCTCCTGCGAGTGCGACATTTAATCTTGGATACAAGGATGAAGGGATAAAAATTTTGGAGACTTAATGAATCGCTATTGGAAGAATCAAAGACAATAGAGAACATAACCAATGTAATTAAGGAGTATTTGAAGTTTAACTTAAATGGGGAGGTTGCTTTGGGAATGGTGTGGGACAGGTTAAAAGCGGTAGTAAGAGGGCATTTGATGGGGAAGCGGTGAAAGTGAGTAAGTTGAAGGGGAAGACTGAGAAGCAACTTTTGGGGGAGAATAGGAAATTGGAAAGTAGTCATCAATGTGATAGAAAGCAAGAGGTATTGAAAGAGTTACAACAGCTGAGAGGACGGTTGGGGTAGTTGAGGGCAAATAAAATTGCCCACGAGTTAAATGTACTTAAGCAAGCTATGTTTGAGGGAGGAAATAAGGTGGGGTGTATCTTGGCGCAGACTCAAAGCACGGACACAACAAAATAGTATACGAAGTATAAGAAATGCTTCTGGGCAGATGGTCCATGGAAACAACAAAATTAGATAGGTGTTTAAGGAATACAACACTAAATTATATAGTAGTGAGATTAAGGGGGGAAAGGAAAAAAGTATAGAATATCTAAAAGAATGTCATTTACAAAGAATTTGCCAGGAGGAGGTAGAATGGATAGATAGGCCTATTAGTGAGGGGGAGGTAGAAGAGGTTATTAAGTCTTTGAAAATGGGTAAAGCACCGGGGCTCGATGGTCTTACAGGAAAATTTTATAAAGTATTTCAGGCTCCAATACAGCCATTATTGGTGGAGGTGTTTAATGGAGTAATGGCTTCACAGAAGTTGCCATATTCTATAACTGGCCAATCCCATAACTGAATGTAGATGCAAAATTATTGGCCAAAATATTGGCAAATAGGCTACAAAGGGTAATGCAAAGGTTAGTTAATAGGGAGCAAACAGGATTTGTAGCAGGAAGACAAGGGGGGATAATATTAGGACAATCTGTAATTTAACATCGGAAGTTAAAAGGACTGGACAACTGTGGACGCAGAAAAAGCCTTCAGAGTTGAGTGACCGTTTATGCTACAAGTTTTAGAAAAGATGGGGTTGGGGAACAATTATACAAATTGGATAAGGGCCTTATATGAGGCACCTAAGGCTCGAATAAGGATAAATGGGAGCTACTCCGACACAATTAAATTAGAGCAGGGCACTAGACAGGGGTGCCCATGGTCACCACTACTCTTTGCTCTAGTGATAGAGCCCCTTGCAGAAAGAGTAAGGACACAGAGTGATATTAAAGGGGTATTAATGAGTTCATGGGAATAAAAGATAGCGCTCTTTGCAGACGATGTTATCTTTACGGTGAGGGATCCATTGACCTTTTTACCGGTCCTAATGAATGAAATAGGAAAGTATAGTGCAGTGGCGGGTTATAAAATAAATTGCAGTAATACTGAGATTTTGGGTTTTAACCTTAGTGAAGAGTTAGCTACTTGCTTGCAAGAGGGATTCTTGTTTAAATGGGTTAAGAAATCATATAGATACTGCGACGCTCCTGCCTGCGCCCTGGAGCTAACAGGCAGGAGTGGCCTTGTTGTCCCTTTTGAGCAGAGGTAAACTGTTCCCTATGGATGATGGGAATTGTAGTTCACTCTCTTTTCTCTCAGGAATAAAGTGTAGTTGCGATCAGAGATGGTAAGGCTTGCAAGAAAGATTTATTTGTATGGGGAAGTTCTTCCAGCGCATCAAAATTCACATACATAAAACGTAAAGGGTGCATTTTTTAACATAAGCAGAAGAAATCAGAACTTAGGACAACTGAAAAAGAATTAGCTTTGACTTCAGCTTTTCATCTATTGAGGAGCTTAACTCAGCTCTGCCTCGAGTGGTCACTTATGAACATTGCAGCCTCATAATACTAACTGTTCTTTTCACAGCGTGGGTTCAGAACACAGGTGCAGATAATTAACTCTTACAGCACAGGCAGCAGAAACAGAAACGTTTGTATCCCTCTTTTACAAATGTGCAAAGCTTCTTTTATATTACTCTTCTTTACAACATACAGAGCAGTCTATGCTACAAGGGTCAGTGCCTACGGTAGGTAAATCATTTTCTACCTGCATCAAATCCTCTGAGTAACAGAACTATTATCTTCATTAGGCTTCTGCTGTTTTCCTGCTTTCAGCTCTAGAAACTGTTTAAATTCTTGGAAGAGCAATTCAGCCTGCTTATTATCAGATTGGCCTTTGTCAGCAAATGTTATGCCCTTCTCCCAGTCACTAACGGTCCCCTCTTCAGTACTCGGCTTAAACAGTTCAGGGCATTGAACAGGATCATTCAACAAAGCAGAGAAAATATGAATTAGTCCTTTACCTTCTCTATCGTGGCTTATATCAGAACTGCCTTCTCTCTGCCAGGTTCCTCTCCTCTTTGGTAGCTCAGGAGCTTTCCAGGTGTGGGTTTTTCTGGGCTTTCCAGGTCCAGGCTCTATCCTGTAGAATGAGTTTTCTTCAAAGTGTGCCTGCCTTTGAGGCTTTCTATTCCAGGGTTCTGTCTTCCTCCAGGACTCTAAAACGTGGCTCCGTCCATTCCTCACAGGACTCCTTTTAGCAGCACCTTTAGAACTCCTTGCAGACCCTCTCCAAACACACTCAACTCTTCCAGACTCACTCGTACAGCCAAACTGCTTCCTGGTCTCGGATCCACTCTCCGACGACCTCTTAGAGCCACTCTCCCACCTAGTCTCATTCTTAGTCTGCCTAGCAGCCTTGTTCAAAGCTTTAAAAAGGGATTCTTTTCCCGGCACACCTTGTCCAACCCCTGGGTGTGCCCAATCAGCATTGCCTAACTCCTCCCCTGGGCTGGTGTCTGTTCTCAGCTCAGCAGAGCAGTATGTTTTTTTTCCTTCTAGGATTGAAAATCCTGTGTAAATCCTTTCACTTTTCAGGATTTTCTTCAATCTCCATCTCCTCTGGAGGGCATTCTTCACCACAATACTTAGGGATCCAAATGGGGAGTAACATTCAGCATTTATGGGAATGGAATTATGCCCCATTGCTAAAAGAGGTGAAGAAGGATTTGTAGAAATGGAAGGGTATATTTCTGTCCTGGCTTGGGAGAATAGCAGTTATAAAAATGAATGTACTGCCAAGGTTTCTTTTTCTGTTTAGCTCATTCCCATTTAGGGTTCCACGCACATATTTGAAGCAAATCCAAAATTTGTTATTGGATTTTATTTGAGTGGGGAGGGCTCCGCGGGTGTCCAGGTACTCAATGTTTCTTAACAAGGAAGAAGGGGGTATGGGGATCCCTTGTGTGGAGAAATATTACATGGCAGCGCAACTTAGAGCTTTGCTGAGTTGGCAGGGGATGGGAGAGATACCCTCGTGGGCACAATTGGAACAAGAGGGGCAGAAAGGGCATAGCTTGGAAACATGAATATGGGACCCAGTGGAAAATAGGGAGGAGGGAAAAGCGGGTAACCCCTTTAGGGAGTTTACAAAGGCTATGTGGCTGAGGGTCAGGGCGCAACTTATGGATGGGAAAAGATATTCAAAGGAAACACATATTATGGGGATGGGGGATTTCCAGCCTGGGTGGGAAGGGGAGGATGTATAAGGAATGGGGACGTAAGGGGTTAAGGAGATTAGGGCAATAGTTAATAAAAAAGGAGAAATGTTGTAGTTTTGCAGAGCTCCAGGAAATGTATGGACTGAAGGGAAAAGATTATTATACATACATGTAACTCGTGCACTATATACGAACCATGGCGGTACTAGAGGACCTGAGGAGGGAAGATACCAGGTTTGAGGTACTTATGGGGTCCAGGAAGGGATCAATAGCAAGCTGTAAGCAGACATGATGTCAAGGGAAAAGGGAGAGCAGGGAGAGATAAAGGGGCAAAAATGGTAGGAACACGCACTGGGAGGGGACTGGGATAAAAACGATGGCAAAATATATATAAGTGGTCTAAAAGCTTGGCACCAGGAACAGCTTATCTAGAAAACCGTCTGAAAGTTCGATACCATGTGTATTGGACACCTTGGAAATTAAGAGTGAT